>CM063501.1:35872610-35877610 GCA_032207245.1 Pardosa pseudoannulata | reverse complement strand
ATCGCTTAGGCACTTGGAGGACATTGCGACCACGATTTTACTTGCCCTAGACTCCATTATTGAACATTGCGGAATTTTGGCAGACGCCAGTCCCAAACCTGCAACCCTAACCGATTACGAGATCGCTTCCTTTGCTGTCCGCGAGCTACCGCGGCTCTTGAAATAATAAATATGAATTTTAAAATTATTTCGCGACCTCCACCCACACATAAAGAAATGATAACAGTAATAGTAATAAGAAGACCTAACCGATGCAACCAATGTTTTCGAATGTTATAACAGCATTAAAAATATATAGGTGTCTCATAACAAATGCTACTGTTGAACGAAGCTTTACAAAGTTAAAAGTACTAAAAAACTTTCATGGATTTTCAATGACACAACGTCGAACGATGGCCGAATGGTTAGGATGCTGACCTTCGGAACCGGAGTTCGTGGGTTCGATTACCACAGTAGCATGGATGTTCGTGGCCGTTCGGAATCGGCTTTAAGCAGTAGGTCCCGGTCTCATTAGCCCAAACATTAGTTGCAAAAAGTAGACCGTAGCGCTCCAAACCAAACCAAACCAATCAGTCAATGACACAACACTGATATTATGTCCATTGAATACAGTGTCTTGAGACTAAAAATTTCCAAGACGTTCTAAAAGTATTCACTGCCAAAAAATTAAGTAAACCAAATATTTAGTTATTTTTAATTTTTTATACATAATATTTATACTGCTATGTAGAGCCTTAATGATTTTCTTTAAACTTTAATGAAAATTTCCCCTTTATATTGTTTTGGTCTTATGTAATTGTAAACTTCATTTCCTGACTGCATACCTTGAATGAATCTATCGACTCTCAAGACGGGGGATACGGTTGCAAGTTAAGGTGTCCCGAAGAAACTACTACTGATGGCAATGGTATATAATATTTAATAATTATTGTTTATTTATATTTCACATTAATTTGTTGATAATTTTTTGTGCATTAAAATTGCATTCCTATTAAAACTATTATGTAATAAAATCATAATCGTAAAATTATTAGGTGACAGTGCCCCGAGATTTCAACTGCCTAAGTGTCACCATCTTGTTTTATCCTACATTGAGCATAAATAGCAGCTAACATGAAACTACCATGAATCAAATTTAAACACGAAAGGTATGAACCAATGAATAATCAGAAAATATAAACTTCCGAACGATTCAACGTTAAGCATGGAAATTAAAAGAAAAATACATACAAAATAAAAATGGTCAACGTCACATAACACAGAAGCTAAATTTCATTAATCATTATAGTATATTAACAATCAGTCAAGAGTACATTAATAAAATAAATAGATTAATAATACTAGAACTGAACCTGCTAATTTATTAAAAAAATGTTTAAAAAAATTAAATTGATCTGCGGTCTACTTGTTTGCAACACGAGTCTAATGAAACCGGGACCTATTGCTTAAATCCGATTCCCCAACGGTTACATACATCCATGTCAATAGTGGGATTCGAATCCCGATACAAAGCACAATATGTTATCCATTTGGCCAACGTCCGTCAGAGAAGAATATGATCTAGATACCAGTATGCGTGTGATGTTAAAATTAGCGTGAGCCATTCACAAAGTGTAATTCATTTCTTTATTTTAATCAAATATACAAGTTATTTTAGGCATAGAGATTAGAATACTTATACGTCAACGGTGAGGCTTCTAGTTTTAGATATGTAAAATCACAAACCGCTTGGAAGTGAAATTGCAGCAACATCAATTCTAGTTTATAAAGGCTTGGGCCCTAAGAACAGAATACTACTACATTTTGGTGCTTTTGACTTGTTAGGTCGCCCCTTGTCGCTGTGCGACATATTTTGAAAATGACTAGAAGTTTTAGTAGTGAGTTTAAGTGCTTCATGACGATCGTTTGATAACTGAAAAATTTGCTCACCACTGATTGTATGTGTCTTTAATTCTTATTAGTCATGTATTAACATTTATGTGCATCACACACTCATAAAGAAAATGAGAAAGACAATTATCCTAACTAGAGGTGAGTTAGGATAACTGTCTATTCTACCTGCAAAGCTGCTTCAAAAACTGCAAACGCTATCACTCATTGAGTACCTTCGGGAGCACATATACAGTCGAACTTCGAAAACTCGACTTCCTATAAGTCGAATAATCCGCTAACTCGAACTTTTAATCAAGTCCCGAATCATTTCTATACTTCTCTTTAAAAAACACTCTAGATAACTCGAAGTGAACATCTTCTAAGTCGAAGATTTTGTGATAGATTTCCCCGGTAAAAAACACAATTCAGTTCAAATCTTCGAATGCCAGTCCACTCCTGACCTTCAAGAGCCTTCGAAAGTCACGAGCAATCATAGTATGTTCTTCACATCTTACAACAATACCTGGAAACCGCCGAAAGTACAGACAACACCCTATTCAACTGTGTTTAAAAATTAGGTGACTTTGTGAATGCCAACAACCTTAAAAATAACTGCTTTTTTCAAATGAGATTTACATGGTATGTATACTAATTAATATGTAATGAGGCCAAATTTCTTGAGATTTAATAAACCTTTTGGACCCATTTTTCTCTTGTTATTTACATAGGCAATTAAAAAATTGAAATGCGTACAATTATAGTATTATGGCACATATCAAACCATTTAAACCATGTCGACCCATGTCGACCCATGTGCCATTTGAGAGGAATGGTAGGTAACTTCGATAACTCGAACTTCGGATAAGGCGAATATTTTGGGGGTCCTCTGGGACTTCGAGTTATCGAAGTTCGACTGTAACTATGGACGCGAGAACATTGTCCCCGCCCAAGGCGAGTCCTCGTGATTTGGATTCTATTTATATGTATTAACACTAAGTATTTTAGACCATTTATTTATTAGATTGATTTAATATTTAATCTATTGAATAGCATATTGGCAATTGGGCTAAATGTTCTATGCTTGATAGAGGACTATTTATCCAATTTTATCATGATAATAATATAGGTTCTTTATTAGTATCACTTTAGAAATGCATGTGCAATATCGACATTTTTGCATCTTTATATTTGGGAAAAAGTGGCTTTTCCATAGGCTATTTTCCACACGATTCCTCAAGTTCTTAATTAAAATTTACAAATTCAAGTAAGTTTCTAGAGTAATTTGATTCAGTCTAACGTTTTCATTTGGAAGACATACTGTCAAAAATATATATAACGTACTGTTTCTTCTCTTTTTACTCTGCTTGCCGAAAGATATTCTGATATTTCAAAGTAAACATGTTTAAGTTGGGGGAGCAGGTTTCTCACGTACACTGCCTTTAATAACATTTTTAATTTTCTGTAATATATTTAACCTTTGATGCATGATTGTAAACGTTCCCTTTGATAAATTTCTTGATATTATTAAGAGAATAATTTTCAACAATTATTATTTTTCAACCTACTCTGCCTTTGTTCTCTTTATGCATCTTACATAAATAATTTCTTCCATTATTATTTTATAATGCCCTTTTGTAAACATATCTACAGCAAACTCAGCAATACCCTTTTCTGTATTGAAGCATTCAACGTTGCCCATCTCCATATCGCACCAGTCGTCAAAAACACCCCTCTAACCAACACTCCAGGTGTTTACTCTATGACCTGAACTAACCTTAAATTTTAAACCCTGAAAGAAAAAACAAGATTCTCCTCCTTTCCCATGTTGTACTTTGTTATTCCTGATCCGGGCAACTACCCTTATAAAAAGAGAGCAGGAGGTGTTGGGTAGGTACGGTTGGGGCTCACGGTGGTAACAATCGAATGGCAAGAAAGCTGGGGATTCAAACGTGACTTTCCAGAGAGGTCACGGTTTAGACCAAACAATGTAGTTTCAAAATCTGGCCCTCACCGTACCTTTTCTAAGGATCCCTCCAGCCCAAAATATTGAATATAGTGATTTTTCTCAAGCAGTCTCACACTGTTCCGGTGGCGATAGCAACGATTTGTTTGCTTTAGCCATTTGTGATAAATTACAAGCTCTGGATTTTACTTAATTTGCTACTATGCATACTTGATCATATCTACTTTTATAGAGACGCCTTAAATTTTATATATATAACATCATTTCTTGATTTGATCTATTTGCAGTAGGTGACACAAAATCAAGCCTATTACTTATCTCTCTTGTCCACTACACTCGATTAAGGGATGTTACTTTTCTGGAAATGGTTATTCTATTGTTTCCCTTCGATTAAATAGATTACATTGTTACCAATATATAGGTTTGCAATAAAAACACACACACGTAACCGTATGTATTTTGATGATACTTCAAAAATGTTCTTAACATTATATTTGATTTTAAGATCTTTTGTATATTTATGTTCATACATTGAACGTAATATTAACATATTAAGTTGACATTCCCTAAACTGCATTTTACAGAAGATTTGTTTATATGTCTATTTTTCTCACCAATCGAAGCTCCTGTTCCGTAAATTCTGAATTTACTGCAATTTTAAATTGGATAAACATGATTTCATTTTCGTGTGATAATTCACTCTTTAACTAGAAACTATTTCATTAATGATTTTTTAAAGATAAATTATACTATAGTTTGTAGCCATTTAGCATTGTAAGTTTTACTTTCCTTTCAAGCAGTAGAATCAATTTTACTCTAGTATGTAAAAATTAAGGACAAGACAGCTTTTCTAATGTAAAATCGTACAAAAGTGTTCTAAAGCGAGACAAATATTTCAAGATTCCCAAGACGTCAGAATATGGTATAAGTGGATAAAAACTTTCTATAAAAAAAAATAATAAAAATGTACAGAATGAAAAGGAATTTTATTGAAAAATTTGAGTACGGATGAGCACAAGACAGAAAAGTCCACGTAGGCCATTTTAATGTGAGAATTCACTCTTTAAATATAAACAATTTCATTAATGAGTTTTTTTAAAGATAAATTATACAATAGTTTAAAACCATTTAGCTTTGTTTCCTCAACAGGTGGCTGTTAAGGAAA
>CM063501.1:35732610-35867610 GCA_032207245.1 Pardosa pseudoannulata | reverse complement strand
AAGCAGAATAGTTAGAATTTGAAAAGCGAAAATTTGAACTTGATAATGAACTTGGGATCCCACATTGTAGGTGCAAAGCCAAAACGAAACCAGTAGACGGATAGGTGGTGATACGAAATCATCGTGTCATCTGGAGACTAAAATTGAAGTTACAAAAGCTGTTGTCTGCATTTAAAACAGATAGGATCTCAGAATAACAAAATGTGTTTATTCTGTCATGTCATTGTGTTCTGCGTGCTCCTGGAAGACAGTTAAAACTCTTAAGATTCCTGAGAATATGTAGATGTACTTACTCAGCGTTGTTACAAGTGCAGTTTCAACTTTCGTTGCCTGCAAATCAGAAGAAAATGCTTCTAATTTCTCTAATGTTAAAGAATTACTATAAAAACACTTTAAACTTAATGCAGAAAAGTTTAGGCAGCCGTTTTTTCCTCATCGGAAGATCGAGATTACCTGGGGAGTATATTATTTTGAATTGTGAGCTTTTTTCGAAAATTGGCTCCAGAAGCTTAATGTTAAGTAGCTCGAAGACCTACACAATTTGATCCTAGCTGATCAAATGAAACACCATGCATCCCCCGAGTGTAAGGAACATATGCTAAATGAGTGGGGAAAACCTTAATTCTCCAGATAGTCTAGCAGAAAAACTGGATGCTCACGAATATATAAGTTACACGTATGCTAAGATCTTGTTATTGTAAGAAAGAGTTTATCCATAGAGGTTTGAAGAAGTCGGGTAAACCTCATGTTCCAGGTATGTTCAAGCCTAGTCTCGTAAATGTTAATCGAAAAAAGAAAACATTATTACATGCTATGGATGTGAAAACAGTGTTTCACTAGCAGAAAGTGGCCTGGCCGTTTCCCTATGCTTAAAAAGGAAAAAGTACAACCACAACGGCTTCTGCTGCATAGTGACAACTCTTCGACTGTTAGCGTTTGCAGAGACTGGGACAAATCGCTTAATTGCAGACCAACGCATGTATAAATTGATTCAAGAAATTGACATTACCTTGAATCCTAGTTCACATGCTGTCATGATGGCCGATGGAATCTCCCAGTCTCAAGAATATCTCTCTGTTATTCAGTGGCGTAGCTTGTAATGTTAGCGATTTCTCTCAACCAGAAAGTTTGCTCCACTTTGTTTCCAATTTTTTATGATCCAATTAATTTAGGCCTTTGGTTTACCATGTTATTATGAGTTAATAGGAATGTCAAATATACACCATAATCTATCTTTTAAAATGTATAGTAACTTAAATATTCACACAATTAAAAGTCAAACATATTTCGTATTGGTTTTACTGAAAGAGAATTTTCGGGAAGTTACAGCTGTTTTTAAAAGCCGTTTCACTTTTATAACTTACAATTGAAATTTCTAAAACTTCTTACAGCTGGCTTTAATGAAGCAAAATTATGTATAATAATTTATGTCTGTTTTTCGAGCCGTTTTTGTTTCGACTCTTAAATTGTAAGTTCAGTATTGTGTCATTGAACTTTTGTGGTTATTCTTGATTAGTTTCAACTTCGAAAACGATCTTTCCGGGGTTGCCATTCTTAAGATAATAGGTTTGTTGGAAAACTATTAATTTTTTTCCTTTTTTCTTTTGCGTATGATATAGTATGATACTTTATACTTTTGTTTGTCTTGGTTTTAATTTTAATAAAGATGTCATTCTCTATTAATAATAATGTTAACTGTTTTTTATTTGTGATTGAAAAGATATTTGTGTTTAAATCAGAACTAAAGTTTATATTTTAAAATTATCTATCCATCTTATGTATATATCTTATGATGCTTTAATTAAATAACTATACTTTTATTTATGATTTTAATTTTAATATAAAATTTCAGTATTAATAATAGTGTTAACTTTATTGTTCATGAATGAAAAGATATGTTCAAATCATCATAAAAATTATTTTGCATTTTTTTACTTTTAAGAAAACGATGAAAGCTAATGTATTTTCCTTGCAGATTTTTTTATGATATTATCAGTACATCCAAAAGTTGCATAAGTGCAAGATTTCTAAAGACGATGAAATAAAAATTTTGAGAGCGTGGTAATTATCTATAAGGCGATTTCACGCGGCAGGGCACATCTCAACTTATGACAATTCTGGCTTTAGTTTCAAACGGAAGGGACATTTTTCAATGAAAGTGTTAGATAAGCATGGGCGTAATTTTTTTCTTTTTTTTTTAGGGGGGGGGCAATTGCCCCCAGAATTTTTAGAGGAGGAGCAAACTTGTAGTTTTGCCCCTCCAGAATTTTACAGTTTAATTCATAAATGAAATTTTTAACTCGATATTTTAAATTATTCTGTTTTTGTTAGTATGTTTAAGATGTGTTCTAATTACGGTTATCATCCTTTCCTGCGAATTTTTTAAAAGAATGTACAGGCACTCGAACTTGTAGTTTTGCCCCTCTACATTTTTAGGGTATATTAAATTTTCGTTTTGACATTTTAATGAATTTTGAAATTGTTTTTATTAGTATGCTTAATATATATAATAATTACGGTTATCGTCCTTCCCTGCGAAATTTTTAAAACAAGTATAGGTAATTGTATTTTATTTACAATACAGACCTATATAGGAAAGGCTTACATAAACTTGGACACCTCGAGTGACAGAAATGACCCCTAAGGGAGATAAATGGACAAAATATGGTCTGGTTTGAGCATGGAATTCAGTGATTAGTCTCTAAACTAGTTTTTTTTTCCTTGAAAATGGAATTGGACATCTGGTCGGCATAAGTATCGACCCTTAAACTCTTCTATTCGTGGAATCGTTTGCATGACTGGGCTAGGTATTCTAACCAAGCCATTAAAGGAGAGTCATATAATCTTAAATTGGAAAAGTCTAACAATTCAAAAGTTTTAATCATAAGGAATCCATACAATTCTCTCACCGTACCTAGTTCATTATTAGCCTAACTATAATAAAATGTTAAGTGACACATTTAACTAGGCGGAAGGCCATTGAATTCAGCTAACCCATCATTTGTGTAAGTGACTGAATAATTGCATATTGAAACGATACTGTCAGCCCTCGACTATTCCAGATTTCCAAATTGGATAGTATTTAAAATTGTTAGATTGCAGTATACAGAGTTCCGTTGGCAAATGTCGTGCGAGTTAGTAAGTACTTTTTAATATTTTTTCTTTGGTTTTACTTTTTGTGTGTCTGTATATGCATGGAAAATTTTTTAAAGCAAGCATAGGTACTCGAATAACTGTATGCTTCTAGACTTTTTTAAAGACCTTTTTTCAGGAATAATCGCATACCATCGAAAAAGGAATTAACAAGATTCTTCTTAAGAAACTTCAAGATTCTCCAACAGATTTCTTGTTTCAAGAACATAGTCAGGAGTATTCTAGGGATCCCCCCCTCCCCCGTTGAACTTCCAAAATTCTAAAAGACCGTTTCGTGGAGAGACAGATTCTATGCTACAAAATAGTTTCAACTTATTACATTGGACTAGATTTTTGTATATAGCTAAATGAGCAGTAGCATGATTGAAAACATTTTTTATTTTATGCATGTATAAATTATTTTTGTAGTAGGAAAATTTTTATTCTACATAAAATGAAGTATTAGATACCCAAAATAGTTTTGGTTGGTTTTCTGATTTGTTGGGAGCGCTATATTCCACTCTTCTTAACATGAGTATGACCTAGTCCTGAGATCAGGACCTATTACTTATAACCGATTCCGAACTGCTACGAACATCCATTACAGCAGTGAGATTCAAACCAACGAATACCGGTAACAAACAGCAGCAACCAACACATTCGACCAAGAACAACTTTGAAAACAAGTGTTAAATTTAAAAGAAAGCTAATTTGCAATCAAAAGTAATAAAAGGGTGTATGTATAATGTAGTGTGTGTAAACATATTCCTGAAGTTACCTTTATGATTTTAATAAAAATATGTTACTAAGTATTAACTTTATTAATGATCCATCTCTAAGTATAGTATGATCTTCTAACTCATGAAAAACTATTGTAGCACAGATAAACATCTTTATTTTTTGTTAACCTTTTAAAAGCCATTCAACATTGAAATGAAATATCCCGATTGCATCAATATGAATAAATTATTGATTCCCAAAAAAGTTGCTTGCAAGAATTTTAAAGATAAAATTAAGATATAAATATTATATTTATATTTTTATATATTTGTTTAAGTCTTTTATGCGGTGATTTCGTTTGGTTTGGAGGGCTACAGTATACTGTTTTGTTACACAAGATCTGGTGTGACTAGAACATGCTGCTTTCCAAACGGCTACGTACATCCACGTCAGCAGTGGAATTTGAACCTACGAATTGCGGTACCTAAGATCAGCACCCTACCGATTAGCTCATCGTTCAGCCATGGTGATTTAAAGATGTTTATTTAGTAATAATCAACAGTTTTAATAATTTAACAATATTAAATATTTAAAAATGTATTTACATTCTCTTATTTTTGTGGTGAGTGTTAGAAAAAAAAATAGTGCAGAAGCTGAAATCATTTAGATATCTAGCTGGGTGGTATAGTTAGCAAAGTATAGGGTTGGTGTAGTCAGTCCTTCCAAATTTTACTACAGGTAAAAAGCAACAACCACCAGGACCTTCCTACATTAGGGAGTAAGAAATTGGTTTTAGGAACGCTTGCGGGTAAAAAGAGTGCTTCTTTCCGGTCATATATTGTGCTATTCAGACAGCTGGGGATTTTTTCTGACAGGAAAGTTGTCATACATAATGACTTTGAGTTAAACAGTGTTCGAATAGTGAGAGCAGACTGACTAACACTCTAAGCAATTCATAGCTTTATGGATAGAGACAGCCAGAAGAAATTGGGAAATTTTTTTGCAAATATCCAAGGCGAGCATACTGTTAAAATAAGGTAAAAAAATTGAACGTGTTCATTTTCTGTCAAAATTACGCTCTTTCTTCAATTACACTTCTGTTTTTAAAAATAGAATTAATGTCATGTATAGTTTATATCTTTTCAATGTCTATTTTATCGTTAGATCAGATTCGATCAACCATTTTTAAAGTTTAATCAACACCAAAAATGCACTAAAATCAACCGCAAATGTGTCCAAAATCATAAAATTACCTCTCCTCCCTAACAAATACACACACGTTGGAATATTGGGACAATTTTAGTGTAATTCAAAAGGGTATCATTAGATCTGATTTAAACAACAATTTTTGGCGTTTTATATACACCAGAAGTGGCTAAAATTGTACCCAAAGTGCCTCAAAACAATAAATTATCGCCTCCCCCAAATAGGGACAATTATTCCGACAATGCGGAGCTCCCATGTCGGAATTATGGGACAATTTTACTGTCATTCGAATGAGCATCGTTATTTATTAAATACCAGAGTATTCCCAAATGTGCAACCGGATGGTAGAGTGCTGCTCTTCGGTACTGGAGTTCGCGGGTTCGAATCCCACTGATTGCATGGATGTTCGTAGGAATCGGCAGTAAGTACTGATCTCATTAGTCCTGGTGAACAATACAGCACGATGGTCTAGAAATTCAATCGTACAACTTAAATATTGATTACATGCTAGAAAATCCTATGTGATAATATATAAGCTGTCGTAATTGGTTTGTAGCTCCCAGTTCAACTCTATAAAAAGAAAAAAACAGCGTTTCTATTGTTATATTGGTGCTAATACTACATTGAAAGCGGAAAGTTGACACAAAATTGTTCAGTTTAGGCAGGTTTCTGTTACTTAGTAATAAAAATAAGTAATCAGTGTTGTGAAATTTATGTGAGTAAAATAAATGTTTTATGTTTATACACTAGAAAAAAAAACCCGGAAATTTTATAGTAGTTTGTGTCGTTTGAAGGGTGATGGCATTTTCTTGGCCTGAAGCAAAACTGTTATGTAGCCGTCACCCTATGGCTAATTGTTCACCACTTCCTGATGGTGACCTTGAACGATGGTTCACGGGTTGCATTCACACGCTGGGCCACTAAATGAGCAGAGCGCGTGCATTCGGCCATACGGTTTACAGCGCACTTTAGTTGCTCCTCTGGCTGCCTTTGATCTTTGGAGATTAACCGCCTCTGAAGTCATCGTCCGCCACCATCGACCATGATAAGCCATACCTCCTCCAGATGGTGGTAATGGCTTGCAATGGACCATAGTGTGGAGGGGTCTTTAGAGCCAACCCAGTAATAACTAAACTTTGCAAACAATCTTTAGCCCTGTTGTCATGAGTTGTAGCAAAAAATATAGAGTAGCGCTACCAACCAACCAACTTGGAAACAATCTTCAACGAGCTTAAATACTAATTACGGGGTCAAAATTTAAGTATCCTTCCCTTTTCTCCCAAGCACATTAAATTTATGAGGCAGAGCAATTAGTTTTCATTTGCTTTAAACACTCGATTAATCTTTAATAAGCAATAATTTTTTTTTTTTTTTGAAATGATCAATTTTATATTGAGAAAGCCTTTTTTTTTTTTAGTCGAAAATGAGTGATTTGAAAATGAGCGCAAAAATAGCGTTAAAAAATAATTCAAACCTCCAAACTAAACTACTTATAAATTTGTGATCAGCTGGACAAATCATAACCAGCATTACTCATTACAATTCAGAATATTATAAAGATTTATTTATATTTAGAGCATTTGGAAGCATATTGATCATTTATGAGCCCGTGCATTCGAAAATGAAATGAGTTCAGTGGCGTGCGGTAGGTTTTCATGCAGGGTGTGCAGAGAACATGGATTTTCCAATAAATCTTTAATTGAGACATCTGCGTTCTCCATTCTGAAACGGGTTATTTATTATGAATATCAATTTAAAGATTACAATAAACAAAATATTTACCTACGAGAAGTCGAGTTATAACTATAAAAACAGCTAAACTTATGAGAATTCTACTAGCACGGAAGCAAAAATCATGTCTTTTGTTGTATGGTGGCATATCGGCGTCGAAAGAGCAACGCTTCGGACTTCCGCGAAAAACTTACATGTTCAGCAAACGTAGCACCGCATGGCGGCCGCCGCTGCGGTGCCTCATCCTGATGCTCATTGGTGCCGACAAACCGAACATATATTCCACGTGCAGAGGATTTCGCTGCACGCTGGCACAATAGAGAACTGTTTCTTGTTCGGTCAGTGGATTAAATTATATTTATTAATTATTTTTGACATTTGGAAATCATATAGTCTGCGAAGAACATCTTGATAATTTTTAAAAACAAAACCAGGGGTATGGTGTTACAGATATAACTTATATACTGTCTGTAAGACACAATGAAGGGTAAAATTTGGACTGTTCTGTTAAAATTCGTTTCTTTAAAACAAAGCAACATAGTTTTTCAGTTAACTATTTCAATAAATATGATACATCACCGAAATTACTTCACCACACTAAAACATTTCACTTTTTATTGATGAAATACTTTTTTTATATTTCAAGGAAAACAAAATCTTACAATATATAAATTTAAACATTCACCATCTGTAAAATCGTATGGCCAATTAATCAATTATAAAACCAAAATCGCTTCAGCACGTAAGTTCCCCCTCTAATACAACGCTTAATAAACCGTACCTTCGGATGATTCTGAATGCCAAATGCAGGAAAAATAGCTGCACTTGCCTGAGTGCCATATTATGCTGTTCTTCTCCAGTAGCCCATACATATAAAGCGAGATTTTCAATTTAGTGCGCAGTGGGTACACATCAGAACTTCCTATGTTCGTTTGTTTTTGAACGCGCTACGTGGTGCAGCACCTAGTACCGCACGCACTGTGGGAATACAACCAAGCAAATCAACATAATATTTGAATATATTATAAATAATATTTATTATATACTATATAAAGATAGGTAGATATAGGTGCAGAAAATTACTGTCCGTCATGATTTTGCCAGGGTGTGCAGTGCACAACCCGGGCAAAATCATGAGGGTGCAGTGCACACCCTGCACATATGGACCGCACGCCACTGAATGAGTTATTGTGTTTGATCCTAACAGAAACCCCGTAAGATGGCCGAATGAATTACTATGGACCTTTACTTTGGAATCTGAATCAGTAGGTCTGAGGTCCTTCGGAATTTGCTTTAATATGTAGAACCTGATCATGTTATCCCTCGTATACCAGAAAGTAGATTAGCATTCAAAGCAATACCCAACAGAAACTCCAAGGAGCTGATTTCAGAGATATATTTCAGTAAGGAAACTTACAATATAAAAGGACTTTTAAACCTTAATAGATAAAGAAAATCTTGTTTGAATTATAACTATGAACCTCGTATGCGCACATATTTAAGAAACTTGGGATGGGAGGAGGATTAAGATTTCACTGAATAGAAAAGAATAACATTTATAAATCTCTAAACCAAGAAACTTTTTTGATGCAATAGTAAAATGCGAGGGGTTCGTATTAAACAAAAACTGCAGTTTTCAAAAAGGGGAAAAACTTTTTAGTGATTCTTAACGAATATCTGATGAATAATAATGGATGTATTTTGATAAACAGAAATTGAGAATGTCTCTTTACAGGGTTTAGAAAGTTTTTAGAAAGTGAAATCTAAGGAGATTTTTAAAGAACTTTCAAGGAATCGCAATTTCTCTAATGGCCTTTCCGAGAAAGAAATTTGTGAAAAAAGTTGACCAGATTTATACTGTTGATTACATACCTTTTCTCAGGTTCAATTAAAACATAGATACATTTGTTTCTTTTAATATATAAGTAAAATATGCTCCTAAAAATTTTACTTATGAACATGAATCTACTATGTTCTCGCTATTTTCCATGCATCTTCTTCTATCAAAAATTTTAAGTAATCATAATAAATTATAATTATAAAGGAAAAATAATTAGAATCCAACGTTTATACAAATTTTATTTTATCATGATCAAATCTTGTTTTTTATTCCTTCAATTTCTTTTCAAGAACAAATGCGTCAATTTTTCATTATTCCCCTATTGTGTATTCGTTATTCACCTTTAAATTACTAATTTGTTAAAAAAAAAAGACTTTTACGAACAACTAAAATTAGTTTTAAGGATTTTTAAAGGAGTTCTAACCCTGCTTTAGAAGATTAAGATAAATCTTCGCTGTTAGTGTGCTTTAAATTCACTTTAACATTCATAATACTTTAATAATTTCCAAAATTTATAAGATTAATGTTCAATAGTTCTTTCTTTAGAATTTTTCTTGTTACATTCGGAGCTAACATAAATAAATAAGAGTTCTAGGTCCGGTTACAAGTACTTGTGATAAAATATGTGAATTATTCCTATTACACTTGATTTTAGAGCAAGCACTAAGCTTTGAAAAAAAAAAAAAAAAAAAAAATACTATATCTAACTAAAGCTCTCTCGAAAATTCCGTATGTCGATCGATACTGCGACATCCGCAACGCAATGCGTGTTATGACGTCATTTGTAAACGGTGACATTTCACACAGTTCCTCAAAAGGTATTATTTCGCCGCCTCAAAATTGAGACTCATGTTAGTGAAATTTAACTAATTGAAATAAGATACAATATTATATGAAAGAGAATTAAAATATATAACGTTTAAAATGTCACGTATTTAAGATACTTTAGAGGATCTAGATAAGTTAAATAAGTTTTATAACGTAAAATTCAAGAGGACTTCTTACTGCATTTTGGTGTACGAATACAGTGCGAAGTCCTTATTTGCTCTATATATATGACTACTGAGCAGCATCAGTGCATTGCATATGGCGCCATCACGGGGATCGTCGGGTTGGCATATTTGGGGTAAGTTGATCATTTTGTGTCTTGATTATAATAGATCCTGAACTGCGGCTAATTTTTTTTTTTTTTTAAATGAATCAAATTTAAATGTTAAAAGTATTGTTAAAATCTTATAAACTTTTCTTTTGAATTAATAGGAATTCCCCTGTATATACCGCATAGCTTGTTTGGATCGATACTTGATAGTGAAAATGCGAAATCTGCTAGTCTAAGGCCGAAATGTCTAAATCATTGAAGACTATACAGACATACCGTGGTGTAGTATGATGTCTTTTCCGAAATAAGAGTTTTAATATTGAAAGTACTGTGTGTGTTCACAAATATAAAATAAGTTTCCTACGATGTTACAATTAATAAGTACAAAAAGTGTTTTTGGTTGTTCATAAATTAATGAAAGTTTCCAAACGTAAAATGCGTAAACGAAATGTATATGATGGTATTGATATAAGAAAAAAGGTTCTGAGAGTAACTAAGCGTGTTTAACTATGACTTAAAGTGTTGTTTTTGATAAATTATACGTGGTCAGTAGAGTTTCTAAATATATCAACTTGAAGGTAGATAATAAATGAAAAGAGTGAAATTGGTTATTGAAATATATTTAAGACGAAGTTTTCATGAAATGTGAGTATTAATTCAGGTGTATTTTCAGAGTCCTTAAATCCTCGTACTTTTTCTGTAACAAAAAGAGTGACATGAGACATAAATGAAATATATTTTCCCTCATAGAGAGTAATATAAAATTTAGTGTTTCGACCTTAGCCTTGGTTATCGAAAGTATTTCCTAAACCCTGCAGCCTTAAGAGTTTTCCCAATTTCTATTTTGAAAGTGGTAGTGTTCGATTTAAAATTTGGTATTAAATGAGAGTGGTCTTTAAATATAGAGCATAAACTTATAATTTTCCTAAGTATCCTAATCATTTCTTGACTAAAAAGGTCTGAAAGGTGTCAAAGAACGAATTTTTTGAGAAAAGTAATATCTGATTAAAGAACTTAAATTGAGAGTGGTGTTTAATGTGAATTTTCCCCTGCCTTTTGGTGACGAGAGTAAAAGCCCCCTGCCCTTGATTTGGAAAATAGTATTTAAAATCTTAGTGTAGGAAATTTTAGCAAAGTGCTCTTTCGTGATATTTCGAATCCGATATGAATTAGTGTGCCTATTGCCCTAAAAGATTATCACGTCCTTGTATATCCCATATGTAAAGTGTTTGAAATTAAAACAGAGTTTGAAATCTTTTGAGAAAGTGGTCAAATATTTTGAGATATTCCTTGGTAGTAGTGAGGATTACGGTGATTTAAAATATCAGTGTATGTTTAATTTCAATCTTACGTCTTCGTCATTTAAAAATTTTGAGATGTGTCATAGTGTGACCCAGTATGTAGCTATCGAGTAAAAAGCTATAGTTTTCCCCCCTCAACCATGTGTTAATGAAACAAAATGTTTTGAAATTTCACGATAAAAATTGCCCTATTATATTAAGGGAAAATTAATGAACGTGTACTGAAATTTAGCTGTTTAGAGTGAATCCGAAAGTAAATGTTTGAAGGTGGTCGAAAGTTAAACTCCCATGAATTTTTATGAAATCTGACAATTGATATTTTGAACTGGAACTTATCCCCGAAAATTCGATTATATTGCGATTCATATCGTACGCAAACGGAGAGTATTGGTGCAATTGAAAGTAAAGATCTAAGGTTTATATGAGAAAAATTGCTGCGAGTAATTTGGTATGGTCTACAAATAATGACTAAATGTGTATATTGAAATTCGTTGAGAAAAATAAGTTGAATTCGAGTGTTGTAAATTACGATTATGAAACATTACTAGTGGTATAAAAATAATAGTTGAATTCGAAGTGTCTTTTCCGAAATAAGAGTTTTAACATTGAAAGTACTGTGTGTGTTCACAAATATAAAATAAGTTTCCTACGATGTTACAATTAATAAGTACAAAAGTGTTTTTGGTTGTTCATAAATTAATGAAAGTTTCCAAACGTAAAATGGGTAAACGAAATGTATATAATGGTATTGATATAAGAAAAAAGGTTCTGAGAGTAACTAAGCGTGTATAACTATGACTTAAAGTGTTGTTTTTGATAAATTATACGTGATCAGTAGAGTTTCTAAATATATGAACTTGAAGGTAGATAATAAATGAAAAGAGTGAAATTGGTTATTGAAATATATTTAAGACGGAAGTTTTCATGAAATGTGAGTATTAATTCAGGTGTATTTTAGAGTCCTTAAATCCTCGTACTTTTTCTGTAATAAAAAGAGTGACATGAGACATAAATGAAATATATTTTCCCTCATAGAGAGTGATATAAAATTTAGTGTTTCGACCATAGCCTTGGTTATCGAAAGTATTTCCTAAACCCTGCAGCCTTAAGAGTTTTCCCAAATTTCTATTTTGAAAGTGGTAGTGTTCGATTTAAAATTTGGTATTAAATGAGAGTGGTCTTTAAATACAGAGCATAAACTTATAATTTTCCTAAGTTATCCTAATCATTTCTTGACTAAAGGTCTGAAAGGTGTCAAAGAACGAATTTTTTGAGAAAAAGTAATATCTGATTAAAGAACTTAAATTGAGAGTGGTGTTTTAATGTGAATTTTCCCCTGCCTTTTGGTGACGAGAGGTAAAAGCCCCCTGCCCTTGATTTGGAAAATAGTATTTTCTTAGTGTAGGAAATTTTAGCAAAGTGCTCTTTCGTGATATTTCGAATCCGATATGAATTAGTGTGCCTATTGCCCTAAAAGATTATCACGTCCTTGTATATCCCATATGTAAAGTGTTTGAAATTAAAACAGAGTTTGAAATCTTTTGAGAAAGTGGTCAAATATTTTGAGATATTCCTTGGTAGTAGTGAGGATTACGGTGATTTAAAAATATCAGTGTATGTTTTAATTTCAATCTTACGTCTTCGTCATTTAAAAATTTTGAGATGTGTCATAGTGTGACCCAGTATGTAGCTATCGAGTAAAAAGCTATAGTTTTCCCCCCTCAACCATGTGTTAATGAAACAAAATGTTTTGAAATTTCACGATAAAAATTGCCCTATTATATTAAGGAAAATTAATGAACGTGTACTGAAATTTAGCTGTTTAGAGTGAATCCGAAGTAAATGTTTGAAGGT
Source organism: Pardosa pseudoannulata (assembly GCA_032207245.1). Classification (NCBI taxonomy): domain Eukaryota; kingdom Metazoa; phylum Arthropoda; class Arachnida; order Araneae; family Lycosidae; genus Pardosa; species Pardosa pseudoannulata. The sequence goes on along the minus strand of CM063501.1, from coordinate 35,854,727 downwards.
GGTCGAAAGTTAACTCCCATGAATTTTATGAAATCTGACAATTGATATTTTGAACTGGAACTTATCCCCGAAAATTCGATTATATTGCGATTCATATCGTACGCAAACGGAGAGTATTGGTGCAATTGAAAGTAAAGATCTAAGGTTTATATGAAAAAAAATTGCTGCGAGTAATTTGGTATGGTCTACAAATAATGACTAAATGTGTATATTGAAATTCGTTGAGAAAAATAAGTTGAATTCGAGTGTTGTAAATTACGATGGTGAAACATTACTAGTGGTGTAAAAATTATAGTTGAATTCGAAGTGTCTTTTCCGAAATAAGAGTTTTAATATTGAAAGTACTGTGTGTGTTCACAAATATAAAATAAGTTTCCTACGATGTTACAATTAATAAGTACAAAAGTGTTTTTGGTTGTTCATAAATTAATGAAAGTTTCCAAACGTAAAATGCGTAAACGAAATGTATATAATGGTATTGATATAAGAAAAAGGTTCTGAGAGTAACTAAGCGTGTTTAACTATGACTTAAAGTGTTGTTTTTGATAAATTATACGTGGTCAGTAGAGTTTTCTAAATATATCAACTTGAAGGTAGATAATAAATAAAAAGAGTGAAATTGGTTATTGAAATATATTTAAGACGAAGTTTTCATGAAATGTGAGTATTAATTCAGGTGTATTTTCAGAGTCCTTAAATCCTCGTACTTTTTCTGTAATAAAAAGAGTGACATGAGACATAAATGAAATATATTTTCCCTCATAGAGAGTGATATAAAAATTTAGTGTTTCGACCTAGCCTTGGTTATCGAAAGTATTTCCTAAACCCTGCAGCCTTAAGAGTTTTCCAAATTTCTATTTTGAAAGTGGTAGTGTTCGATTTAAAATTTGGTATTAAATGAGAGTGGTCTTTAAATATAGAGCATAAACTTATAATTTTCCTAAGTATCCTAATCATTTCTTGACTAAAAAGGTCTGAAAGGTGTCAAAGAACGAATTTTTTGAGAAAAGTAATATCTGATTAAAGAACTTAAATTGAGAGTGGTGTTTAATGTGAATTTTCAACTGCCTTTTGGTGACGAGAGTAAAAGCCCCCTGCCCTTGATTTGGAAAATAGTATTTAAAATCTTAGTGTAGGAAATTTTAGCAAAGTGCTCTTTTGTGATATTTCGAATCCGATATGAATTAGTGTGCCTATTGCCCTAAAAGATTATCACGTCCTGTATATCCCATATGTAAAGTGTTTGAAATTAAAACAGAGTTTGAAATCTTTTGAGAAAGTGGTCAAATATTTTGAGATATTCGTTAGTAGTAGTGAGGATTACGGTGATTTAAAATATCAGTGTATGTTTAATTTCAATCTTACGTCTTCGTCATTTAAAAATTTTGAGATGTGTCATAGTGTGACCCAGTATGTAGCTATCGAGTAAAAAGCTATAGTTTTCCCCCCTCAACCATGTGTTAATGAAACAAAATGTTTTGAAATTTCACGATAAAAATTGCCCTATTATATTAAGGAAAATTAATGAACGTGTACTGAAATTTAGCTGTTTAGAGTGAATCCGAAGTAAATGTTTTGAAGGTGGTCGAAAGTTAACTCCCATGAATTTTATGAAATCTGACAATTGATATTTTGAACTGGAACTTATCCCCGAAAATTCGATTATATTGCGATTCATATCGTACGCAAACGGAGAGTATTGGTGCAATTGAAAGTAAAGATCTAAGGTTTATATGAAAAAATTGCTGCGAGTAATTTGGTATGGTCTACAAATAATGACTAAATGTGTATATTGAAATTCGTTGAGAAAAATAAGTTGAATTCGAGTGTTGTAAATTACGATGGTGAAACATTACTAGTGGTGTAAAAATTATAGTTGAATTCGAAGTGTCTTTTCCGAAATAAGAGTTTTTAATATTGAAAGTACTGTGTGTGTTCACAAATATAAAATAAGTTTCCTACGATGTTACAATTAATAAGTACAAAAAGTGTTTTTGGTTGTTCATAAATTAATGAAAGTTTCCAAACGTAAAATGCGTAAACGAAATGTATATGATGGTATTGATATAAGAAAAAAGGTTCTGAGAGTAACTAAGCGTGTTTAACTATGACTTAAAGTGTTGTTTTTGATAAATTATACGTGGTCAGTAGAGTTTCTAATATATCAACTTGAAGGTAGATAATAAATGAAAAGAGTGAAATTGGTTATTGAAATATATTTAAGACGAAGTTTTCATGAAATGTGAGTATTAATTCAGGTGTATTTTTAGAGTCCTTAAATCCTCGTACTTTTTCTGTAATAAAAAGAGTGACATGAGACATAAATGAAATATATTTTCCCTCATAGAGAGTGATATAAAATTTAGTGTTTCGACCATAGCCTTGGTTATCGAAAGTATTTCCTAAACCCTGCAGCCTTAAGAGTTTTCCCAATTTCTATTTTGAAAGTGGTAGTGTTCGATTTAAAATTTGGTATTAAATGAGAGTGGTCTTTAAATATAGAGCATAAACTTATAATTTTCCTAAGTATCCTAATCATTTCTTGACTAAAGGTCTGAAAGGTGTCAAAGAACGAATTTTTTGAGAAAAGTAATATCTGATTAAAGAACTTAAATTGAGAGTGGTGTTTAATGTGAATTTTTCCCCTGCCTTTTGGTGACGAGAGTAAAAGCCCCCTGCCCTTGATTTGGAAAATAGTATTTAAAATCTTAGTGTAGGAAATTTTAGCAAAGTGCTCTTTCGTGATATTTCGAATCCGATATGAATTAGTGTGCCTATTGCCCTAAAAGATTATCACGTCCTTGTATATCCCATATGTAAAGTGTTTGAAATTAAAACAGAGTTTGAAATCTTTTGAGAAAGTGGTCAAATATTTTGAGATATTCCTTGGTAGTAGTGAGGATTACGGTGATTTAAAATATCAGTGTATGTTTAATTTCAATCTTACGTCTTCGTCATTTAAAAATTTTGAGATGTGTCATAGTGTGACCCAGTATGTAGCTATCGAGTAAAAAGCTATAGTTTTCCCCCTCAACCATGTGTTAATGAAACAAAATGTTTTGAAATTTCACGATAAAAATTGCCCTATTATATTAAGGAAAATTAATGAACGTGTACTGAAATTTAGCTGTTTAGAGTGAATCCGAAGTAAATGTTTGAAGGTGGTCGGAAAGTTAACTCCCATGAATTTATGAAATCTGACAATTGATATTTTGAAACTGGAACTTATCCCCGAAAATTCGATTATATTGTGATTCATATCTTACGCAAACGGAGAGTATTGGTGCAGTTGAAAGTAAAGATCTAAGGTTTATATGAGAAAAATTGCTGCGAGTAATTTGGTATGGTCTACAAATAATGACTAAATGTGTATATTGAAATTCGTTGAGAAAAATAAGTTGAATTCGAGGGTTGTAAATTACGATGGTGAAACATTACTAGTGGTTGTAAAAATTTATAGTTGAATTCGAAGTGTCTTTTCCGAAATAAGAGTTTTTAATATTGAAAGTACTGTGTGTGTTCACAAATATAAAATAAGTTTCCTACGATGTTACACTTTATAAGTACAAAAGTGTTTTTGGTTGTTCATAAATTAATGAAAGTTTCCAAACGTAAAATGCGTAAACGAAATGTATATGATGGTATTGATATAAGAAAAAAGGTTCTGAGAGTAACTAAGCTTGTTTAACTATGACTTAAAGTGTTGTTTTTGATAAATTATACGTGGTCAGTAGAGTTTCTAAATATATCAACTTGAAGGTAGATAATAAATGAAAAGAATGAAATTGGTTATTGAAATATATTTAAGACGAAGTTTTCATGAAATGTGAGTATTAATTCAGGTGTATTTTAGAGTCCTTAAATCCTCGTACTTTTTTTGTAATAAAAAGAGTGACATGAGACATAAATGAAATATATTTTCCCTCATAGAGAGTGATATAAAATTTAGTGTTTCGACCATAGCCTTGGTTATCGAAAGTATTTCCTAAACCCTGCAGCCTTAAGAGTTTTCCAATTTCTATTTTGAAAGTGGTAGTGTTCGATTTAAAATTTGGTATTAAATGAGAGTGGTCTTTAAATATAGAGCATAAACTTATAATTTTCCTAAGTATCCTAATCATTTCTTGACTAAAAAGGTCTGAAAGGTGTCAAAGAACGAATTTTTTGAGAAAAGTAATATCTGATTAAAGAACTTAAATTGAGAGTGGTGTTTAATGTGAATTTTCCCCTGCCTTTTGGTGACGAGAGTAAAAGCCCCCTGCCCTTGATTTGGAAAATAGTATTTAAAATCTTAGTGTAGGAAATTTTAGCAAAGTGCTCTTTTGTGATATTTCGAATCCGATATGAATTAGTGTGCCTATTGCCCTAAAAGATTATCACGTCCTGTATATCCCATATGTAAAGTGTTTGAAATTAAAACAGAGTTTGAAAGCTCTTGAGAAAGTGGTCAAATATTATGAGATATTCGTTGGTAGTAGTGAGGATTACGGTGATTTAAAATATCAGTGTATGTTTAATTTCAATCTTACGTCTTCGTCATTTAAAAATTTTGAGATGTGTCATAGTGTGACCCAGTATGTAGCTATCGAGTAAAAGCTATAGTTTTCCCCCCTCAACCATGTGTTAATGAAAAAAAATGTTTTGAAATTTCACGATAAAAATTGCCCTATTATATTGAGGAAAATTAATGAACGTGTACTGAAATTTAGCTGTTTAGAGTGAATCCGAAGTAAATGTTTGAAGGTGGTCGAAAGTTAACTCCCATGAATTTATGAAATCTGACAATTGATATTTTGAACTGGAACTTATCCCCGAAAATTCGAGTATATTGTGGTTCATATCTTACGCAAACGGAGAGTATTGGTGCAATTGAAAGTAAAGATCTAAGGTTTATATGAGAAAAATAGCCGCGAGTAATTTGGTATGGTCTACAAATAATGACTAAATGTGTATATTGAAATTCGTTGAGAAAAATAAGTTGAATTCGAGTGTTGTAAATTACGATGGTGAAACATTACTAGTGGTATAAAAATAATAGTTGAATTCGAAGTGTCTTTTCCGAAATAAGAGTTTTAATATTGAAAGTACTGTGTGTGTTCACAAATATAAAATAAGTTTCCTACGATGTTACAATTAATAAGTACAAAAGTGTTTTTGGTTGTTCATAAATTAATGAAGTTTCCAAACGTAAAATGCGTAAACGAAATGTATATGATGGTATTGATATAAGAAAAAAGGTTCTGAGAGTAACTAAGCGTGTTTAACTATGACTTAAAGTGTTGTTTTTGATAAATTATACGTGGTCAGTAGAGTTTCTAAATATATGAACTTGAAGGTAGATAATAAATGAAAAGAGTGAAATTGGTTATTGAAATATATTTAAGACGGAAGTTTTCATGAAATGTGAGTATTAATTCAGGTGTATTTCAGAGTCCTTAAATCCTCGTACTTTTTCTGTAATAAAAAGAGTGACATGAGACATAAATGAAATATATTTTCCCTCATAGAGAGTGATATAAAATTTAGTGTTTCGACCCTAGCCTTGGTTATCGAAAGTATTTCCTAAACCCTGCAGCCTTAAGAGTTTTCCAATTTCTATTTTGAAAGTGGTAGTGTTCGATTTAAAATTTGGTATTAAATGAGAGTGGTCTTTAAATATAGAGCATAAACTTATAATTTTCCTAAGTATCCTATCATTTCTTGACTAAAGGTCTGAAAGGTGTCAAAGAACGAATTTTTTGAGAAAAGTAATATCTGATTAAAGAACTTAAATTGAGAGTGGTGTTTAATGTGAATTTTCCCCTGCCTTTTGGTGACGAGAGTAAAAGCCCCCTGCCCTTGATTTGGAAAATAGTATTTAAAATCTTAGTGTAGGAAATTTTAGCAAAGTGCTCTTTTGTGATATTTCGAATCCGATATGAATTAGTGTGCCTAATGCCCTAAAAGATTATCACGTCCTGTATATCCCATATGTAAAGTGTTTGAAATTAAAACAGAGTTTGAAATCTTTTGAGAAAGTGGTCAAATATTATGAGATATTCGTTGGTAGTAGTGAGGATTACGGTGATTTAAAATATCAGTGTATGTTTAATTTCAATCTTACGTCTTCGTCATTTAAAAATTTTGAGATGTGTCATAGTGTGACCCAGTATGTAGCTATCGAGTAAAAAGCTATAGTTTTCCCCCCTCAACCATGTGTTAATGAAACAATGTTTTGAAATTTCACGATAAAAATTGCCGTATTATATTGAGTAAAATTAATGAACGTGTACTGAAATTTAGCTGTTTAGAGTGAATCCGAAGTAAATGTTTGAAGGTGGTCGAAAGTTAACTCCCATGAATTTTATGAAATCTGACAATTGATATTTTGAACTGAAACTTATCCCCGAAAATTCGATTATATTGTGATTCATATCTTACGCAAACGGAGAGTATTGGTGCAATTGAAAGTAAAGATCTAAGGTTTATATGAGAAAAATTGCTGCGAGTAATTTGGTATGGTCTACAAATAATGACTAAATGTGTATATTGAAATTCGTTGAGAAAAATAAGTTGAATTCGAGTGTTGTAAATTACGATGGTGAAACATTACTAGTGGTGTAAAAATTATAGTTGAATTCGAAGTGTCTTTTCCGAAATAAGAGTTTTAATATTGAAAGTACTGTGTGTGTTCACAATATAAAATAAGTTTCCTACGATGTTTACAATTAATAAGTACAAAAGTGTTTTTGGTTGTTCATAAATTAATGAAAGTTTCCAAACGTAAAATGCGTAAAAGAAATGTATATGATGATATTGATATAAGAAAAAAGGTTCTGAGAGTAACTAAGCGTGTATAACTATGACTTAAAGTGTTGTTTTTGATAAATTATACGTGATCAGTAGAGTTTCTAAATATATCAACTTGAAGGTAGATAATAAATGAAAAGAGTGAAATTGGTTATTGAAATATATTTAAGACGAAGTTTTCATGAAATGTGAGTATTAATTCAGGTGTATTTTAGAGTCCTTAAATCCTCGTACTTTTTTTCTGTAATAAAAAGAGTGACATGAGACATTAAATGAAATATATTTTCCCTCATAGAGAGTGATATAAAATTTAGTGTTTCGACCCTAGCCTTGGTTATCGAAAGTATTTCCTAAACCCTGCAGCCTTAAGAGTTTTCCAAATTTCTATTTTGAAAGTGGTAGTGTTCGATTTAAAATTTGGTATTAAATGAGAGTGGTCTTTAAATATAGAGCATAAACTTATAATTTTCCTAAGTATCCTAATCATTTCTTGACTAAAAAGGTCTGAAAGGTGTCAAAGAACGAATTTTTTGAGAAAAGTAATATCTGATTAAAGAACTTAAATTGAGAGTGGTGTTTAATGTGAATTTTCCCCTGCCTTTTGGTGACGAGAGTAAAAGCCCCCTGCCCTTGATTTGGAAAATAGTATTTAAAATCTTAGTGTAGGAAATTTTAGCAAAGTGCTCTTTCGTGATATTTCGAATCCGATATGAATTAGTGTGCCTATTGCCCTAAAAGATTATCACGTCCTTGTATATCCCATATGTAAAGTGTTTGAAATTAAAACAGAGTTTGAAATCTTTTGAGAAAGTGGTCAAATATTTTGAGATATTCCTTGGTAGTAGTGAGGATTTCGGTGATTTAAAATATCAGTGTATGTTTAATTTCAATCTTACGTCTTCGTCATTTAAAAATTTTGAGATGTGTCATAGTGTGACCCAGTATGTAGCTATCGAGTAAAAAAGCTATAGTTTTCCCCCCTCAACCATGTGTTAATGAAACAAAATGTTTTGAAATTTCACGATAAAAAATTGCCCTATTATATTAAGGAAAAATTAATGAACGTGTACTGAAATTTAGCTGTTTAGAGTGAATCCGAAGTAAATGTTTGAAGGTGGTCGAAAGTTAACTCCCATGAATTTTATGAAATCTGACAATTGATATTTTGAACTGGAACTTATCCCCGAAAAATTCGATTATATTGTGATTCATATCGTACGCAAACGGAGAGTATTGGTGCAATTGAAAGTAAAGATCTAAGGTTTATATGAAAAAATTGCTGCGAGTAATTTGGTATGGTCTACAAATAATGACTAAATGTGTATATTGAAATTCGTTGAGAAAAATTAGTTGAATTCGAGTGTTGTAAATTACGATGGTGAAAACATTACTAGTGGTGTAAAAATTATAGTTGAATTCGAAGTGTCTTTTCCGAAATAGAGTTTTAATATTGAAAGTACTGTGTGTGTTCACAAATATAAAATAAGTTTCCTACGATGTTACAATTAATAAGTACAAAAGTGTTTTTGGTTGTTCATAAATTAATGAAAGTTTCCAAACGTAAAATGCGTAAACGAAATGTATATGTGATGGTATTGATATAAGAAAAAAGGTTCTTAGAGTAACTAAGCGTGTTTAACTATGACTTAAAGTGTTGTTTTTGATAAATTATACGTGATCAGTAGAGTTTCTAAATATATGAACTTGAAGGTAGATAATAAATGAAAAAGAGTGAAATTGGTTATTGAAATATATTTAAGACGAAGTTTTCATGAAATGTGAGTATTAATTCAGGTGTATTTTAGAGTCCTTAAATCCTCGTACTTTTTCTGTAATAAAAAGAGTGACATGAGACATAAATGAAATATATTTTCCCTCATAGAGAGTGATATAAAATTTAGTGTTTCGACCCTAGCCTTGGTTATCGAAAGTATTTCCTAAACCCTGCAGCCTTAAGAGTTTTCCCAATTTCTATTTTGAAAGTGGTAGTGTTCGATTTAAAATTTGGTATTAAATGAGAGTGGTCTTTAAATATAGAGCATAAAACTTATAATTTTCCTAAGTATCCTAATCATTTCTTGACTAAAAAGGTCTGAAAGGTGTCAAAGAACGAATTTTTTGAGAAAAGTAATATCTGATTAAAGAACTTAAATTGAGAGTGGTGTTTAATGTGAATTTTCCCCTGCCTTTTGGTGACGAGAGTAAAAGCCCCCTGCCCTTGATTTGGAAAATAGTATTTAAAATCTTAGTGTAGGAAATTTTAGCAAAGTGCTCTTTCGTGATATTTCGAATCCGATATGAATTAGTGTGCCTATTGCCCTAAAAGATTATCACGTCCTTGTATATCCCATATGTAAAGTGTTTGAAATTTAAAACAGAGTTTGAAATCTTTTGAGAAAGTGGTCAAATATTTTGAGATATTCCTTGGTAGTAGTGAGGATTACGGTGATTTAAAATATCAGTGTATGTTTAATTTCAATCTTACGTCTTCGTCATTTAAAAATTTTGAGATGTGTCATAGTGTGACCCAGTATGTAGCTATCGAGTAAAAAGCTATAGTTTTCCCCCCTCAACCATGTGTTAATGAAACAAAATGTTTGAAATTTCACGATTAAAAATTGCCCTATTATATTGAGGAAAATTAATGAACGTGTACTGAACTTTAGCTGTTTAGAGTGAATCCGAAGTAACTGTTTGAAGGTGGTCGAACGTTACCTCCCATGAATTTTATGAAATCTGACTATTGATATTTTGAACTGAAACTTATCCCCGAAAATTCGATTATATTGTGATTCATATCGTACGCAAACGGAGAGTATTGGTGCAATTGAAAGTAAAGATCTAAGGTTTATATGAAAAAAATTGCTGCGAGTAATTTGGTATGGTCTACAAATAATGACTAAATGTGTATATTGAAATTCGTTGAGAAAAATAAGTTGAATTCGAGTGTTTGTAAATTACGATGGTGAAACATTACTAGTGTGTAAAAAATTATAGTTGAATTCGAAGTGTCTTTTCCGAAATAAGAGTTTTAATATTGAAAGTACTGTGTGTGTTTCACAAATATAAAATAAGTTTCCTACGATGTTACAATTAATAAGTACAAAAGTGTTTTTGGTTGTTCATAAATTAATGAAAGTTTCCAAACGTAAAATGCGTAAACGAAATGTATATGATGGTATTGATATAAGAAAAAAGGTTCTGAGAGTAACTAAGCGTGTTTAACTATGACTTAAAGTGTTGTTTTTTGATAAATTATACGTGGTCAGTAGAGTTTCTAAATATATCAACTTGAAGGTAGATAATAAATGAAAAGAGTGAAATTGGTTATTGAAATATATTTAAGACGAAGTATTCATGAAATGTGAGTATTAATTCAGGTGTATTTTAGAGTCCTTAAATCCTCGTACTTTTTCTGTAATAAAAAGAGTGACATGAGACATAAATGAAATATATTTTCCCTCATAGAGAGTGATATAAAATTTAGTGTTTCGACCCTAGCCTTGGTTATCGAAAGTATTTCCTAAACCCTGCAGCCTTAAGAGTTTTCCCAAATTTCTATTTTGAAAGTGGTAGTGTTCGATTTAAAATTTGGTATTAAATGAGAGTGGTCTTTAAATATAGAGCATAAACTTATAATTTTCCTAAGTATCCTAATCATTTCTTGACTAAAAAGGTCTGAAAGGTGTCAAAGAACGAATTTTTTGAGAAAAGTAATATCTGATTAAAGAACTTAAATTGAGAGTGGTGTTTAATGTGAATTTTCCCCTGCCTTTTGGTGACGAGAGTAAAAGCCCCCTGCCCCTTGATTTGAAAAATAGTATTTAAAATCTTAGTGTAGGAAATTTTAGCAAAGTGCTCTTTTGTGATATTTCGAATCCGATATGAATTAGTGTGCCTATTGCCCTAAAAGATTATCACGTCCTGTATATCCCATATGTAAAGTGTTTGAAATTAAAACAGAGTTTGAAATCTTTTAAAAAAGTGGTCAAATATTTTGAGATATTCGTTGGTAGTAGTGAGGATTACGGTGATTTAAAATATCAGTGTATGTTTAATTTCAATCTTACGTCTTCGTCATTTAAAAATTTTGAGATGTGTCATAGTGTGACCCAGTATGTAGCTATCGAGTAAAAAGCTATAGTTTCCCCCCCCTCAACCATGTGTTAATGAAACAAAATGTTTTGAAAATTCACGATAAAAATTGCCCTATTATATTGAGGAAAATTAATGAACGTGTACTGAAATTTAGCTGTTTAGAGTGAATCCGAAGTAAATGTTTGAAGGTGGTCGAAAGTTAACTCCCATGAATTTTATGAAATCTGACAATTGATATTTTGAACTGAAACTTATCCCCAAAAATTCGATTATATTGTGATTCATATCTTACGCAAACGGAGAGTATTGGTGCAGTTGAAAGTAAAGATCTAAGGTTTATATGAAAAAAAATTGCTGCGAGTAATTTGGTATGGTCTACAAATAATGACTAAATGTGTATATTGAAATTCGTTGAGAAAAATAAGTTGAATTCGAGTGTTGTAAATTACGATGGTGAAACATTACTAGTGGTATAAAAATAATAGTTGAATTCGAAGTGTCTTTTCCGAAATAAGAGTTTTAATATTGAAAGTACTGTGTGTGTTCACAAATATAAAATAAGTTTCCTACGATGTTACAATTTATAAGTACAAAAGTGTTTTTGGTTGTTCATAAATTAATGAAAGTTTCCAAACGTAAAATGCGTAAAAGAAATGTATATGATGATATTGATATAAGAAAAAAGGTTCTGAGAGTAACTAAGCGTGTATAACTATGACTTAGTGTTGTTTTTGATAAATTATACGTGGTCAGTAGAGTTTCTAAATATATGAACTTGAAGGTAGATAATAAATGAAAAGAGTGAAATTGGTTATTGAAATATATTTAAAACGAAGTATTCATGAAATGTGAGTATTAATTCAGGTGTATTTTAGAGTCCTTAAATCCTCGTACTTTTTCTGTAACAAAAAGAGTGACATGAGACATAAATGAAATATATTTTCCCTCATAGAGAGTGATATAAAATTTAGTGTTTCGACCCTAGCCTTGGTTATCGAAAGTATTTCCTAAACCCTGCAGCCTTAAGAGTTTTCCCAATTTCTATTTTGAAAGTGGTAGTGTTCGATTTAAAATTTGGTATTAAATGAGAGTGGTCTTTAAATATAGAGCATAAACTTATAATTTTCCTAAGTATCCTAATCATTTCTTGACTAAAGGTCTGAAAGGTGTCAAAGAAACGAATTTTTTGAGAAAAGTAATATCTGATTAAAGAACTTAAATTGAGAGTGGTGTTTAATGTGAATTTTCCCTGCCTTTTGGTGACGAGAGTAAAAGCCCCCTGCCCTTGATTTGGAAAATAGTATTTAAAATCTTAGTGTAGGAAATTTTAGCAAAGTGCTCTTTCGTGATATTTCGAATCCGATATGAATTAGTGTGCCTATTGCCCTAAAAGATTATCACGTCCTTGTATATCCCATATGTAAAGTGTTTGAAATTAAAACAGAGTTTGAAATCTTTTGAGAAAGTGGTCAAATATTTTGAGATATTCCTTGGTAGTAGTGAGGATTACGGTGATTTAAAATATCAGTGTATGTTTAATTTCAATCTTACGTCTTCGTCATTTAAAAATTTTGAGATGTGTCATAGTGTGACCCAGTATGTAGCTATCGAGTAAAAAGCTATAGTTTTCCCCCCTCAACCATGTGTTAATGAAACAAAATGTTTTGAAATTTCACGATAAAAATTGCCCTATTATATTAAGGAAAATTAATGAACGTGTACTGAAATTTAGCTGTTTAGAGTGAATCCGAAGTAAATGTTTGAAGGTGGTCGAAAGTTAACTCCCATGAATTTTATGAAATCTGACAATTGATATTTTGAACTGGAACTTATCCCGAAAATTCGATTATATTGTGATTCATATCGTACGCAAACGGAGAGTATTGGTGCAATTGAAAGTAAAGATCTAAGGTTTATATGAAAAAAATTGCTGCGAGTAATTTGGTATGGTCTACAAATAATGACTAAATGTGTATATTGAAATTCGTTGAGAAAAATAAGTTGAATTCGAGTGTTGTAAATTTACGATGGTGAAACATTACTAGTGGTGTAAAAATTATAGTTGAATTCGAAGTGTCTTTCCGAAATAAGAGTTTTAATATTGAAAGTACTGTGTGTGTTCACAAATATAAAATAAGTTTCCTACGATGTTACAATTAATAAGTACAAAAGTGTTTTTGGTTGTTCATAAATTAATGAAAGTTTCCAAACGTTAAATGCGTAAACGAAATGTATATGATGGTATTGATATAAGAAAAAAAGGTTCTGAGAGTAACTAAGCGTGTTTAACTATGACTTAAAGTGTTGTTTTTGATAAAATTATACGTGGTCAGTAGAGTTTCTAAATATATCAACTTGAAGGTAGATAATAAATGAAAAGAGTGAAATTGGTTATTGAAATATATTTAAGACGAAGTTTTCATGAAATGTGAGTATTAATTCAGGTGTATTTTAGAGTCCTTAAATCCTCGTACTTTTTCTGTAATAAAAAGAGTGACATTGAGACATAAATGAAATATATTTTCCCTCATAGAGAGTGATATAAAATTTAGTGTTTCGACCCTAGCCTTGGTTATCGAAAGTATTCCTAAACCCTGCAGCCTTAAGAGTTTTCCAATTTCTATTTTGAAAGTGGTAGTGTTCGATTTAAAATTTGGTATTAAATGAGAGTGGTCTTTAAATATAGAGCATAAACTTATAATTTTCCTAAGTATCCTAATCATTTCTTGACTAAAGGTCTGAAAGGTGTCAAAGAACGAATTTTTTGAGAAAAGTAATATCTGATTAAAGAACTTAAATTGAGAGTGGTGTTTAATGTGAATTTTCCCCTGCCTTTTGGTGACGAGAGTAAAAGCCCCCTGCCCTTGATTTGGAAAATTAGTATTTAAAATCTTAGTGTAGGAAATTTTAGCAAAGTGCTCTTTCGTGATATTTCGAATCCGATATGAATTAGTGTGCCTATTGCCCTAAAAGATTATCACGTCCTTGTATATCCCATATGTAAAGTGTTTGAAATTAAAACAGAGTTTGAAATCTTTTGAGAAAGTGGTCAAATATTTTGAGATATTCCTTGGTAGTAGTGAGGATTACGGTGATTTAAAATATCAGTGTATGTTTAATTTCAATCTTACGTCTTCGTCATTTAAAAATTTTGAGATGTGTCATAGTGTGACCCAGTATGTAGCTATCGAGTAAAAAGCTATAGTTTTCCCCCCTCAACCATGTGTTAATGAAACAAAATGTTTTGAAATTTCACGATAAAAATTGCCCTATTATATTAAGGAAAATTAATGAACGTGTACTGAAATTTAGCTGTTTAGAGTGAATCCGAAGTAAATGTTTGAAGGTGGTCGAAAGTTAACTCCCATGAATTTTATGAAATCTGACAATTGATATTTTGCACTGAAACTTATCCCCGAAAATTCGATTATCTTGTGATTCATATCGTACGCAAACGGAGAGTATTGGTGCAATTGAAAGTAAAGATCTAAGGTTTATATGAAAAAAAATTGCTGCGAGTAATTTGGTATGGTCTACAAATAATGACTAAATGTGTATATTGAAATTCGTTGAGAAAAATAAGTTGAATTCGAGTGTTGTAAATTACGATGGTGAAACATTACTAGTGGTATAAAAATTATAGTTGAATTCGAAGTGTCTTTTCCGAAATAAGAGTTTTAATATTGAAAGTACTGTGTGTGTTCACAAATATAAAATAAGTTTCCTACGATGTTACAATTAATAAGTACAAAAGTGTTTTGGTTGTTCATAAATTAATGAAAGTTTCCAAACGTAAAATGCGTAAAAGAAATGTATATGATGATATTGATATAAGAAAAAAGGTTCTGAGAGTAACTAAGCGTGTATAACTATGACTTAAAGTGTTGTTTTTGATAAATTATACGTGGTCAGTAGAGTTTCTAAATATATCAACTTGAAGGTATATAATAAATAAAAAGAGTGAAATTGGTTATTGAAATATATTTAAAACGAAGTATTCATGAAATGTGAGTATTAATTCAGGTGTATTTTAGAGTCCTTAAATCCTCGTACTTTTTCTGTAATAAAAAGAGTGACATGAGACATAAATGAAATATATTTTCCCTCATAGAGAGTGATATAAAATTTAGTGTTTCGACCCTAGCCTTGGTTATCGAAAGTATTTCCTAAACCCTGCAGCCTTAAGAGTTTTCCAAATTTCTATTTTGAAAGTGGTAGTGTTCGATTTAAAATTTGGTATTAAATGAGAGTGGTCTTTAAATACAGAGCATAAACTTATAATTTTCCTAAGTATCCTAATCATTTCTTGACTAAAGGTCTGAAAGGTGTCAAAGAAACGAATTTTTTGAGAAAAGTAATATCTGATTAAAGAACTTAAATTGAGAGTGGTGTTTAATGTGAATTTTCCCCTGCCTTTTGGTGACGAGAGTAAAAGCCCCCTGCCCTTGATTTGGAAAATAGTATTTAAAATCTTAGTGTAGGAAATTTTAGCAAAGTGCTCTTTCGTGATATTTCGAATCCGATATGAATTAGTGTGCCTATTGCCCTAAAAGATTATCACGTCCTTGTATATCCCATATGTAAAGTGTTTGAAATTAAAACAGAGTTTGAAATCTTTTGAGAAAGTGGTCAAATATTTTGAGATATTCCTTGGTAGTAGTGAGGATTACGGTGATTTAAAATATCAGTGTATGTTTAATTTCAATCTTACGTCTTCGTCATTTAAAAATTTTGAGATGTGTCATAGTGTGACCCAGTATGTAGCTATCGAGTAAAAAGCTATAGTTTTCCCCCCTCAACCATGTGTTAATGAATCAAAATGTTTTGAAATTTCACGATAAAAATTGCCCTATTATATTGAGGAAAATTAATGAACGTGTACTGAAATTTAGCTGTTTAGAGTGAATCCGAAAGTAAATGTTTGAAGGTGGTCGAAAGTTAACTCCCATGAATTTTATGAAATCTAACAATTGATATTTTGAACTGGAAACTTATCCCCGAAAAATTCGATTATATTGTGATTCATATCTTACGCAAACGGAGAGTATTGGTGCAGTTGAAAGTAAAGATCTAAGGTTTATATGAGAAAAATTGCTGCGAGTAATTTGGTATGGTCTACAAATAATGACTAAATGTGTATATTGAAATTCGTTGAGAAAAATAAGTTGAATTCGAGTGTTGTAAATTTACGATGGTGAAACATTACTAGTGGTATAAAAATAATAGTTGAATTCGAAGTGTCTTTTCCGAAATAAGAGTTTTAATATTGAAAGTACTGTGTGTGTTCACAAATATAAAATAAGTTTCCTACGATGTTACAATTTATAAGTACAAAAGTGTTTTTGGTTGTTCATAAATTAATGAAAGTTTCCAAACGTAAAATGCGTAAAAGAAATGTATATGATGATATTGATATAAGAAAAAAGGTTCTGAGAGTAACTAAGCGTGTATAACTATGACTTAAAGTGTTGTTTTTGATAAATTATACGTGATCAGTAGAGTTTCTAAATATATGAACTTGAAGGTAGATAATAAATGAAAAGAGTGAAATTGGTTATTGAAATATATTTTAAGACGGAAGTTTTCATGAAATGTGAGTATTAATTCAGGTGTATTTTAGAGTCCTTAAATCCTCGTACTTTTTCTGTAATAAAAAGAGTGACATGAGACATAAATGAAATATATTTTCCCTCATAGAGAGTGATATAAAATTTAGTGTTTCGACCCTAGCCTTGGTTATCGAAAAGTATTTCCTAAACCCTGCAGCCTTAAGAGTTTTCCCAAATTTCTATTTTGAAAGTGGTAGTGTTCGATTTAAAATTTGGTATTAAATGATAGTGGTCTTTAAATATAGAGCATAAACTTATAATTTTCCTAAGTATCCTAATCATTTCTTGACTAAAAAGGTCTGAAAGGTGTCAAAGAACGAATTTTTTGAGAAAAGTAATATCTGATTAAAGAACTTAAATTGAGAGTGGTGTTTAATGTGAATTTTTCCCCTTTTGGTGACGAGAGTAAAAGCCCCCTGCCCTTGATTTGGAAAATTAGTATTTAAAATCTTAGTGTAGGAAATTTTAGCAAAGTGCTCTTTCGTGATATTTCGAATCCGATATGAATTAGTGTGCCTATTGCCCTAAAAGATTATCACGTCCTTGTATATCCCATATGTAAAGTGTTTGAAATTAAAACAGAGTTTGAAATCTTTTGAGAAAGTGGTCAAATATTTTGAGATATTCCTTGGTAGTAGTGAGGATTACGGTGATTTAAAATATCAGTGTATGTTTAATTTCAATCTTACGTCTTCGTCATTTAAAAATTTTGAGATGTGTCATAGTGTGACCCAGTATGTAGCTATCGAGTAAAAAGCTATAGTTTTCCCCCTCAACCATGTGTTAATGAAACAAAATGTTTTGAAATTTCACGATAAAAATTGCCCTATTATATTAAGGAAAATTAATGAACGTGTACTGAAACTTAGCTGTTTAGTTTGAATCCGAAGTAAATGTTTGAAGGTGGTCGAAAGTTAACTCCCATGAATTTTATGAAATCTGACAATTGATATTTTGAACTGGAACTTATCCCCGAAAATTCGATTATATTGTGATTCATATCGTACGCAAACGGAGAGTATTGGTGCAATTGAAAGTAAAGATCTAAGGTTTATATGAGAAAAATTGCTGCGAGTAATTTGGTATGGTCTACAAATAATGACTAAATGTGTATATTGAAATTCGTTGAGAAAAATAAGTTGAATTCGAGTGTTGTAAATTACGATTATGAAACATTACTAGTGGTATAAAAATAATAGTTGAATTCGAAGTGTCTTTTCCGAAATAAGAGTTTTAACATTGAAAGTACTGTGTGTGTTCACAAATATAAAATAAGTTTCCTACGATGTTACAATTAATAAGTACAAAAGTGTTTTTGGTTGTTCATAAATTAATGAAAGTTTCCAAACGTAAAATGGGTAAACGAAATGTATATAATGGTATTGATATAAGAAAAAAGGTTCTGAGAGTAACTAAGCGTGTTTAACTATGACTTAAAGTGTTGTTTTTGATAAATTATACGTGATCAGTAGAGTTTCTAAATATATGAACTTGAAGGTAGATAATAAATGAAAAGAGTGAAATTGGTTATTGAAATATATTTAAAACGAAGTATTCATGAAATGTGAGTATTAATTCAGGTGTATTTTAGAGTCCTTAAATCCTCGTACTTTTTCTGTAATAAAAAGAGTGACATGAGACATAAATGAAATATATTTTCCCTCATAGAGAGTGATATAAAATTTAGTGTTTCGACCCTAGCCTTGGTTATCGAAAGTATTTCCTAAACCCTGCAGCCTTAAGAGTTTTCCAAATTTTCTATTTTGAAAGTGGTAGTGTTCGATTTAAAATTTGGTATTAAATGAGAGTGGTCTTTAAATATAGAGCATAAACTTATAATTTTCCTAAGTATCCTAATCATTTCTTGACTAAAGGTCTGAAAGGTGTCAAAGAACGAATTTTTTGAGAAAAGTAATATCTGATTAAAGAACTTAAATTGAGAGTGGTGTTTAATGTGAATTTTCCCCTGCCTTTTGGTGACGAGAGTAAAAGCCCCCTGCCCTTGATTTGGAAAATAGTATTTAAAATCTTAGTGTAGGAAATTTTAGCAAAGTGCTCTTTCGTGATATTTCGAATCCGATATGAATTAGTGTGCCTATTGCCCTAAAAGATTATCACGTCCTTGTATATCCCATATGTAAAGTGTTTGAAATTAAAACAGAGTTTGAAATCTTTTGAGAAAGTGGTCAAATATTTTGAGATATTCCTTGGTAGTAGTGAGGATTACGGTGATTTAAAATATCAGTGTATGTTTAATTTCAATCTTACGTCTTCGTCATTTAAAAATTTTGAGATGTGTCATAGTGTGACCCAGTATGTAGCTATCGAGTAAAAAGCTATAGTTTCCCCCCCTCAACCATGTGTTAATGAAACAAAATGTTTTGAAATTTCACGATAAAAATTGCCCTATTATATTAAGGAAAATTAATGAACGTGTACTGAAATTTAGCTGTTTAGAGTGAATCCGAAGTAAATGTTTGAAGGTGGTCGAAAGTTAACTCCCATGAATTTTATGAAATCTGACAATTGATATTTTGAACTGGAAACTTATCCCGAAAATTCGATTATATTGTGATTCATATCGTACGCAAACGGAGAGTATTGGTGCAATTGAAAGTAAAGATCTAAGGTTTATATGAAAAAATTGCTGCGAGTAATTTGGTATGGTCTACAAATAATGACTAAATGTGTATATTGAAATTCGTTGAGAAAAATAAGTTGAATTCGAGTGTTGTAAATTACGATGGTGAAACATTACTAGTGGTGTAAAAAATTATAGTTGAATTCGAAGTGTCTTTTCCGAAATAAGAGTTTTAATATTGAAAGTACTGTGTGTGTTCACAAATATAAAATAAGTTTCCTACGATGTTACAATTTATAAGTACAAAAGTGTTTTTGGTTGTTCATAAATTAATGAAAGTTTCCAAACGTAAAATGCGTAAACGAAATGTATATGATGATATTGATATAAGAAAAAAGGTTCTGAGAGTAACTAAGCGTGTATAACTATGACTTAAAGTGTTGTTTTTGATAAATTATACGTGATCAGTAGAGTTTCTAAATATATCAACTTGAAGGTAGATAATAAATGAAAAGAGTGAAATTGGTTATTGAAATATATTTAAGACGAAGTTTTCATGAAATGTGAGTATTAATTCAGGTGTATTTTAGAGTCCTTAAATCCTCGTACTTTTTTCTGTAATAAAAAGAGTGACATGAGACATAAATGAAATATATTTTCCCTCATAGAGAGTGATATAAAATTTAGTGTTTCGATAGCCTTGGTTATCGAAAGTATTTCCTAAACCCTGCAGCCTTAAGAGTTTTCCCAATTTCTATTTTGAAAGTGGTGGTGTTCGATTTAAAATTTGGTATTAAATGATAGTGGTCTTTAAATATAGAGCATAAACTTATAATTTTCCTAAGTATCCTAATCATTTCTTGACTAAAAAGGTCTGAAAGGTGTCAAAGAACGAATTTTTTGAGAAAAGTAATATCTGATTAAAGAACTTAAATTGAGAGTGGTGTTTAATGTGAATTTTCCCCTGCCTTTTGGTGACGAGAGTAAAAGCCCCCTGCCCTTGATTTGGAAAATAGTATTTAAAATCTTAGTGTAGGAAATTTTAGCAAAGTGCTCTTTTGTGATATTTCGAATCCGATATGAATTAGTGTGCCTAATGCCCTAAAAGATTATCACGTCCTGTATATCCCATATGTAAAGTGTTTGAAATTAAAACAGAGTTTGAAAGCTCTTGAGAAAGTGGTCAAATATTATGAGATATTCGTTGGTAGTAGTGAGGATTACGGTGATTTAAAATATCAGTGTATGTTTAATTTCAATCTTACGTCTTCGTCATTTAAAAATTTTGAGATGTGTCATAGTGTGACCCAGTATGTAGCTATCGAGTAAAAAGCTATAGTTTTCCTCCCTCAACCATGTGTTAATGAAACAAAATGTTTTGAAATTTCACGATAAAAAATTGCCCTATTATATTGAGGAAAATTAATGAACGTGTACTGAAATTTAGCTGTTTAGAGTGAATCCGAAGTAAATGTTTGAAGGTGGTCGAAAGTTAACTCCCATGAATTTTATGAAATCTGACAATTGATATTTTGAACTGGAACTTATCCCCGAAAAAATTCGATTATATTGTGATTCATATCGTACGCAAACGGAGAGTATTGGTGCAATTGAAAGTAAAGATCTAAGGTTTATATGAAAAAAATTGCTGCGAGTAATTTGGTATGGTCTACAAATAATGACTAAATGTGTATATTGAAATTCGTTTGAGAAAAATAAGTTGAATTCGAGTGTTGTAAATTACGATGGTGAAACATTACTAGTGGTATAAAAATAATAGTTGAATTCGAAGTGTCTTTTCCGAAATAAGAGTTTTAATATTGAAAGTACTGTGTGTGTTCACAAATATAAAATAAGTTTCCTACGATGTTACAATTTATAAGTACAAAAGTGTTTTTGGTTGTTCATAAATTAATGAAAGTTTCCAAACGTAAAATGCGTAAAAGAAATTTATATGATGATATTGATATAAGAAAAAAGGTTCTGAGAGTAACTAAGCGTGTATAACTATGACTTAAAGTGTTGTTTTTGATAAATTATACGTGATCAGTAGAGTTTCTAAATATATGAACTTGAAGGTAGATAATAAATGAAAAGAGTGAAATTGGTTATTGAAATATATTTAAGACGCATGTTTTCATGAAATGTGAGTATTAATTCAGGTGTATTTTCAGAGTCCTTAAATCCTCGTACTTTTTCTGTAATAAAAAGAGTGACATGAGACATAAATGAAACATATTTTCCCTCATAGAGAGTGATATAAAATTTAGTGTTTCGACCCTAGCCTTGGTTATCGAAAGTATTTCCTAAACCCTGCAGCCTTAAGAGTTTTCCAAATTTCTATTTTGAAAGTGGTAGTGTTCGATTTAAAATTTGGTATTAAATGAGAGTGGTCTTTAAATACAGAGCATAAACTTATAATTTTCCTAAGTATCCTAATCATTTCTTGACTAAAAAGGTCTGAAAGGTGTCAAAGAACGAATTTTTTGAGAAAAGTAATATCTGATTAAAGAACTTAAATTGAGAGTGGTGTTTAATGTGAATTTTCCCCTGCCTTTTGGTGACGAGAGTAAAAGCCCCCTGCCCTTGATTTGGAAAATAGTATTTAAAATCTTAGTGTAGGAAATTTTAGCAAAGTGCTCTTTCGTGATATTTCGAATCCGATATGAATTAGTGTGCCTATTGCCCTAAAAGATTATCACGTCCTTGTATATCCCATATGTAAAGTGTTTGAAATTAAAACAGAGTTTGAAATCTTTTGAGAAAGTGGTCAAATATTTTGAGATATTCCTTGGTAGTAGTGAGGATTTACGTGATTTAAAATATCAGTGTATGTTTAATTTCAATCTTACGTGTTCGTCATTTAAAAATTTTGAGATGTGTCATAGTGTGACCCAGTATGTAGCTATCGAGTAAAAAGCTATAGTTTTCCCCCCTCAACCATGTGTTAATGAAACAAAATGTTTTGAAATTTCACGATAAAAATTGCCCTATTATATTAAGGAAAATTAATGAACGTGTACTGAAAATTTAGCTGTTTAGAGTGAATCCGAAGTAAATGTTTGAAGGTGGTCGAAAGTTAACTCCCATGAATTTTATGAAATTCTGACAATTGATATTTTGAACTGGAACTTATCCCCGAAAATTCGATTATATTGTGATTCATATCGTACGCAAACGGAGAGTATTGGTGCAATTGAAAGTAAAGATCTAAGGTTTATATGAGAAAAATTGCTGCGAGTAATTTGGTATGGTCTACAAATAATGACTAAATGTGTATATTGAAATTCGTTGAGAAAAATAAGTTGAATTCGAGTGTTGTAAATTACGATGGTGAAACATTACTAGTGGTATAAAAATAATAGTTGAATTCGAAGTGTCTTTTCCGAAATAAGAGTTTTAACATTGAAAGTACTGTGTGTGTTCACAAATATAAAATAAGTTTCCTACGATGTTACAATTAATAAGTACAAAAGTGTTTTTGGTTGTTCATAAATTAATGAAAGTTTCCAAACGTAAAATGCGTAAACGAAATGTATATGATGGTATTGATATAAGAAAAAAAAGGTTCTGAGAGTAACTAAGCGTGTTTAAACTATGACTTAAAGTGTTGTTTTTGATAAATTATACGTGGTCAGTAGAGTTTCTAAATATATGAACTTGAAGGTAGATAATAAATGAAAAGAGTGAAATTGGTTATTGAAATATATTTAAAACGAAGTATTCATGAAATGTGAGTATTAATTCAGGTGTATTTTAGAGTCCTTAAATCCTCGTACTTTTTCTGTAATAAAAAGAGTGACATGAGACATAAATGAAATATATTTTCCCTCATAGAGAGTGATATAAAATTTAGTGTTTCGACCCTAGCCTTGGTTATCGAAAGTATTTCCTAAACCCTGCAGCCTTAAGAGTTTTCCAAATTTCTATTTTGAAAGTGGTAGTGTTCGATTTAAAATTTGGTATTAAATGAGAGTGGTCTTTAAATATAGAGCATAAACTTATAATTTTCCTAAGTATCCTAATCATTTCTTGACTAAAAAGGTCTGAAAGGTGTCAAAGAACGAATTTTTTGAGAAAAGTAATATCTGATTAAAGAACTTAAATTGAGAGTGGTGTTTAATGTGAATTTTCCCCTGCCTTTTGGTGACGAGAGTAAAAGCCCCCTGCCCTTGATTTGGAAAATAGTATTTAAAATCTTAGTGTAGGAAATTTTAGCAAAGTGCTCTTTCGTGATATTTCGAATCCGATATGAATTAGTGTGCCTATTGCCCTAAAAGATTATCACGTCCTTGTATATCCCATATGTAAAGTGTTTGAAATTAAAACAGAGTTTGAAATCTTTTGAGAAAGTGGTCAAATATTTTGAGATATTCCTTGGTAGTAGTGAGGATTACGGTGATTTAAAATATCAGTGTATGTTTAATTTCAATCTTACGTCTTCGTCATTTAAAAATTTTGAGATGTGTCATAGTGTGACCCAGTATGTAGCTATCGAGTAAAAAGCTATAGTTTTCCCCCCTCAACCATGTGTTAATGAAACAAAATGTTTTGAAATTTCACGATAAAAATTGCCCTATTATATTAAGGAAAATTAATGAACGTGTACTGAAATTTAGCTGTTTAGAGTGAATCCGAAGTAAATGTTTGAAGGTGGTCGAAAGTTAACTCCCATGAATTTTTTATGAAATCTGACAATTGATATTTTGAACTGGAACTTATCCCCGAAAATTCGATTATATTGTGATTCATATCGTACGCAAACGGAGAGTATTGGTGCAATTGAAAGTAAAGATCTAAGGTTTATATGAAAAAAAATTGCTGCGAGTAATTTGGTATGGTCTACAAATAATGACTAAATGTGTATATTGAAATTCGTTGAGAAAAATAAGTTGAATTCGAGTGTTGTAAATTACGATGGTGAAACATTACTAGTGGTGTAAAAATTATAGTTGAATTCGAAGTGTCTTTTCCGAAATAAGAGTTTTAATATTGAAAGTACTGTGTGTGTTCACAAATATAAAATAAGTTTCCTACGATGTTACAATTAATAAGTACAAAAGTGTTTTTTGGTTGTTCATAAATTAATGAAAGTTTTCCAAACGTAAAATGCGTAAACGAAATGTATATGATGGTATTGATATAAGAAAAAAGGTTCTGAGAGTAACTAAGCGTGTTTAACTATGACTTAAAGTGTTGTTTTTGATAAATTATACGTGGTCAGTAGAGTTTCTAAATATATGAACTTGAAGGTAGATAATAAATGAAAAGAGTGAAATTGGTTATTGAAATATATTTAAAACGAAGTATTCATGAAATGTGAGTATTAATTCAGGTGTATTTTAGAGTCCTTAAATCCTCGTACTTTTTCTGTAATAAAAAGAGTGACATGAGACATAAATGAAATATATTTTCCCTCATAGAGAGTGATATAAAATTTAGTGTTTCGACCCTAGCCTTGGTTATCGAAAGTATTTCCTAAACCCTGCAGCCTTAAGAGTTTTCCAAATTTCTATTTTGAAAGTGGTAGTGTTCGATTTAAAATTTGGTATTAAATGAGAGTGGTCTTTAAATATAGAGCATAAACTTATAATTTTCCTAAGTATCCTAATCATTTCTTGACTAAAAAGGTCTGAAAGGTGTCAAAGAACGAATTTTTTGAGAAAAGTAATATCTGATTAAAGAACTTAAATTGAGAGTGGTGTTTAATGTGAATTTCCCCTCCCTTTTGGTGACGAGAGTAAAAGCCCCCTGCCCTTGATTTGGAAAATAGTATTTAAAATCTTAGTGTAGGAAATTTTAGCAAAGTGCTCTTTTGTGATATTTCGAATCCGATATGAATTAGTGTGCCTATTGCCCTAAAACATTATCACGTACTGTATATCCCATATGTAAAGTGTTTGAAATTAAAACAGCGTTTGAAATCTTTTGAGAAAGTGGTCAAATATTTTGAGATATTCGTTGGTAGTAGTGAGGATTACGGTGATTTAAAATATCAGTGTATGTTTAATTTCAATCTTACGTCTTCGTCATTTAAAAATTTTGAGATGTGTCATAGTGTGACCCAGTATGTAGCTATCGAGTAAAAAGCTATAGTTTCCCCCCCTCAACCATGTGTTAATGAAACAAAATGTTTTGAAAATTCACGATAAAAATTGCCCTATTATATTGAGGAAAATTAATGAACGTGTACTGAAATTTAGCTGTTTAGAGTGAATCCGAAGTAAATGTTTGAAGGTGGTCGAAAGTTAACTCCCATGAATTTTATGAAATCTGACAATTGATATTTTGAACTGAAACTTATCCCCGAAAAATTCGATTATATTGTGATTCATATCGTACGCAAACGGAGAGTATTGGTGCAATTGAAAGTAAAGATCTAAGGTTTATATGAAAAAAAATTGCTGCGAGTAATTTGGTATGGTCTACAAATAATGACTAAATGTGTATATTGAAATTCGTTGAGAAAAATAAGTTGAATTCGAGTGTTGTAAATGACGATGGTGAAACATTACTAGTGGTGTAAAAATTATAGTTGAATTCGAAGTGTCTTTTCCGAAATAAGAGTTTTAATATTGAAAGTACTGTGTGTGTTCACAAATATAAAATAAGTTTCCTACGATGTTACAATTTATAAGTACAAAAGTGTTTTTGGTTGTTCATAAATTAATGAAAGTTTCCAAACGTAAAATGCGTAAACGAAATGTATATGATGGTATTGATATAAGAAAAAAAGGTTCTGAGAGTAACTAAGCGTGTTTAACTATGACTTAAAGTGTTGTTTTTGATAAATTATACGTGGTCAGTAGAGTTTCTAAATATATGAACTTGAAGGTAGATAATAAATGAAAAGAGTGAAATTGGTTATTGAAATATATTTAAAACGAAGTATTCATGAAATGTGAGTATTAATTCAGGTGTATTTTAGAGTCCTTAAATCCTCGTACTTTTTCTGTAATAAAAAGAGTGACATGAGACATAAATGAAATATATTTTCCCTCATAGAGAGTGATATAAAATTTAGTGTTTCGACCCTAGCCTTGGTTATCGAAAGTATTTCCTAAACCCTGCAGCCTTAAGAGTTTTCCAAATTTCTATTTTGAAAGTGGTAGTGTTCGATTTAAAATTTGGTATTAAATGAGAGTGGTCTTTAAATATAGAGCATAAACTTATAATTTTCCTAAGTATCCTAATCATTTCTTGACTAAAAAGGTCTGAAAGGTGTCAAAGAACGAATTTTTTGAGAAAAGTAATATCTGATTAAAGAACTTAAATTGAGAGTGGTGTTTAATGTGAATTTCCCCTCCCTTTTGGTGACGAGAGTAAAAGCCCCCTGCCCTTGATTTGGAAAATAGTATTTAAAATCTTAGTGTAGGAAATTTTAGCAAAGTGCTCTTTTCGTGATATTTCGAATCCGATATGAATTAGTGTGCCTATTGCCCTAAAAGATTATCACGTCCTTGTATATCCCATATGTAAAGTGTTTGAAATTAAAACAGAGTTTGAAATCTTTTGAGAAAGTGGTCAAATATTTTTAAGATATTCCTTGGTAGTAGTGAGGATTACGGTGATTTAAAATATCAGTGTATGTTTAATTTCAATCTTACGTCTTCGTCATTTAAAAATTTTGAGATGTGTCATAGTGTGACCCAGTATGTAGCTATCGAGTAAAAAGCTATAGTTTTCCCTCAACCATGTGTTAATGAAACAAAATGTTTTGAAATTTCACGATAAAAATTGCCCTATTATATTAAGGAAAAATTAATGAACGTGTACTGAAATTTAGCTGTTTAGTTTGAATCCGATGTAAATGTTTGAAGGTGGTCGAAAGTTAACTCCCATGAATTTTATGAAATCTGACAATTGATATTTTGAACTGAAACTTATCCCCGAAAATTCGATTATATTGTGATTCATATCGTACGCAAACGGAGAGTATTGGTGCAATTGAAAGTAAAGATCTAAGGTTTATATGAAAAAAATTGCTGCGAGTAATTTGGTATGGCCTCCAAATAATGACTAAATGTGTATATTGAAATTCGTTGAGAAAAATAAGTTGAATTCGAGTGTTGTAAATTGCGATGGTGAAACATTACTAGTGGTATAAAAATAATAGTTGAATTCGAAGTGTCTTTTCCGAAATAAGAGTTTTAATATTGAAAGTACTGTGTGTGTTCACAAATATAAAATAAGTTTCCTACGATGTTACAATTTATAAGTACAAAAGTGTTTTTGGTTGTTCATAAATTAATGAAAGTTTCCAAACGTAAAATGCGTAAAAGAAATGTATATGATGATATTGATATAAGAAAAAAAGGTTCTGAGAGTAACTAAGCGTGTTTAACTATGACTTAAAGTGTTGTTTTTGATAAATTATACGTGATTAGTAGAGTTTCTAAATATATGAACTTGAAGGTAGATAATAAATGAAAAGAGTGAAATTGGTTATTGAAATATATTTAAAACGAAGTATTCATGAAATGTGAGTATTAATTCAGGTGTATTTTAGAGTCCTTAAATCCTCGTACTTTTTCTGTAATAAAAAGAGTGACATGAGACATAAATGAAATATATTTTCCCTCATAGAGAGTGATATAAAATTTAGTGTTTCGACCCTAGCCTTGGTTATCGAAAGTATTTCCTAAACCCTGCAGCCTTAAGAGTTTTCCAAATTTCTATTTTGAAAGTGGTAGTGTTCGATTTAAAATTTGGTATTAAATGAGAGTGGTCTTTAAATATAGAGCATAAACTTATAATTTTCCTAAGTATCCTAATCATTTCTTGACTAAAAAGGTCTGAAAGGTGTCAAAGAACGAATTTTTTGAGAAAAGTAATATCTGATTAAAGAACTTAAATTGAGAGTGGTGTTTAATGTGAATTTTCCCCTGCCTTTTGGTGACGAGAGTAAAAGCCCCCTGCCCTTGATTTGGAAAATAGTATTTAAAATCTTAGTGTAGGAAATTTTAGCAAAGTGCTCTTTTGTGATATTTCGAATCCGATATGAATTAGTGTGCCTATTGCCCTAAAAGATTATCACGTCCTTGTATATCCCATATGTAAAGTGTTTGAAATTAAAACAGAGTTTGAAAGCTTTTGAGAAAGTGGTCAAATATTTTGAGATATTCGTTGGTAGTAGTGAGGATTACGGTGATTTAAAATATCAGTGTATGTTTAATTTCAATCTTACGTCTTCGTCATTTAAAAATTTTGAGATGTGTCATAGTGTGACCCAGTATGTAGCTATCGAGTAAAAAGCTATAGTTTTCCCCCCTCAACCATGTGTTAATGAAACAAAATGTTTTGAAATTTCACGATAAAAATTGCCCTATTATATTAAGGAAAATTAATGAACGTGTACTGAAATTTAGCTGTTTAGAGTGAATCCGAAGTAAATGTTTGAAGGTGGTCGAAAGTTAACTCCCATGAATTTTATGAAATCTGACAATTGATATTTTGAACTGGAAACTTATCCCCGAAAATTCGATTATATTGTGATTCATATCGTACGCAAACGGAGAGTATTGGTGCAATTGAAATTAAAGGTCTAAGGTTTATACGAGAAAAACTGCTGCGACTAATTTGGTATGGTCAACAAATAATGACTAAATGTGTATATTGAAATTCGTTGAGAAAAATAAGTTGAATTCGAAATTACGATGGTGAAACATTACTAGTGGTATAAAAATAATAGTTGAATTCGAAGTGTCTTTTCCGAAATAAGAGTTTTAACATTGAAAGTACTGTGTGTGTTCACAAATATAAAATAAGTTTCCTACGATGTTACAATTAATAAGTACAAAAGTGTTTTTGGTTGTTCATAAATTAATGAAAGTTTCCAAACGTAAAATGCGTAAACGAAATGTATATGATGGTATTGATATAAGAAAAAAGGTTCTGAGAGTAACTAAGCGTGTTTAACTATGACTTAAAGTGTTGTTTTTGATAAATTATACGTGGTCAGTAGAGTTTCTAAATATATCAACTTGAAGGTTAGATAATAAATGAAAAGAGTGAAATTGGTTATTGAAATATATTTAAGACGAAGTATTCATGAAATGTGAGTATTAATTCAGGTGTATTTTAGAGTCCTTAAATCCTCGTACTTTTTCTGTAATAAAAAGAGTGACATGAGACATAAATGAAATATATTTTCCCTCATAGAGAGTGATATAAAATTTAGTGTTTCGACCCTAGCCTTGGTTATCGAAAGTATTTCCTAAACCCTGCAGCCTTAAGAGTTTTCCAAATTTCTATTTTGAAAGTGGTAGTGTTCGATTTAAAATTTGGTATTAAATGAGAGTGGTCTTTAAATATAGAGCATAAACTTATAATTTTCCTAAGTATCCTAATCATTTCTTGACTAAAAAGGTCTGAAAGGTGTCAAAGAACGAATTTTTTGAGAAAAGTAATATCTGATTAAAGAACTTAAATTGAGAGTGGTGTTTAATGTGAATTTTCCCCTGCCTTTTGGTGACGAGAGTAAAAGCCCCCTGCCCTTGATTTGGAAAATAGTATTTAAAATCTTAGTGTAGGAAATTTTAGCAAAGTGCTCTTTTGTGATATTTCGAATCCGATATGAATTAGTGTGCCTATTGCCCTAAAAGATTATCACGTCCTTGTATATCCCATATGTAAAGTGTTTGAAATTAAAACAGAGTTTGAAATCTTTTGAGAAAGTGGTCAAATATTTTGAGATATTCCTTGGTAGTAGTGAGGATTACGGTGATTTAAAATATCAGTGTATGTTTAATTTCAATCTTACGTCTTCGTCATTTAAAAATTTTGAGATGTGTCATAGTGTGACCCAGTATGTAGCTATCGAGTAAAAAGCTATAGTTTTCCCCCCTCAACCATGTGTTAATGAAACAAAATGTTTTGAAATTTCACGATAAAAATTGCCCTATTATATTAAGGAAAATTAATGAACGTGTACTGAAATTTAGCTGTTTAGAGTGAATCCGAAGTAAATGTTTGAAGGTGGTCGAAAGTTAACTCCCATGAATTTTATGAAATCTGACAATTGATATTTTGAACTGGAACTTATCCCCGAAAATTCGATTATATTGTGATTCATATCTTACGCTAACGGAGAGTATTGGTGCAATTCAAAGTAAAGATCTAAGGTTTATATGAGAAAAATTGCTGCGAGTAATTTGGTATGGTCTACAAATAATGACTAAATGTGTATATTGAAATTCGTTGAGAAAAATAAGTTGAATTCGAGTGTTGTAAATTACGATTATGAAACATTACTAGTGGTATAAAAATAATAGTTGAATTCGAAGTGTCTTTTCCGAAATAAGAGTTTTAACATTGAAAGTACTGTGTGTGTTCACAAATATAAAATAAGTTTCCTACGATGTTACAATTAATAAGTACAAAAGTGTTTTTGGTTGTTCATAAATTAATGAAAGTTTCCAAACGTAAAATGCGTAAACGAAATGTATATGATTGTATTGATATAAGAAAAAAGGTTCTGAGAGTAACTAAGCGTGTATAACTATGACTTAAAGTGTTGTTTTTGATAAATTATACGTGATCAGTAGAGTTTCTAAATATATGAACTTGAAGGTAGATAATAAATGAAAAGAGTGAAATTGGTTATTGAAATATATTTAAAACGAAGTATTCATGAAATGTGAGTATTAATTCAGGTGTATTTTAGAGTCCTTAAATCCTCGTACTTTTTCTGTAATAAAAAGAGTGACATGAGACATAAATGAAATATATTTTCCCTCATAGAGAGTGATATAAAATTTAGTGTTTCGACCCTAGCCTTGGTTATCGAAAGTATTTCCTAAACCCTGCAGCCTTAAGAGTTTTCCAAATTTCTATTTTGAAAGTGGTAGTGTTCGATTTAAAAATTTGGTATTAAATGAGAGTGGTCTTTAAATATAGAGCATAAACTTATAATTTTCCTAAGTATCCTAATCATTTCTTGACTAAAAAGGTCTGAAAGGTGTCAAAGAACGAATTTTTTGAGAAAAGTAATATCTGATTAAAGAACTTAAATTGAGAGTGGTGTTTAATGTGAATTTTCCCCTGCCTTTTGGTGACGAGAGTAAAAGCCCCCTGCCCTTGATTTGGAAAATAGTATTTAAAATCTTAGTGTAGGAAATTTTAGCAAAGTGCTCTTTTGTGATATTTCGAATCCGATATGAATTAGTGTGCCTATTGCCCTAAAAGATTATCACGTCCTTGTATATCCCATATGTAAAGTGTTTGAAATTAAAACAGAGTTTGAAATCTTTTGAGAAAGTGGTCAAATATTTTGAGATATTCCTTGGTAGTAAGTGAGGATTACGGTGATTTAAAATATCAGTGTATGTTTAATTTCAATCTTACGTCTTCGTCATTTAAAAATTTTGAGATGTGTCATAGTGTGACCCAGTATGTAGCTATCGAGTAAAAAGCTATAGTTTTCCCCCCTCAACCATGTGTTAATGAAACAAAATGTTTTGAAATTTCACGATAAAAATTGCCCTATTATATTGAGGAAAATTAATGAACGTGTACTGAAATTTAGCTGTTTAGAGTGAATCCGAAGTAAATGTTTGAAGGTGGTCGAAAGTTAACTCCCATGAATTTTATGAAATCTAACAATTGATATTTTGAACTGGAAACTTATCCCCGAAAATTCGATTATATTGTGATTCATATCGTACGCAAACGGAGAGTATTGGTGCAATTGAAATTAAAGGTCTAAGGTTTATACGAGAAAAACTGCTGCGACTAATTTGGTATGGTCTACAAATAATGACTAAATGTGTATATTGAAATTCGTTGAGAAAAATAAGTTGAATTCGAGTGTTGTAAATTACGATGGTGAAACATTACTAGTGGTGTAAAAAATTAATAGTTGAATTCGAAGTGTCTTTTCCGAAATAAGAGTTTTAATATTGAAAGTACTGTGTGTGTTCACAAATATAAAATAAGTTTCCTACGATGTTACAATTAATAAGTACAAAAGTGTTTTTGGTTGTTCATAAATTAATGAAAGTTTCCAAACGTAAAATGCGTAAACGAAATGTATATGATGGTATTGATATAAGAAAAAAGGTTCTGAGAGTAACTAAGCGTGTTTAACTATGACTTAAAGTGTTGTTTTTGATAAATTATACGTGGTCAGTAGAGTTTCTAAATATATGAACTTGAAGGTAGATAATAAATGAAAAGAGTGAAATTGGTTATTGAAATATATTTAAAACGAAGTATTCATGAAATGTGAGTATTAATTCAGGTGTATTTTAGAGTCCTTAAATCCTCGTACTTTTTCTGTAATAAAAAGAGTGACATGAGACATAAATGAAATATATTTTCCCTCATAGAGAGTGATATAAAATTTAGTGTTTCGACCCTAGCCTTGGTTATCGAAAGTATTTCCTAAACCCTGCAGCCTTAAGAGTTTTCCAAATTTCTATTTTGAAAGTGGTAGTGTTCGATTTAAAATTTGGTATTAAATGAGAGTGGTCTTTAAATACAGAGCATAAACTTATAATTTTCCTAAGTATCCTAATCATTTCTTGACTAAAAAGGTCTGAAAGGTGTCAAAGAACGAATTTTTTGAGAAAAGTAATATCTGATTAAAGAACTTAAATTGAGAGTGGTGTTTAATGTGAATTTTCCCCTGCCTTTTGGTGACGAGAGTAAAAGCCCCCTGCCCTTGATTTGGAAAATAGTATTTAAAATCTTAGTGTAGGAAATTTTAGCAAAGTGCTCTTTTGTGATATTTCGAATCCGATATGAATTAGTGTGCCTATTGCCCTAAAAGATTATCACGTCCTGTATATCCCATATGTAAAGTGTTTGAAATTAAAACAGAGTTTGAAAGCTTTTGAGAAAGTGGTCAAATATTTTGAGATATTCGTTGGTAGTAGTGAGGATTACGGTGATTTAAAATATCAGTGTATGTTTAATTTCAATCTTACGTCTTCGTCATTTAAAAATTTTGAGATGTGTCATAGTGTGACCCAGTATGTAGCTATCGAGTAAAAAGCTATAGTTTTCCCCCCTCAACCATGTGTTAATGAATCAAAATGTTTTGAAATTTCACGATAAAAATTGCCCTATTATATTAAGGAAAATTAATGAACGTGTACTGAAATTTAGCTGTTTAGAGTGAATCCGAAGTAAATGTTTGAAGGTGGTCGAAAGTTAACTCCCATGAATTTTATGAAATCTGACAATTGATATTTTGAACTGAAACTTATCCCCGAAAATTCGATTATATTGTGATTCATATCTTACGAAAACGGAGAGTATTGGTGCAATTGAAAGTAAAGATCTAAGGTTTATATGAGAAAAATTGCTGCGAGTAATTTGGTATTGTCTACAAATAATGACTAAATGTGTATATTGAAATTCGTTGAGAAAAATAAGTTGAATTCGAGTGTTGTAAATTACGATTATGAAACATTACTAGTGGTATAAAAATAATAGTTGAATTCGAAGTGTCTTTTCCGAAATAAGAGTTTTAACATTGAAAGTACTGTGTGTGTTCACAAATATAAAATAAGTTTCCTACGATGTTACAATTAATAAGTACAAAAGTGTTTTTGGTTGTTCATAAATTAATGAAAGTTTCCAAACGTAAAATGGGTAAACGAAATGTATATGATGATATTGATATAAGAAAAAAGGTTCTGAGAGTAACTAAGCGTGTTTAACTATGACTTAAAGTGTTGTTTTGATAAATTATACGTGGTCAGTAGAGTTTCTAAATATATCAACTTGAAGGTAGATAATAAATGAAAAGAGTGAAATTGGTTATTGAAATATATTTAAGACGAAGTATTCATGAAATGTGAGTATTAATTCAGGTGTATTTTAGAGTCCTTAAATCCTCGTACTTTTTCTGTAATAAAAAGAGTGACATGAGACATAAATGAAATATATTTTCCCTCATAGAGAGTGATATAAAATTTAGTGTTTCGACCCTAGCCTTGGTTATCGAAAGTATTTCCTAAACCCTGCAGCCTTAAGAGTTTTCCAAATTTCTATTTTGAAAGTGGTAGTGTTCGATTTAAAATTTGGTATTAAATGAGAGTGGTCTTTAAATATAGAGCATAAACTTATAATTTTCCTAAGTATCCTAATCATTTCTTGACTAAAGGTCTGAAAGGTGTCAAAGAACGAATTTTTTGAGAAAAGTAATATCTGATTAAAGAACTTAAATTGAGAGTGGTGTTTAATGTGAATTTTCCCCTGCCTTTTGGTGACGAGAAGTAAAAGCCCCCTGCCCTTGATTTGGAAAATAGTATTTAAAATCTTAGTGTAGGAAATTTTAGCAAAGTGCTCTTTTGTGATATTTCGAATCCGATATGAATTAGTGTGCCTATTGCCCTAAAAGATTATCACGTCCTGTATATCCCATATGTAAAGTGTTTGAAATTAAAACAGAGTTTGAAATCTTTTGAGAAAGTGGTCAAATATTTTGAGATATTCGTTGGTAGTAGTGAGGATTACGGTGATTTAAAATATCAGTGTATGTTTAATTTCAATCTTACGTCTTCGTCATTTAAAAATTTTGAGATGTGTCATAGTGTGACCCAGTATGTAGCTATCGAGTAAAAAGCTATAGTTTTCCCCCCTCAACCATGTGTTAATGAAACAAAATGTTTTGAAATTTCACGATAAAAATTGCCCTATTATATTAAGGAAAATTAATGAACGTGTACTGAAATTTAGCTGTTTAGAGTGAATCCGAAGTAAATGTTTGAAGGTGGTCGAAAGTTAACTCCCATGAATTTTATGAAATCTGACTATTGATATTTTGAACTTAAACTTATCCCCGAAAATTCGATTATATTGTGATTCATATCTTACGCAATCGGAGAGTATTGGTGCAATTGAAAGTAAAAATCTAAGGTTTATATGAGAAATATTGCTGCGAGTAATTTGGTATGGTCAACAAATAATGACTAAATGTGTATATTCAAATTCGTTGAGAAAAATAAGTTGAGTTTGAGTGTTGTAAATTACGATGGTGAAACATTACTAGTGGTGTAAAAATTATAGTTGAATTCGAAGTGTCTTTTCCGAAATAAGAGTTTTAATATTGAAAGTACTGTGTGTGTTCACAAATATAAAATAAGTTTCCTACGATGTTACAATTTATAAGTACAAAAGTGTTTTTGGTTGTTCATAAATTAATGAAAGTTTCCAAACGTAAAATGCGTAAACGAAATGTATATGATGGTATTGATATAAGAAAAAAGGTTCTGAGAGTAACTAAGCGTGTTTAACTATGACTTAAAGTGTTGTTTTTGATAAAATTATACGTGATCAGTAGAGTTTCTAAATATATCGAACTTGAAGGTTAGATAATAAATGAAAAGAGTGAAATTGGTTATTGAAATATATTTTAAGACGAAGTTTTCATGAAATGTGAGTATTAATTCAGGTGTATTTTAGAGTCCTTAAATCCTCGTACTTTTTCTGTAATAAAAAGAGTGACATGAGACATAAATGAAATATATTTTCCCTCATAGAGAGTGATATAAAATTTAGTGTTTCGACCCTAGCCTTGGTTATCGAAAGTATTTCCTAAACCCTGCAGCCTTAAGAGTTTTCCAAATTTCTATTTTGAAAGTGGTAGTGTTCGATTTAAAATTTGGTATTAAATGAGAGTGGTCTTTAAATATAGAGCATAAACTTATAATTTTCCTAAGTATCCTAATCATTTCTTGACTAAAGGTCTGAAAGGTGTCAAAGAACGAATTTTTTGAGAAAAGTAATATCTGATTAAAGAACTTAAATTGAGAGTGGTGTTTTAATGTGAATTTTCCCCTGCCTTTTGGTGACGAGAGTAAAAGCCCCCTGCCCTTGATTTGGAAAATAGTATTTAAAATCTTAGTGTAGGAAATTTTAGCAAAGTGCTCTTTTGTGATATTTCGAATCCGATATGAATTAGTGTGCCTATTGCCCTAAAAGATTATCACGTCCTTGTATATCCCATATGTAAAGTGTTTGAAATTAAAACAGAGTTTGAAAGCTTTTGAGAAAGTGGTCAAATATTTTGAGATATTCGTTGGTAGTAGTGAGGATTACGGTGATTTAAAATATCAGTGTATGTTTAAATTTCAATCTTACGTCTTCGTCATTTAAAAATTTTGAGATGTGTCATAGTGTGACCCAGTATGTAGCTATCGAGTAAAAAGCTATAGTTTTCCCCCCTCAACCATGTGTTAATGAAACAAAATGTTTTGAAATTTCACGATAAAAATTGCCCTATTATATTAAGGAAAATTAATGAACGTGTACTGAAATTTAGCTGTTTAGAGTGAATCCGAAGTAAATGTTTGAAGGTGGTCGAAAGTTAACTCCCATGAATTTTATGAAATCTGACAATTGATATTTTGAACTGGAACTTATCCCCGAAAAATTCGATTATATTGTGATTCATATCGTACGCAAACGGAGAGTATTGGTGCAATTGAAAGTAAAGATCTAAGGTTTATATGAAAAAAATTGCTGCGAGTAATTTGGTATGGTCTACAAATAATGACTAAATGTGTATATTGAAATTCGTTGAGGAAAATAAGTTGAATTCGAGTGTTGTAAATTACGATGGTGAAACATTACTAGTGGTGTAAAAATTATAGTTGAATTCGAAGTGCCTTTTCCGAAATAAGAGTTTTAATATTGAAAGTACTGTGTGTGTTCACAAATATAAAATAAGTTTCCTACGATGTTACAATTAATAAGTACAAAAGTGTTTTTGGTTGTTCATAAATTAATGAAAGTTTCCAAACGTAAAATGCGTAAACGAAATGTATATGTGATGGTATTGATATAAGAAAAAAGGTTCTTAGAGTAACTAAGCGTGTTTAACTATGACTTAAAGTGTTGTTTTTGATAAATTATACGTGATCAGTAGAGTTTCTAAATATATCAACTTGAAGGTTAGATAATAAATGAAAAGAGTGAAATTGGTTATTGAAATATATTTAAGACGAAGTATTCATGAAATGTGAGTATTAATTCAGGTGTATTTTAGAGTCCTTAAATCCTCGTACTTTTTCTGTAATAAAAAGAGTGACATGAGACATAAATGAAATATATTTTCCCTCATAGAGAGTGATATAAAATTTAGTGTTTCGACCCTAGCCTTGGTTATCGAAAGTATTTCCTAAACCCTGCAGCCTTAAGAGTTTTCCAAATTTCTATTTTGAAAGTGGTAGTGTTCGATTTAAAATTTTGGTATTAAATGAGAGTGGTCTTTAAATATAGAGCATAAACTTATAATTTTCCTAAGTATCCTAATCATTTCTTGACTAAAAAGGTCTGAAAGGTGTCAAAGAACGAATTTTTTGAGAAAAGTAATATCTGATTAAAGAACTTAAATTGAGAGTGGTGTTTAATGTGAATTTTCCCCTGCCTTTTGGTGACGAGAGTAAAAGCCCCCTGCCCTTGATTTGGAAAATAGTATTTAAAATCTTAGTGTAGGAAATTTTAGCAAAGTGCTCTTTTGTGATATTTCGAATCCGATATGAATTAGTGTGCCTATTGCCCTAAAAGATTATCACGTCCTTGTATATCCCATATGTAAAGTGTTTGAAATTAAAACAGAGTTTGAAATCTTTTGAGAAAGTGGTCAAATATTTTGAGATATTCCTTGGTAGTAGTGAGGCTTACGGTGATTTAAAATATCAGTGTATGTTTAATTTCAATCTTACGTGTTCGTCATTTAAAAATTTTGAGATGTGTCATAGTGTGACCCAGTATGTAGCTATCGAGTAAAAAAGCTATAGTTTTCCCCCCTCAACCATGTGTTAATGAAACAAAATGTTTTGAAATTTCACGATAAAAATTGCCCTATTATATTAAGGAAAATTAATGAACGTGTACTGAAAATTTAGCTGTTTAGAGTGAATCCGAAGTAAATGTTTGAAGGTGGTCGAAAGTTAACTCCCATGAATTTTATGAAATCTGACAATTGATATTTTGAACTGGAACTTATCCCCGAAAATTCGATTATATTGTGATTCATATCGTACGCAAACGGAGAGTATTGGTGCAATTGAAAGTAAAGATCTAAGGTTTATATGAAAAAAATTGCTGCGAGTAATTTGGTATGGTCTACAAATAATGACTAAATGTGTATATTGAAATTCGTTGAGAAAAATAAGTTGAATTCGAGTGTTGTAAATTACGATGGTGAAACATTACTAGTGGTGTAAAAAATTATAGTTGAATTCGAAGTGTCTTTTCCGAAATAAGAGTTTTAATATTGAAAGTACTGTGTGTGTTCACAAATATAAAATAAGTTTCCTACGATGTTACAATTTATAAGTACAAAAGTGTTTTTGGTTGTTCATAAATTAATGAAAGTTTCCAAACGTAAAATGGGTAAACGAAATGTATATGATGGTATTGATATAAGAAAAAAGGTTCTGAGAGTAAATAAGCTTGTTTAACTATGACTTAAAGTGTTGTTTTTGATAAATTATACGTGATCAGTAGAGTTTCTAAATATATGAACTTGAAGGTAGATAATAAATGAAAAGAGTGAAATTGGTTATTGAAAATATATTTAAGACGAAGTTTTCATGAAATGTGAGTATTAATTCAGGTGTAGTGTAGAGTCCTTAAATCCTCGTACTTTTTCTGTAATAAAAAGAGTGACATGAGACATAAATGAAACATATTTTCCCTCATAGAGAGTGATATAAAATTTAGTGTTTCGACCCTAGCCTTGGTTATCGAAAAGTATTTCCTAAACCCTGCAGCCTTAAGAGTTTTCCCAATTTCTATTTTGAAAGTGGTAGTGTTCGATTTAAAATTTGGTATTAAATGAGAGTGGTCTTTAAATATAGAGCATAAAACTTATAATTTTCCTAAGTATCCTAATCATTTCTTGACTAAAAGGTCTGAAAAGGTGTCAAAGAACGAATTTTTTGAGAAAAGTAATATCTGATTAAAGAACTTAAATTGAGAGTGGTGTTTAATGTGAATTTTCCCTGCCTTTTGGTGACGAGAGTAAAAGCCCCCTGCCCTTGATTTGGAAAATAGTATTTAAAATCTTAGTGTAGGAAATTTTAGCAAAGTGCTCTTTCGTGATATTTCGAATCCGATATGAATTAGTGTGCCTATTGCCCTAAAAGATTATCACGTCCTTGTATATCCCATATGTAAAGTGTTTGAAATTAAAACAGAGTTTGAAATCTTTTGAGAAAGTGGTCAAATATTTTGAGATATTCCTTGGTAGTAGTGAGGATTACGGTGATTTAAAATATCAGTGTATGTTTAATTTCAATCTTACGTCTTCGTCATTTAAAAATTTTGAGATGTGTCATAGTGTGACCCAGTATGTAGCTATCGA
Source organism: Pardosa pseudoannulata (assembly GCA_032207245.1). Classification (NCBI taxonomy): domain Eukaryota; kingdom Metazoa; phylum Arthropoda; class Arachnida; order Araneae; family Lycosidae; genus Pardosa; species Pardosa pseudoannulata. The sequence continues at coordinate 35,815,327 of CM063501.1, read as the reverse complement.
GTAAAAAGCTATAGTTTTCCCCCTCAACCATGTGTTAATGAAACAAAATGTTTTGAAATTTCACGATAAAAATTGCCCTATTATATTAAGGAAAAATTAATGAACGTGTACTGAAATTTTAGCTGTTTAGAGTGAATCCGAAGTAAATGTTTGAAGGTGGTCGAAAGTTAACTCCATGAATTTTATGAAATCTGACAATTGATATTTTGAACTGGAACTTATCCCGAAAATTCGATTATATTGTGATTCATATCGTACGCAAACGGAGAGTATTGGTGCAATTGAAAGTAAGATCTAAGGTTTATACGAGAAAAACTGCTGCGACTAATTTGGTATGGTCAACAAATAATGACTAAATGTGTATATTGAAATTCGTTGAGAAAAATAAGTTGAGTTGGAGTGTTGTAAATTACGATGGTGAAACATTACTAGTGGTATAAAAATAATAGTTGAATTCGAAGTGTCTTTTCCGAAATAAGAGTTTTAATATTGAAAGTACTGTGTGTGTTCACAAATATAAAATGAGTTTCCTACGATGTTACAATTAATAAGTACAAAAGTTTTTGGTTGTTCATAAATTAACGAAAGTTTCCAAACGTAAAATGCGTAAAACGAAATGTATATGATGGTATTGATATAAGAAAAAAGGTTCTGAGAGTAACTAAGCGTGTTTAACTATGACTTAAAGTGTTGTTTTTGATAAATTATACGTGGTCAGTAGAGTTTCTAAATATATCAACTTGAAGGTAGATAATAAATAAAAAGAGTGAAATTGGTTATTGAAATATATTTAAGACGGAAGTTTTCATGAAATGTGAGTATTAATTCAGGTGTATTTTAGAGTCCTTAAATTCCTCGTACTTTTTCTGTAATAAAAAGAGTGACATGAGACATAAATGAAATATATTTTCCCTCATAGAGAGTGATATAAAATTTAGTGTTTCGACCCATAGCCTTGGTTATCGAAAGTATTTCCTAAACCCTGCAGCCTTAAGAGTTTTCCAAATTTCTATTTTGAAAGTGGTAGTGTTCGATTTAAAATTTGGTATTAAATGAGAGTGGTCTTTAAATATAGAGCATAAACTTTATAATTTTCCTAAGTATCCTAATCATTTCTTGACTAAAAAGGTCTGAAAGGTGTCAAAGAACGAATTTTTTGAGAAAAGTAATATCTGATTAAAGAACTTAAATTGAGAGTGGTGTTTAATGTGAATTTTCCCCTGCCTTTTGGTGACGAGAGTAAAAGCCCCCTGCCCTTGATTTGGAAAATAGTATTTAAAATCTTAGTGTAGGAAATTTTAGCAAAGTGCTCTTTGTGATATTTTCGAATCCGATATGAATTAGTGTGCCTATTGCCCTAAAAGATTATCACGTCCTTGTATATCCCATATGTAAAGTGTTTGAAATTAAAACAGAGTTTGAAATCTTTTGAGAAAGTGGTCAAATATTTTGAGATATTCCTTGGTAGTAGTGAGGATTACGGTGATTTAAAATATCAGTGTATGTTTAATTTCAATCTTACGTCTTCGTCATTTAAAAATTTTGAGATGTGTCATAGTGTGACCCAGTATGTAGCTATCGAGTAAAAAGCTATAGTTTTCCCCCCTCAACCATGTGTTAATGAATCAAAATGTTTTGAAATTTCACGATAAAAATTGCCCTATTATATTAAGGAAAATTAATGAACGTGTACTGAGATTTAGCTGTTTAGTTTGAATCCGAAGTAAATGTTTGTAGGTGGTCGAAAGGTAACTCCCATGAATTTTATGAAATCTGACAATTGATATTTTGAACTGGAACTTATCCCCGAAAATTCGATTATATATTGTGATTCATATCGTACGCAAACGGAGAGTATTGGTGCAATTGAAAGTAAAGATCTAAGGTTTATATGAAAAAAATTTGCTGCGAGTAATTTGGTATGGTCTACAAATAATGACTAAATGTGTATATTGAAATTCGTTGAGAAAAATAAGTTGAATTCGAGTGTTGTAAATTACGATGGTGAAACATTACTAGTGGTATTAAAAATTATAGTTGAATTCGAAGTGTCTTTTCCGATATAAGAGTTTTAATATTGAAAGTACTGTGTGTTCACAAATATAAAATAAGTTTCCTACGATGTTACAATTAATAAGTACAAAAGTGTTTTTGGTTGTTCATAAATTAATGAAAAAGTTTCCAAACGTAAAATGCGTAAACGAAATGTATATGATGGTATTGATATAAGAAAAAAAGGTTCTGAGAGTAACTAAGCGTGTTTAACTATGACTTAAAGTGTTGTTTTTGATAAATTATACGTGATCAGTAGAGTTTCTAAATATATGAACTTGAAGGTAGATAATAAATGAAAAGAGTGAAATTGGTTATTGAAATATATTTAAGACGGAAGTTTTCATGAAATGTGAGTATTAATTCAGGTGTATTTTAGAGTCCTTAAATCCTCGTACTTTTTCTGTAATAAAAAGAGTGACATGAGACATAAATGAAATATATTTTCCCTCATAGAGAGTGATATATAAAATTTAGTGTTTCGACCCTAGCCTTGGTTATCGAAAGTATTTCCTAAATCCTGCAGCCTTAAGAGTTTTCCAAATTTCTATTTTGAAAGTGGTAGTGTTCGATTTAAAATTTGGTATTAAATGAGAGTGGTCTTTAAATACAGAGCATAAACTTATAATTTTCCTAAGTATCCTAATCATTTCTTGACTAAAGGTCTGAAAGGTGTCAAAGAACGAATTTTTTGAGAAAAGTAATATCTGATTAAAGAACTTAAATTGAGAGTGGTGTTTAATGTGAATTTTCCCCTGCCTTTTGGTGACGAGAGTAAAAGCCCCCTGCCCTTGATTTGGAAAATAGTATTTAAAATCTTAGTGTAGGAAATTTTAGCAAAGTGCTCTTTCGTGATATTTCGAATCCGATATGAATTAGTGTGCCTATTGCCCTAAAAGATTATCACGTCCTTGTATATCCCATATGTAAAGTGTTTGAAATTAAAACAGAGTTTGAAATCTTTTGAGAAAGTGGTCAAATATTTTGAGATATTCCTTGGTAGTAGTGAGGATTACGGTGATTTAAAATATCAGTGTATGTTTAATTTCAATCTTACGTCTTCGTCATTTAAAAATTTTGAGATGTGTCATAGTGTGACCCAGTATGTAGCTATCGAGTAAAAAGCTATAGTTTTCCCCCCTCAACCATGTGTTAATGAAACAAAATGTTTTGAAATTTCACGATAAAAATTGCCCTATTATATTAAGGAAAATTAATGAACGTGTGTACTGAAATTTAGCTGTTTAGAGTGAATCCGAAGTAAATGTTTGAAGGTGGTCGAAAGTTAACTCCCATGAATTTTATGAAATCTGACAATTGATATTTTGAACTGGAACTTATCCCCGAAAATTCGATTATATTGTGATTCATATCGTACGCAAACGGAGAGTATTGGTGCAATTGAAAGTAAAGATCTAAGGTTTATATGAAAAAAAATTGCTGCGAGTAATTTGGTATGGTCTACAAATAATGACTAAATGTGTATATTGAAATTCGTTGAGAAAAAATAAGTTGAATTCGAGTGTTGTAAATTACGATGGTGAAACATTACTAGTGGTATAAAAATTATAGTTGAATTCGAAGTGTCTTTTCCGAAATAAGAGTTTTAATATTGAAAGTACTGTGTGTGTTCACAAATATAAAATGTTTCCTACGATGTTACAATTAATAAGTACAAAAGTGTTTTTGGTTGTTCATAAATTAATGAAAGTTTCCAAACGTAAAATGCGTAAACGAAATGTATATGATGGTATTGATATAAGAAAAAGGTTCTGAGAGTAACTAAGCGTGTTTAACTATGACTTAAAGTGTTGTTTTTGATAAATTATACGTGGTCAGTAGAGTTTCTAAATATATCAACTTGAAGGTAGATAATAAATGAAAAGAGTGAAATTGGTTATTGAAATATATTTAAGACGAAGTTTTCATGAAATGTGAGTATTAATTCAGGTGTATTTTTAGATTCCTTAAATCCTCGTACTTTTTCTGTAATAAAAAGAGTGACATGAGACATAAATGAAATATATTTTCCCTCATAGAGAGTAATATAAAATTTAGTGTTTCGACCCTAGCCTTGGTTATCGAAAGTATTTCCTAAACCCTGCAGCCTTAAGAGTTTTTCCCAATTTCTATTTTGAAAGTGGTAGTGTTCGATTTAAAATTTGGTATTAAATGATAGTGGTCTTTAAATATAGAGCATAAACTTATAATTTTCCTAAGTATCCTAATCATTTCTTGACTAAAGGTCTGAAAGGTGTCAAAGAACGAATTTTTTGAGAAAAGTAATATCTGATTAAAGAACTTAAATTGAGAGTGGTGTTTAATGTGAATTTTTCCCCTGCCTTTTGGTGACGAGAGTAAAAGCCCCCTGCCCTTGATTTGGAAAATAGTATTTAAAATCTTAGTGTAGGAAATTTTAGCAAAGTGCTCTTTTGTGATATTTCGAATCCGATATGAATTAGTGTGCCTATTGCCCTAAAAGATTATCACGTCCTGTATATCCCATATGTAAAGTGTTTGAAATTAAAACAGAGTTTGAAATCTTTTGAGAAAGTGGTCAAATATTTTGAGATATTCGTTGGTAGTAGTGAGGATTACGGTGATTTAAAATATCAGTGTATGTTTAATTTCAATCTTACGTCTTCGTCATTTAAAAATTTTGAGATGTGTCATAGTGTGACCCAGTATGTAGCTATCGAGTAAAAAGCTATAGTTTCCCCCCCTCAACCATGTGTTAATGAAACAAAATGTTTTGAAATTTCACGATAAAAATTGCCCTATTATATTAAGGAAAATTAATGAACGTGTACTGAAATTTAGCTGTTTTCAGTGAATCCGAAGTAAATGTTTGAAGGTGGTCGAAAGTTAACTCCCATGAATTTTATGAAATCTGACAATTGATATTTTGAACTGAAAATTATCCCAGAAAATTCGATTATATTGTGATTCATATCTTACGCAAACAGAGAGTATTGGTTGCAATTGAAAGTAAAGATCTAAGGTTTATATGAGAAAAATTGCTGCGAGTAATTTGGTATGGTCTACAAATAATGACTAAATGTGTATATTGAAATTCGTTGAGAAAAATAAGTTGAATTCGAGTGTTGTAAATTACGATGGTGAAACATTACTAGTGGTATAAAAATTATAGTTGAATTCGAAGTGTCTTTTCCGAAATAAGAGTTTTAATATTGAAAGTACTGTGTGTGTTCACAAATATAAAATAAGTTTCCTACGATGTTACAATTAATAAGTACAAAAGTGTTTTTGGTTGTTCATAAATTAATGAAAGTTTCCAAACGTAAAATGGGTAAACGAAATGTATATAATGGTATTGATATATAAGAAAAAAGGTTCTGAGATTTAAGCGTGTTTAACTATGACTTAAAGTGTTGTTTTTTGATAAATTATACGTGGTCAGTTAGAGTTTCTAAATATATCAACTTGAAGGTAGATAATAAATGAAAAGAGTGAAATTGGTTATTGAAATATAATTTAAGACGAAGTTTTCATGAAATGTGAGTATTAATTCAGGTGTATTTTAGAGTCCTTAAATCCTCGTACTTTTTCTGTAATAAAAAGAGTGACATGAGACATAAATGAAACATATTTTCCCTCATAGAGAGTGATATAAAATTTAGTGTTTCGACCCTAGCCTTGGTTATCGAAAGTATTTCCTAAACCCTGCAGCCTTAAGAGTTTTCCAAATTTCTATTTTGAAAGTGGTAGTGTTCGATTTAAAATTTGGTATTAAATGATAGTGGTCTTTAAATATAGAGCATAAAACTTATAATTTTCCTAAGTATCCTAATCATTTCTTGACTAAAAAGGTCTGAAAGGTGTCAAAGAACGAATTTTTTGAGAAAAGTAATATCTGATTAAAGAACTTAAATTGAGAGTGGTGTTTAATGTGAATTTTCCCCTGCCTTTTGGTGACGAGAGTAAAAGCCCCCTGCCCTTGATTTGGAAAATAGTATTTAAAATCTTAGTGTAGGAAATTTTAGCAAAGTGCTCTTTCGTGATATTTCGAATCCGATATGAATTAGTGTGCCTATTGCCCTAAAAGATTATCACGTCCTTGTATATCCCATATGTAAAGTGTTTGAAATTAAAACAGAGTTTGACATCTTTTGAGAAAGTGGTCAAATATTTTGAGATATTCTTGGTAGTAGTGTGAGGATTACGGTGATTTAAAATATCAGTGTATGTTTAATTTCAATCTTACGTCTTCGTCATTTAAAAATTTTGAGATGTGTCATAGTGTGACCCAGTATGTAGCTATCGAGTAAAAAGCTATAGTTTCCCCCCCTCAACCATGTGTTAATGAAACAAAATGTTTTGAAATTTCACGATAAAAATTGCCCTATTATATTAAGGAAAATTAATGAACGTGTACTGAAATTTAGCTGTTTTCAGTGAATCCGAAGTAAATGTTTGAAGGTGGTCGAAAGTTAACTCCCATGAATTTTATGAAATCTGACAATTGATATTTTGAACTGAAAATTATCCCAGAAAATTCGATTATATTGTGATTCATATCTTACGCAAACGGAGAGTATTGGTGCAATTGAAAGTAAAGATCTAAGGTTTATATGAGAAAAATTGCTGCGAGTAATTTGGTATGGTCTACAAATAATGACTAAATGTGTATATTGAAATTCGTTGAGAAAAATAAGTTGAATTCGAGTGTTGTAAATTACGATGGTGAAACATTTACTAGTGGTATAAAAAATTATAGTTGAATTCGAAGTGTCTTTTCCGAAATAAGAGTTTTAATATTGAAAGTACTGTGTGTGTTCACAAATATAAAATGAAGTTTCCTACGATGTTACAATTAATAAGTACAAAAGTGTTTTTTGGGTTGTTCATAAATTAATGAAAGTTTCCAAACGTAAAATGCGTAAACGAAATGTATATGATGGTATTGATATAAGAAAAAAGGTTCTGAGAGTAACTAAGCGTGTTTAAAACTATGACTTAAAGTGTTGTTTTTGATAAATTATACGTGGTCAGTAGAGTTTCTAAATATATCAACTTGAAGGTAGATAATAAATGAAAAGAATGAAATTGGTTATTGAAATATATTTAAGACGAAGTTTTCATGAAATGTGAGTATTAATTCAGGTGTATTTTAGAGTCCTTAAATCCTCGTACTTTTTCTGTAATAAAAAGAGTGACATGAGACATAAATGAAATATATTTTCCCTCATAGAGAGTGATATAAAATTTAGTGTTTCGACCCTAGCCTTGGTTATCGAAAGTATTTCCTAAACCCTGCAGCCTTAAGAGTTTTCCAAATTTCTATTTTGAAAGTGGTAGTGTTCGATTTAAAATTTGGTATTAAATGAGAGTGGTCTTTAAATATAGAGCATAAACTTATAATTTTCCTAAGTATCCTAATCATTTCTTGACTAAAAAGGTCTGAAAGGTGTCAAAGAACGAATTTTTTGAGAAAAGTAATATCTGATTAAAGAACTTAAATTGAGAGTGGTGTTTAATGTGAATTTTCCCCTGCCTTTTGGTGACGAGAGTAAAAGCCCCCTGCCCTTGATTTGGAAAATAGTATTTAAAATCTTAGTGTAGGAAATTTTAGCAAAGTGCTCTTTTGTGATATTTCGAATCCGATATGAATTAGTGTGCCTAATGCCCTAAAAGATTATCACGTCCTGTATATCCCATATGTAAAGTGTTTGAAATTAAAACAGAGTTTGAAATCTTTTGAGAAAGTGGTCAAATATTTTGAGATATTCGTTGGTAGTAGTGAGGATTACGGTGATTTAAAATATCAGTGTATGTTTAATTTCAATCTTACGTCTTCGTCATTTAAAAATTTTGAGATGTGTCATAGTGTGACCCAGTATGTAGCTATCGAGTAAAAAGCTATAGTTTTCCCCCCTCAAACCATGTGTTAATGAAACAAAATGTTTTGAAATTTCACGATAAAAATTGCCCTATTATATTAAGGAAAATTAATGAACGTGTACTGAAATTTAGCTGTTTAGAGTGAATCCGAAGTAAATGTTTGAAGGTGGTCGAAAAGTTAACTCCCATGAAATTTTATGAAATCTGACAATTGATATTTTGAACTGGAAACTTATCCCGAAAAATTCGATTATATTGTGATTCATATCGTACGCAAACGGAGAGTATTGGTGCAATTGAAAGTAAAGGTCTAAGGTTTATACGAGAAAAACTGCTGCGACTAATTTGGTATGGTCTACAAATAATGACTAAATGTGTATATTGAAATTCGTTGAGAAAAATAAGTTGAATTCGAGTGTTGTAAATTACGATGGTGAAACATTACTAGTGGTATAAAAATTATAGTTGAATTCGAAGTGTCTTTTCCGAAATAAGAGTTTTAATATTGAAAGTACTGTGTGTGTTCACAAATATAAAATAAGTTTCCTACGATGTTACAATTAATAAGTACAAAAGTGTTTTTGGTTGTTCATAAATTAATGAAAGTTTCCAAACGTAAAATGCGTAAACGAAATGTATATGATGGTATTGATATAAGAAAAAAGGTTCTGAGAGTAACTAAGCGTGTATAACTATGACTTAAAGTGTTGTTTTTGATAAATTATACGTGATCAGTAGAGTTTCTAAATATATGAACTTGAAGGTAGATAATAAATGAAAAGAGTGAAATTGGTTATTGAAATATATTTAAGACGGAAGTTTTCATGAAATGTGAGTATTAATTCAGGTGTATTTTAGAGTCCTTAAATCCTCGTACTTTTTCTGTAATAAAAAAAAAACATGAGACATAAATGAAATATATTTTCCCTCATAGAGAGTGATATAAAATTTAGTGTTTCGACCCTAGCCTTGGTTATCGAAAGTATTTCCTAAACCCTGCAGCCTTAAGAGTTTTCCAAATTTCTATTTTGAAAGTGGTAGTGTTCGATTTAAAATTTGGTATTAAATGAGAGTGGTCTTTAAATATAGAGCATAAACTTATAATTTTCCTAAGTATCCTAATCATTTCTTGACTAAAAAGGTCTGAAAGGTGTCAAAGAACGAATTTTTTGAGAAAAGTAATATCTGATTAAAGAACTTAAATTGAGAGTGGTGTTTAATGTGAATTTTCCCCTGCCTTTTGGTGACGAGAGTAAAAGCCCCCTGCCCTTGATTTGGAAAATAGTATTTAAAATCTTAGTGTAGGAAATTTTAGCAAAGTGCTCTTTTGTGATATTTCGAATCCGATATGAATTAGTGTGCCTATTGCCCTAAAAGATTATCACGTCCTGTATATCCCATATGTAAAGTGTTTGAAATTAAAACAGAGTTTGAAATCTTTTGAGAAAGTGGTCAAATATTTTGAGATATTCGTTGGTAGTAGTGAGGATTACGGTGATTTAAAATATCAGTGTATGTTTAATTTCAATCTTACGTCTTCGTCATTTAAAAATTTTGAGATGTGTCATAGTGTGACCCAGTATGTAGCTATCGAGTAAAAAGCTATAGTTTTCCCCCCTCAACCATGTGTTAATGAAACAAAATGTTTTGAAATTTCACGATAAAAATTGCCCTATTATATTGAGGAAAATTAATGAACGTGTACTGAAATTTAGCTGTTTAGAGTGAATCCGAAGTAAATGTTTGAAGGTGGTCGAAAGTTAACTCCCATGAATTTTATGAAATCTGACAATTGATATTTTGAACTGAAACTTTTCCCCGAAAATTCGATTATATTGTGATTCATATCTTACGCTAACGGAGACTATTGGTGCAATTGAAAGTAAAGATCTAAGGTTTATATGAGAAAAATTGCTGCGAGTAATTTGGTATGGTCTACAAATAATGACTAAATGTGTATATTGAAATTCGTTGAGAAAAATAAGTTGAATTCGAGTGTTGTAAATTACGATGGTGAAACATTACTAGTGGTATAAAAATAATAGTTGAATTCGAAGTGTCTTTTCCGAAATAAGAGTTTTAATATTGAAAGTACTGTGTGTGTTCACAAATATAAAATGAGTTTCCTACGATGTTACAATTAATAAGTACAAAAGTGTTTTTGGTTGTTCATAAATTAATGAAAGTTTCCAAACGTAAAATGCGTAAACGAAATGTATATGATGGTATTGATATAAGAAAAAAGGTTCTGAGAGTAACTAAGCGTGTATAACTATGACTTAAAGTGTTGTTTTTGATAAATTATACGTGATCAGTAGAGTTTCTAAATATATGAACTTGAAGGTAGATAATAAATGAAAAGAGTGAAATTGGTTATTGAAATATATTTAAGACGGAAGTTTTCATGAAATGTGAGTATTAATTCAGGTGTATTTTAGAGTCCTTAAATCCTCGTACTTTTTCTGTAATAAAAAGAGTGACATGAGACATAAATGAAATATATTTTCCCTCATAGAGAGTGATATAAAATTTAGTGTTTCGACCCTAGCCTTGGTTATCGAAAGTATTTCCTAAACCCTGCAGCCTTAAGAGTTTTCCAAATTTCTATTTTGAAAGTGGTAGTGTTCGATTTAAAATTTGGTATTAAATGAGAGTGGTCTTTAAATATAGAGCATAAACTTATAATTTTCCTAAGTATCCTAATCATTTCTTGACTAAAAAGGTCTGAAAGGTGTCAAAGAACGAATTTTTTGAGAAAAGTAATATCTGATTAAAGAACTTAAATTGAGAGTGGTGTTTAATGTGAATTTTCCCCTGCCTTTTGGTGACGAGAGTAAAAGCCCCCTGCCCTTGATTTGGAAAATAGTATTTAAAATCTTAGTGTAGGAAATTTTAGCAAAGTGCTCTTTTGTGATATTTCGAATCCGATATGAATTAGTGTGCCTATTGCCCTAAAAGATTATCACGTCCTTGTATATCCCATATGTAAAGTGTTTGAAATTAAAACAGAGTTTGAAATCTTTTGAGAAAGTGGTCAAATATTTTGAGATATTCGTTGGTAGTAGTGAGGATTACGGTGATTTAAAATATCAGTGTATGTTTAATTTCAATCTTACGTCTTCGTCATTTAAAAATTTTGAGATGTGTCATAGTGTGACCCAGTATGTAGCTATCGAGTAAAAAGCTATAGTTTTCCCCCCTCAACCATGTGTTAATGAAACAAAATGTTTTGAAATTTCACGATAAAAATTGCCCTATTATATTGAGGAAAATTAATGAACGTGTACTGAAATTTAGCTGTTTAGAGTGAATCCGAAGTAAATGTTTGAAGGTGGTCGAAAGTTAACTCCCATGAATTTTATGAAATCTGACAATTGATATTTTGAACTGAAACTTATCCCCGAAAATTCGATTATATTGTGATTCATATCTTACGCAAACGGAGAGTATTGGTGCAATTGAAAGTAAAGATCTAAGGTTTATATGAGAAAAATTGCTGCGAGTAATTTGGTATGGTCTACAAATAATGACTAAATGTGTATATTGAAATTCGTTGAGAAAAATAAGTTGAATTCGAGTGTTGTAAATTACGATGGTGAAACATTACTAGTGGTATAAAAATAATAGTTGAATTCGAAGTGTCTTTTCCGAAATAAGAGTTTTAATATTGAAAGTACTGTGTGTGTTCACAAATATAAAATAAGTTTCCTACGATGTTACAATTAATAAGTACAAAAGTGTTTTTGGTTGTTCATAAATTAATGAAAGTTTCCAAACGTAAAATGCGTAAAAGAAATGTATATGATGATATTGATATAAGAAAAAAGGTTCTGAGAGTAACTAAGCGTGTATAACTATGACTTAAAGTGTTGTTTTTGATAAATTATACGTGATCAGTAGAGTTTCTAAATATATGAACTTGAAGGTAGATAATAAATAAAAAGAGTGAAATTGGTTATTGAAATATATTTAAGACGGAAGTTTTCATGAAATGTGAGTATTAATTCAGGTGTATTTTAGAGTCCTTAAATCCTCGTACTTTTTCTGTAATAAAAAGAGTGACATGAGACATAAATGAAATATATTTTCCCTCATAGAGAGTGATATAAAATTTAGTGTTTCGACCCTAGCCTTGGTTATCGAAAGTATTTCCTAAACCCTGCAGCCTTAAGAGTTTTCCAAATTTCTATTTTGAAAGTGGTAGTGTTCGATTTAAAATTTGGTATTAAATGAGAGTGGTCTTTAAATATAGAGCATAAACTTATAATTTTCCTAAGTATCCTAATCATTTCTTGACTAAAAAGGTCTGAAAGGTGTCAAAGAACGAATTTTTTGAGAAAAGTAATATCTGATTAAAGAACTTAAATTGAGAGTGGTGTTTAATGTGAATTTTCCCCTGCCTTTTGGTGACGAGAGTAAAAGCCCCCTGCCCTTGATTTGGAAAATAGTATTTAAAATCTTAGTGTAGGAAATTTTAGCAAAGTGCTCTTTTGTGATATTTCGAATCCGATATGAATTAGTGTGCCTATTGCCCTAAAAGATTATCACGTCCTGTATATCCCATATGTAAAGTGTTTGAAATTAAAACAGAGTTTGAAATCTTTTGAGAAAGTGGTCAAATATTTTGAGATATTCGTTGGTAGTAGTGAGGATTACGGTGATTTAAAATATCAGTGTATGTTTAATTTCAATCTTACGTCTTCGTCATTTAAAAATTTTGAGATGTGTCATAGTGTGACCCAGTATGTAGCTATCGAGTAAAAAGCTATAGTTTTCCCCCCTCAACCATGTGTTAATGAATCAAAATGTTTTGAAATTTCACGATAAAAATTGCCCTATTATATTGAGGAAAATTAATGAACGTGTACTGAAATTTAGCTGTTTAGTTTGAATCCGAAGTAAATGTTTGAAGGTGGTCGAAAGTTAACTCCCATGAATTTTATGAAATCTGACAATTGATATTTTGAACTGAAACTTTTCCCCAAAAATTCGATTATGTTGTGATTCATATCTTACGCAAACGGAGAGTATTGGTGCAATTGAAAGTAAAGATCTAAGGTTTATGAGAGAAAAATTGCTGCGAGTAATTTGGTATGGTCTACAAATAATGACTAAATGTGTATATTGAAATTCGTTGAGAAAAATAAGTTGAATTCGAGTGTTGTAAATTACGATGGTGAAACATTACTAGTGGTATAAAAATAATAGTTGAATTCGAAGTGTCTTTTCCGAAATAAGAGTTTTAATATTGAAAGTACTGTGTGTGTTCACAAATATAAAATGAGTTTCCTACGATGTTACAATTAATAAGTACAAAAGTGTTTTTGGTTGTTCATAAATTAATGAAAGTTTCCAAACGTAAAATGCGTAAACGAAATGTATATGATGGTATTGATATAAGAAAAAAGGTTCTGAGAGTAACTAAGCGTGTATAACTATGACTTAAAGTGTTTTTGATAAATTATACGTGATCAGTAGAGTTTCTAAATATATGAACTTGAAGGTAGATAATAAATGAAAAGAGTGAAATTGGTTATTGAAATATATTTAAGACGAAGTATTCATGAAATGTGAGTATTAATTCAGGTGTATTTTAGAGTCCTTAAATCCTCGTACTTTTTCTGTAATAAAAAGAGTGACATGAGACATAAATGAAATATATTTTCCCTCATAGAGAGTGATATAAAATTTAGTGTTTCGACCCTAGCCTTGGTTATCGAAAGTATTTCCTAAACCCTGCAGCCTTAAGAGTTTTCCAAATTTCTATTTTGAAAGTGGTAGTGTTCGATTTAAAATTTGGTATTAAATGAGAGTGGTCTTTAAATATAGAGCATAAACTTATAATTTTCCTAAGTATCCTAATCATTTCTTGACTAAAAAGGTCTGAAAGGTGTCAAAGAACGAATTTTTTGAGAAAAGTAATATCTGATTAAAGAACTTAAATTGAGAGTGGTGTTTAATGTGAATTTTCCCCTGCCTTTTGGTGACGAGAGTAAAAGCCCCCTGCCCTTGATTTGGAAAATAGTATTTAAAATCTTAGTGTAGGAAATTTTAGCAAAGTGCTCTTTTGTGATATTTCGAATCCGATATGAATTAGTGTGCCTATTGCCCTAAAAGATTATCACGTCCTGTATATCCCATATGTAAAGTGTTTGAAATTAAAACAGAGTTTGAAATCTTTTGAGGAAGTGGTCAAATATTTTGAGATATTCGTTGGTAGTAGTGAGGATTACGGTGATTTAAAATATCAGTGTATGTTTAATTTCAATCTTACGTCTTCGTCATTTAAAAATTTTGAGATGTGTCATAGTGTGACCCAGTATGTAGCTATCGAGTAAAAAGCTATAGTTTTCCCCCCTCAACCATGTGTTAATGAAACAAAATGTTTTGAAATTTCACGATAAAAATTGCCCTATTATATTGAGGAAAATTAATGAACGTGTACTGAAATTTAGCTGTTTAGAGTGAATCCGAAGTAAATGTTTGAAGGTGGTCGAAAGTTAACTCCCATGAATTTTATGAAATCTGACAATTGATATTTTGAACTGAAACTTATCCCCGAAAATTCGATTATATTGTGATTCATATCTTACGCAAACGGAGAGTATTGGTGCAATTGAAAGTAAAGATCTAAGGTTTATATGAGAAAAATTGCTGCGAGTAATTTGGTATGGTCTACAAATAATGACTAAATGTGTATATTGAAATTCGTTGAGAAAAATAAGTTGAATTCGAGTGTTGTAAATTACGATGGTGAAACATTACTAGTGGTATAAAAATAATAGTTGAATTCGAAGTGTCTTTTCCGAAATAAGAGTTTTAATATTGAAAGTACTGTGTGTGTTCACAAATATAAAATGAGTTTCCTACGATGTTACAATTAATAAGTACAAAAGTGTTTTTGGTTGTTCATAAATTAATGAAAGTTTCCAAACGTAAAATGCGTAAACGAAATGTATATGATGGTATTGATATAAGAAAAAAGGTTCTGAGAGTAACTAAGCGTGTATAACTATGACTTAAAGTGTTGTTTTTGATAAATTATACGTGATCAGTAGAGTTTCTAAATATATGAACTTGAAGGTAGATAATAAATGAAAAGAGTGAAATTGGTTATTGAAATATATTTAAGACGGAAGTTTTCATGAAATGTGAGTATTAATTCAGGTGTATTTTAGAGTCCTTAAATCCTCGTACTTTTTCTGTAATAAAAAGAGTGACATGAGACATAAATGAAATATATTTTCCCTCATAGAGAGTGATATAAAATTTAGTGTTTCGACCCTAGCCTTGGTTATCGAAAGTATTTCCTAAACCCTGCAGCCTTAAGAGTTTTCCAAATTTCTATTTTGAAAGTGGTAGTGTTCGATTTAAAATTTGGTATTAAATGATAGTGGTCTTTAAATATAGAGCATAAACTTATAATTTTCCTAAGTATCCTAATCATTTCTTGACTAAAAAGGTCTGAAAGGTGTCAAAGAACGAATTTTTTGAGAAAAGTAATATCTGATTAAAGAACTTAAATTGAGAGTGGTGTTTAATGTGAATTTTCCCCTGCCTTTTGGTGACGAGAGTAAAAGCCCCCTGCCCTTGATTTGGAAAATAGTATTTAAAATCTTAGTGTAGGAAATTTTAGCAAAGTGCTCTTTTGTGATATTTCGAATCCGATATGAATTAGTGTGCCTATTGCCCTAAAAGATTATCACGTCCTGTATATCCCATATGTAAAGTGTTTGAAATTAAAACAGAGTTTGAAATCTTTTGAGAAAGTGGTCAAATATTTTGAGATATTCGTTGGTAGTAGTGAGGATTACGGTGATTTAAAATATCAGTGTATGTTTAATTTCAATCTTACGTCTTCGTCATTTAAAAATTTTGAGATGTGTCATAGTGTGACCCAGTATGTAGCTATCGAGTAAAAAGCTATAGTTTTCCCCCCTCAACCATGTGTTAATGAATCAAAATGTTTTGAAATTTCACGATAAAAATTGCCCTATTATATTGAGGAAAATTAATGAACGTGTACTGAAATTTAGCTGTTTAGTTTGAATCCGAAGTAAATGTTTGAAGGTGGTCGAAAGTTAACTCCCATGAATTTTATGAAATCTGACAATTGATATTTTGAACTGAAACTTTTCCCCGAAAATTCGATTATATTGTGATTCATATCTTACGCAAACGGAGAGTATTGGTGCAATTGAAAGTAAAGATCTAAGGTTTATATGAGAAAAATTGCTGCGAGTAATTTGGTATGGTCTACAAATAATGACTAAATGTGTATATTGAAATTCGTTGAGAAAAATAAGTTGAATTCGAGTGTTGTAAATTACGATGGTGAAACATTACTAGTGGTATAAAAATTAATAGTTGAATTCGAAGTGTCTTTTCCGAAATAAGAGTTTTAATATTGAAAGTACTGTGTGTGTTCACAAATATAAAATGAGTTTCCTACGATGTTACAATTAATAAGTACAAAAGTGTTTTTGGTTGTTCATAAATTAATGAAAGTTTCCAAACGTAAAATGCGTAAACGAAATGTATATGATGGTATTGATATAAGAAAAAAGGTTCTGAGAGTAACTAAGCGTGTATAACTATGACTTAAAGTGTTTTTGATAAATTATACGTGATCAGTAGAGTTTCTAAATATATGAACTTGAAGGTAGATAATAAATGAAAAGAGTGAAATTGGTTATTGAAATATATTTAAGACGGAAGTTTTCATGAAATGTGAGTATTAATTCAGGTGTATTTTAGAGTCCTTAAATCCTCGTACTTTTTCTGTAATAAAAAGAGTGACATGAGACATAAATGAAATATATTTTCCCTCATAGAGAGTGATATAAAATTTAGTGTTTCGACCCTAGCCTTGGTTATCGAAAGTATTTCCTAAACCCTGCAGCCTTAAGAGTTTTCCAAATTTCTATTTTGAAAGTGGTAGTGTTCGATTTAAAATTTGGTATTAAATGATAGTGGTCTTTAAATATAGAGCATAAACTTATAATTTTCCTAAGTATCCTAATCATTTCTTGACTAAAAAGGTCTGAAAGGTGTCAAAGAACGAATTTTTTGAGAAAAGTAATATCTGATTAAAGAACTTAAATTGAGAGTGGTGTTTAATGTGAATTTTCCCCTGCCTTTTGGTGACGAGAGTAAAAGCCCCCTGCCCTTGATTTGGAAAATAGTATTTAAAATCTTAGTGTAGGAAATTTTAGCAAAGTGCTCTTTTGTGATATTTCGAATCCGATATGAATTAGTGTGCCTATTGCCCTAAAAGATTATCACGTCCTGTATATCCCATATGTAAAGTGTTTGAAATTAAAACAGAGTTTGAAATCTTTTGAGGAAGTGGTCAAATATTTTGAGATATTCGTTGGTAGTAGTGAGGATTACGGTGATTTAAAATATCAGTGTATGTTTAATTTCAATCTTACGTCTTCGTCATTTAAAAATTTTGAGATGTGTCATAGTGTGACCCAGTATGTAGCTATCGAGTAAAAAGCTATAGTTTTCCCCCCTCAACCATGTGTTAATGAAACAAAATGTTTTGAAATTTCACGATAAAAATTGCCCTATTATATTGAGGAAAATTAATGAACGTGTACTGAAATTTAGCTGTTTAGAGTGAATCCGAAGTAAATGTTTGAAGGTGGTCGAAAGTTAACTCCCATGAATTTTATGAAATCTGACAATTGATATTTTGAACTGAAACTTATCCCCGAAAATTCGATTATATTGTGATTCATATCTTACGCAAACGGAGAGTATTGGTGCAATTGAAAGTAAAGATCTAAGGTTTATATGAGAAAAATTGCTGCGAGTAATTTGGTATGGTCTACAAATAATGACTAAATGTGTATATTGAAATTCGTTGAGAAAAATAAGTTGAATTCGAGTGTTGTAAATTACGATGGTGAAACATTACTAGTGGTATAAAAATAATAGTTGAATTCGAAGTGTCTTTTCCGAAATAAGAGTTTTAATATTGAAAGTACTGTGTGTGTTCACAAATATAAAATAAGTTTCCTACGATGTTACAATTTATAAGTACAAAAGTGTTTTTGGTTGTTCATAAATTAATGAAAGTTTCCAAACGTAAAATGCGTAAAAGAAATGTATATGATGATATTGATATAAGAAAAAAGGTTCTGAGAGTAACTAAGCGTGTATAACTATGACTTAAAGTGTTGTTTTTGATAAATTATACGTGATCAGTAGAGTTTCTAAATATATGAACTTGAAGGTAGATAATAAATGAAAAGAGTGAAATTGGTTATTGAAATATATTTAAGACGGAAGTTTTCATGAAATGTGAGTATTAATTCAGGTGTATTTTAGAGTCCTTAAATCCTCGTACTTTTTCTGTAATAAAAAGAGTGACATGAGACATAAATGAAATATATTTTCCCTCATAGAGAGTGATATAAAATTTAGTGTTTCGACCCTAGCCTTGGTTATCGAAAGTATTTCCTAAACCCTGCAGCCTTAAGAGTTTTCCAAATTTCTATTTTGAAAGTGGTAGTGTTCGATTTAAAATTTGGTATTAAATGAGAGTGGTCTTTAAATATAGAGCATAAACTTATAATTTTCCTAAGTATCCTAATCATTTCTTGACTAAAAAGGTCTGAAAGGTGTCAAAGAACGAATTTTTTGAGAAAAGTAATATCTGATTAAAGAACTTAAATTGAGAGTGGTGTTTAATGTGAATTTTCCCCTGCCTTTTGGTGACGAGAGTAAAAGCCCCCTGCCCTTGATTTGGAAAATAGTATTTAAAATCTTAGTGTAGGAAATTTTAGCAAAGTGCTCTTTTGTGATATTTCGAATCCGATATGAATTAGTGTGCCTATTGCCCTAAAAGATTATCACGTCCTGTATATCCCATATGTAAAGTGTTTGAAATTAAAACAGAGTTTGAAATCTTTTGAGAAAGTGGTCAAATATTTTGAGATATTCGTTGGTAGTAGTGAGGATTACGGTGATTTAAAATATCAGTGTATGTTTAATTTCAATCTTACGTCTTCGTCATTTAAAAATTTTGAGATGTGTCATAGTGTGACCCAGTATGTAGCTATCGAGTAAAAAGCTATAGTTTTCCCCCCTCAACCATGTGTTAATGAATCAAAATGTTTTGAAATTTCACGATAAAAATTGCCCTATTATATTGAGGAAAATTAATGAACGTGTACTGAAATTTAGCTGTTTAGTTTGAATCCGAAGTAAATGTTTGAAGGTGGTCGAAAGTTAACTCCCATGAATTTTATGAAATCTGACAATTGATATTTTGAACTGAAACTTTTCCCCAAAAATTCGATTATGTTGTGATTCATATCTTACGCAAACGGAGAGTATTGGTGCAATTGAAAGTAAAGATCTAAGGTTTATATGAGAAAAATTGCTGCGAGTAATTTGGTATGGTCTACAAATAATGACTAAATGTGTATATTGAAATTCGTTGAGAAAAATAAGTTGAATTCGAGTGTTGTAAATTACGATGGTGAAACATTACTAGTGGTATAAAAATAATAGTTGAATTCGAAGTGTCTTTTCCGAAATAAGAGTTTTAATATTGAAAGTACTGTGTGTGTTCACAAATATAAAATGAGTTTCCTACGATGTTACAATTAATAAGTACAAAAGTGTTTTTGGTTGTTCATAAATTAATGAAAGTTTCCAAACGTAAAATGCGTAAACGAAATGTATATGATGGTATTGATATAAGAAAAAAGGTTCTGAGAGTAACTAAGCGTGTATAACTATGACTTAAAGTGTTGTTTTTGATAAATTATACGTGATCAGTAGAGTTTCTAAATATATGAACTTGAAGGTAGATAATAAATGAAAAGAGTGAAATTGGTTATTGAAATATATTTAAAACGAAGTATTCATGAAATGTGAGTATTAATTCAGGTGTATTTTAGAGTCCTTAAATCCTCGTACTTTTTCTGTAACAAAAAGAGTGACATGAGACATAAATGAAATATATTTTCCCTCATAGAGAGTGATATAAAATTTAGTGTTTCGACCCTAGCCTTGGTTATCGAAAGTATTTCCTAAACCCTGCAGCCTTAAGAGTTTTCCCAAATTTCTATTTTGAAAGTGGTAGTGTTCGATTTAAAATTTGGTATTAAATGATAGTGGTCTTTAAATATAGAGCATAAACTTATAATTTTCCTAAGTATCCTAATCATTTCTTGACTAAAAAGGTCTGAAAGGTGTCAAAGAACGAATTTTTTGAGAAAAGTAATATCTGATTAAAGAACTTAAATTGAGAGTGGTGTTTAATGTGAATTTCCCCTCCCTTTTGGTGACGAGAGTAAAAGCCCCCTGCCCTTGATTTGGAAAATAGTATTTAAAATCTTAGTGTAGGAAATTTTAGCAAAGTGCTCTTTTGTGATATTTCGAATCCGATATGAATTAGTGTGCCTATTGCCCTAAAAGATTATCACGTCCTGTATATCCCATATGTAAAGTGTTTGAAATTAAAACAGAGTTTGAAAGCTTTTGAGAAAGTGGTCAAATATTTTGAGATATTCGTTGGTAGTAGTGAGGATTACGGTGATTTAAAATATCAGTGTATGTTTAATTTCAATCTTACGTCTTCGTCATTTAAAAATTTTGAGATGTGTCATAGTGTGACCCAGTATGTAGCTATCGAGTAAAAAGCTATAGTTTTCCCCCCTCAACCATGTGTTAATGAAACAAAATGTTTTGAAATTTCACGATAAAAATTGCCCTATTATATTGAGGAAAATTAATGAACGTGTACTGAAATTTAGCTGTTTAGAGTGAATCCGAAGTAAATGTTTGAAGGTGGTCGAAAGTTAACTCCCATGAATTTTATGAAATCTGACTATTGATATTTTGAACTTAAACTTATCCCCGAAAATTCGATTATATTGTGATTCATATCTTACGCAAACGGAGAGTATTGGTGCAATTGAAAGTAAAGATCTAAGGTTTATATGAGAAAAATTGCTGCGAGTAATTTGGTATGGTCTACAAATAATGACTAAATGTGTATATTGAAATTCGTTGAGAAAAATAAGTTGAATTCGAGTGTTGTAAATTACGATGGTGAAACATTACTAGTGGTATAAAAATAATAGTTGAATTCGAAGTGTCTTTTCCGAAATAAGAGTTTTAATATTGAAAGTACTGTGTGTGTTCACAAATATAAAATAAGTTTCCTACGATGTTACAATTAATAAGTACAAAAGTGTTTTTGGTTGTTCATAAATTAATGAAAGTTTCCAAACGTAAAATGCGTAAACGAAATGTATATGATGGTATTGATATAAGAAAAAAGGTTCTGAGAGTAACTAAGCGTGTATAACTATGACTTAAAGTGTTGTTTTTGATAAATTATACGTGATCAGTAGAGTTTCTAAATATATGAACTTGAAGGTAGATAATAAATGAAAAGAGTGAAATTGGTTATTGAAATATATTTAAGACGAAGTATTCATGAAATGTGAGTATTAATTCAGGTGTATTTTAGAGTCCTTAAATCCTCGTACTTTTTCTGTAATAAAAAGAGTGACATGAGACATAAATGAAATATATTTTCCCTCATAGAGAGTGATATAAAATTTAGTGTTTCGACCCTAGCCTTGGTTATCGAAAGTATTTCCTAAACCCTGCAGCCTTAAGAGTTTTCCAAATTTCTATTTTGAAAGTGGTAGTGTTCGATTTAAAATTTGGTATTAAATGAGAGTGGTCTTTAAATATAGAGCATAAACTTATAATTTTCCTAAGTATCCTAATCATTTCTTGACTAAAAAGGTCTGAAAGGTGTCAAAGAACGAATTTTTTGAGAAAAGTAATATCTGATTAAAGAACTTAAATTGAGAGTGGTGTTTAATGTGAATTTTCCCCTGCCTTTTGGTGACGAGAGTAAAAGCCCCCTGCCCTTGATTTGGAAAATAGTATTTAAAATCTTAGTGTAGGAAATTTTAGCAAAGTGCTCTTTTGTGATATTTCGAATCCGATATGAATTAGTGTGCCTATTGCCCTAAAAGATTATCACGTCCTGTATATCCCATATGTAAAGTGTTTGAAATTAAAACAGAGTTTGAAATCTTTTGAGAAAGTGGTCAAATATTTTGAGATATTCGTTGGTAGTAGTGAGGATTACGGTGATTTAAAATATCAGTGTATGTTTAATTTCAATCTTACGTCTTCGTCATTTAAAAATTTTGAGATGTGTCATAGTGTGACCCAGTATGTAGCTATCGAGTAAAAAGCTATAGTTTTCCCCCTCAACCATGTGTTAATGAAACAAAATGTTTTGAAATTTCACGATAAAAATTGCCCTATTATATTGAGGAAAATTAATGAACGTGTACTGAAATTTAGCTGTTTAGAGTGAATCCGAAGTAAATGTTTGAAGGTGGTCGAAAGTTAACTCCCATGAATTTTATGAAATCTGACAATTGATATTTTGAACTGAAACTTATCCCCGAAAATTCGATTATATTGTGATTCATATCTTACGCAAACGGAGAGTATTGGTGCAATTGAAAGTAAAGATCTAAGGTTTATATGAGAAAAATTGCTGCGAGTAATTTGGTATGGTCTACAAATAATGACTAAATGTGTATATTGAAATTCGTTGAGAAAAATAAGTTGAATTCGAGTGTTGTAAATTACGATGGTGAAACATTACTAGTGGTATAAAAATAATAGTTGAATTCGAAGTGTCTTTTCCGAAATAAGAGTTTTAATATTGAAAGTACTGTGTGTGTTCACAAATATAAAATAAGTTTCCTACGATGTTACAATTAATAAGTACAAAAGTGTTTTTGGTTGTTCATAAATTAATGAAAGTTTCCAAACGTAAAATGCGTAAACGAAATGTATATGATGATATTGATATAAGAAAAAAGGTTCTGAGAGTAACTAAGCGTGTATAACTATGACTTAAAGTGTTGTTTTTGATAAATTATACGTGATCAGTAGAGTTTCTAAATATATGAACTTGAAGGTAGATAATAAATAAAAAGAGTGAAATTGGTTATTGAAATATATTTAAGACGGAAGTTTTCATGAAATGTGAGTATTAATTCAGGTGTATTTTAGAGTCCTTAAATCCTCGTACTTTTTCTGTAATAAAAAGAGTGACATGAGACATAAATGAAATATATTTTCCCTCATAGAGAGTGATATAAAATTTAGTGTTTCGACCCTAGCCTTGGTTATCGAAAGTATTTCCTAAACCCTGCAGCCTTAAGAGTTTTCCAAATTTCTATTTTGAAAGTGGTAGTGTTCGATTTAAAATTTGGTATTAAATGAGAGTGGTCTTTAAATATAGAGCATAAACTTATAATTTTCCTAAGTATCCTAATCATTTCTTGACTAAAAAGGTCTGAAAGGTGTCAAAGAACGAATTTTTTGAGAAAAGTAATATCTGATTAAAGAACTTAAATTGAGAGTGGTGTTTAATGTGAATTTTCCCCTGCCTTTTGGTGACGAGAGTAAAAGCCCTCTGCCCTTGATTTGGAAAATAGTATTTAAAATCTTAGTGTAGGAAATTTTAGCAAAGTGCTCTTTTGTGATATTTCGAATCCGATATGAATTAGTGTGCCTATTGCCCTAAAACATTATCACGTACTGTATATCCCATATGTAAAGTGTTTGAAATTAAAACAGCGTTTGAAATCTTTTGAGAAAGTGGTCAAATATTTTGAGATATTCGTTGGTAGTAGTGAGGATTACGGTGATTTAAAATATCAGTGTATGTTTAATTTCAATCTTACGTCTTCGTCATTTAAAAATTTTGAGATGTGTCATAGTGTGACCCAGTATGTAGCTATCGAGTAAAAAGCTATAGTTTTCCCCCCTCAACCATGTGTTAATGAAACAAAATGTTTTGAAATTTCACGATAAAAATTGCCCTATTATATTGAGGAAAATTAATGAACGTGTACTGAAATTTAGCTGTTTAGAGTGAATCCGAAGTAAATGTTTGAAGGTGGTCGAAAGTTAACTCCCATGAATTTTATGAAATCTGACAATTGATATTTTGAACTGAAACTTATCCCCGAAAATTCGATTATATTGTGATTCATATCTTACGCAAACGGAGAGTATTGGTGCAATTGAAAGTAAAGATCTAAGGTTTATATGAGAAAAATTGCTGCGAGTAATTTGGTATGGTCTACAAATAATGACTAAATGTGTATATTGAAATTCGTTGAGAAAAATAAGTTGAATTCGAGTGTTGTAAATTACGATGGTGAAACATTACTAGTGGTATAAAAATAATAGTTGAATTCGAAGTGTCTTTTCCGAAATAAGAGTTTTAATATTGAAAGTACTGTGTGTGTTCACAAATATAAAATGAGTTTCCTACGATGTTACAATTAATAAGTACAAAAGTGTTTTTGGTTGTTCATAAATTAATGAAAGTTTCCAAACGTAAAATGCGTAAACGAAATGTATATGATGGTATTGATATAAGAAAAAAGGTTCTGAGAGTAACTAAGCGTGTATAACTATGACTTAAAGTGTTGTTTTTGATAAATTATACGTGATCAGTAGAGTTTCTAAATATATGAACTTGAAGGTAGATAATAAATGAAAAGAGTGAAATTGGTTATTGAAATATATTTAAGACGGAAGTTTTCATGAAATGTGAGTATTAATTCAGGTGTATTTTAGAGTCCTTAAATCCTCGTACTTTTTCTGTAATAAAAAGAGTGACATGAGACATAAATGAAATATATTTTCCCTCATAGAGAGTGATATAAAATTTAGTGTTTCGACCCTAGCCTTGGTTATCGAAAGTATTTCCTAAACCCTGCAGCCTTAAGAGTTTTCCAAATTTCTATTTTGAAAGTGGTAGTATTCGATTTAAAATTTTTTATTAAATGAGAGTGGTCTTTAAATATAGAGCATAAACTATTAATTTATCTTTGTATCCCAATGAAATCTTGTCTATTAAGGGTCTGAAAGTTGTCAAAGAATGAATTTTTTGTGGATTGTTATAATTGATGAAACAACTAAAATGAACAGTGTTGTTTATGTGAAATTTTCCCATTCGTTTGTTGACGGTGCCTGTAAATTTACTTCTCTAATAAGGTTCTTTGATATTACTTTTTTCTCTTGGAGTTTGTTATATGTACTTCGGCTTTTCTTTTCTTTTTTTTTTTTTTTAATGAAAATTAGGTTTGTGTCTCTTGATCATTTCTCTTAGAACTGGAAATCTGAATCCTCTGCTCCTGGAAGAAACTGAAATTGGCGATCTTACTTCTTGCTACAAATATATTTTATTGTACTATATTTTGTTAAAGATTTAAAATTTTAAATCTCTAATTATTCAGAATTTTCTTATAGGATGAAATCATTTGAAAACTTTTAAGACTTTTATTAAACCTTTTTTTTCTTTTTAAATTTCGTTTTGTTTAATCATATTAGTTTTTGATTTTATTCCTCCCCTTCTATTGTTACCTTATACCATGGTTATCACCTTTTAGAATTTGACATTTTTATTAAATTTAAAAATTAATTTAATTTCGAGTCCCCAAAACTATTTGAATTTCTCATCCGTATTGGTGTTTTTAACCTTGTTTAATTTAAAAGGTTTTAATATCAATCTTTACGTCGTTTTTTACTTATGTTCTTTCTTTTAAGTATTTGACTAATAGTTACTTCTGCTTGTAAATTTTATATGTAAGTATACAAATCGTTAATATTTTCAATCTTTGTTTGGCGCAGCATATCCTTGCTTGGATCTTTCGCCAAGAAACCCCAACTAACCAACCTTAATTTCGAGTCATGACTATTTGTTATTAAAGTTAGTTTTTGATCGTTATTCTTGGCACATTTTGTTCTAATTAGAATTAGTGCTATTAAAATGAGTTTATGTGTTTGATCTTTTTTCCCTATACCAACATTTCGGATCCAATTTTTTACCTTTGTATTTAATATCGAAGAAAATCGAATGAATATTCTTGGATGTTTCATCTCAGTGTTATCCAACTAGTTATTGATATTTTCATTCTTATTTTTTCCCTGACTTATTCTTTATAATTGTTTAGTACTATTTTTTTTTTCTAGTCCTGCATATCTGGCTATTTAGACATTTTTACAATGGAATCATATTTATATAGCTTTTTTTTTTTAATGTTTGGTCATTTTTTTTTTTGTTGATCCAGCTCCAACCTGATTCTATTTTTTTAATCCCTAATCTTTCCAAAATTAATTTTTCACTTAGGCTCTCATTTTATGTTGTTTTTCAAATTGATATCGCTATTCCTTAAATGGTTTATTTTTATTTTTGCCGTTAATCTAATTCTCTCTTCTTTTGGAATAGTTTTGACGAAAAATGAAATCTAATTCTTTTCTAATTACTTTCCATCTGTATTTTTCAATGTTATTTATATGTCTGTAATCAAATAAAATGTCTGTCTCAGTGTCTGGTTTTTTTTCTTCAAATAAAGAGGTTTTTACGAAATTGATATCTTTACAAATTCCTTTTTCACAAAAACAATGGATCCAAATTTTTTGAAATGGAGTTTTCAGTTATAAATTCTTTGCTTTTTAGTATCGAAATTAATCTACTGGATTTATACTCAATTGTGATTCATTTTACAATATTAAGCTTTTAATGCTAAGCTTTAAATATCGGGAATTAATCAGTTCTGTAATTGATCTGAATAGCGATTTAACCATTGGCTATATTTTTAATGAATGTGGAACATATACTAATGCTATTTCACGAAATCTATAGATCGGCTTTCAGGTAAAAAAGTAATTTAAATGTATTGTGCTATTTAAGCCGTAAGGCTATGGCTGAATATATAAGCTCTTATTAAAAGCTTTAAATCTCGTGTTATCAGTTTTGCAACGTTTCTAAACAGTAGTTTTAAGTATCGTCTATATTTTTAAAGAATGTAGAATACTTGCTGATGCTATTTGATTAAATCTACAGAATGACTTTGCTGGAAAAAAAAAAAGAAGTTAGTATGCTATTTAAGCCTTAAGGCGATGGCCGAATTCTAAGCTTTTAAATGTTGAGTATTATCAGTTTTGCAACGGTTCTAAGCAGTAGTTTTAAGTATCGGCTATATTTTTAAAGAATGTAGAATACGTGCTGATGCTATTTGACTAAATCCATAGGATGACTTTGCAGGAAAAGAAAAAGAAGGTAGTAAGCCATTTAAGCCGTAAAGCGATGGCTGAGTAGGTAAAACGCTTAAGTTTCGGTCCCGAGTTTCAGGGTTCGGAATCCGGATAGAAGTTTGGATGTTCATAATCATTTGTGATCTCAAAAGACCCCCTATTAAAAGAAGTTAGACCATAAAGATAGAACGTGCTGTAAGATATGCTTGTAAGGAAAAACCAGTTTTTTACAATACATTAATTATATAATTTTTCGTTTGAATAGAACCGTTGCTTTACAAAAAAATACGAAATGCAGCTCTTTTTTGGCTGAAGAGCCTAATTATTGGTGGTTTGGGGTGGCTATTGAGGGGAGGTTTGGAGGCCACCTAATAAAAAAATATAAAATATTTTTAATATTAGATTAATTTTAGTTTTATTCCGAACCCTGATTGAAGCAACATCGTAATTAAATATGCTTAAAAAATTGCATGACTAGGAAATATTACTAGAATTTCTACTAAATATCTCTTCGTGTACGAATAAAATCGAGTTGCTGGCTTTTAATTTCCGCTCTGCCAGCTGACGAGCTCCTAAAGGTTTGCAGTTGCTTCTAGCAACTCTACTTTTATGGGCGAGTTTGCTAGCATTAAATTTGCACACTAAACAATGGAATGCTGATATTTACGTGTACGTATTAATGCTAAGCAAGGAATTTTATATTCCTGTTTCTGGAATTTTTGAGCAACAATTTATTTGAAATAAGGAAAATAGTCTTTTAATGAGCTACTGGTCTTTTTTTATGAACTTTATATGTTGTCACAGACACACATATCTCTCTCTGACACACACACACACATATGTCTTGCTGAGACACTAGTAAAATGGAAGACATCCTGAAATCCTCTGAGTAAAGGCATTTAATTCTTAAGATTTCACATCACAAAACAATAGAATGCTGACATTTACGTGTACGTATAAATGCTAAGTAAAGAATTTTCTATTCCCGTTCCTGGAATTTTCGAGCAACAATTTTTTTAATTGAGAAAAATAGTCTTTTAATGAGCTACTTTTCTTTTTTTATGAACTTTATATGTTGTCACACACACATATGTCATGTTGAGACACTAGTTAAATTGAAGATATGCTAAAATCCTCTGAGTAAAGGTTTTTAATTCTTAAGATTTTCACAAAACAACGGAATGCTGACAAAAAATGCATCAAAACCTGACAACCCCCCCTTCCCTTCAATAAAGACTGGTTGGCCATTGCTGACTTGCATATCGTCAGAAGACAAATTTAAGATTCAACAGTATAAAATTCCCTAAAATGCTTTTTTTTTTTAATATAAAGTTGTTTGTAAACCTGTTTTGAACTTGCTTCGAAAACCGATAGTTTGAAAACGGTTTCTTAGCAACCGTAAAAGCAGTTTTACAGGGAAACATATTTCTTCTGTTTTGAAGGATACACGTCGGCGAACGTCACAAAGTCGTTCGGCCTTGACTTACCGTCTCAACTCGTTTAAAATATAATTTTGTGGCAGATTTCTTTGCTATCGTGTGAATTTTAGTCTTCACGCCAGGACACATTTTAGTAGCATACTACATTGGAGAAACACACAAACAAATATATATGTACTTGTATATATAATATTGATTTTTCTATTCTTACTGTATATAATGCAGAGATGTAACGGCTGCGCCAAGAACCCCAAACTGAGTCGGTATCTGCGCCTAGCTGCTCCCAAAACTGTATTATAGCAGAAATTACACCGAAACTGCGCCATTTTTACAAATTTACGCAGTTTTTACACTTTCAGACTTGATCAGTAATTTCATCATTTCTACTATTTGGCGAATTTCCTCCGTCGAACGTCACTGAATACTAGACTCGGGGGGGGGGATACAAATTTTTCTTCATACCTACTTTGTCAAGTACTGTACATAAAGAAAGAGGAAATAATTTCCTGCTTCAGACATGCTGCTACTCTTTGGTACTACAGACTCAAGATTGTCCAAAATGTCCAACTAAAAATTAAAACTATGTACCCAATAAAAAGCAGTACGTTTTTAGCATATACAAGGATGGAAATTTTACGCTCTTTGTTGGAGTTCCGCTTCTTTGTTTTTCTACAGCCTATTTCTGCTTCTACTCCAATTTCCGCTTTTTATTGTAAAATGCTGCTTTTGTTTTTGGTACGTTTTTGAGCAATTATATGAATTTAAATAAATTCTACCTTTTTCTAAATCTTTTCTGTTTATAAAATTTTTAAAATCGAAAAGAAATTTCCGTTTTGGGGAGATTATTATCCCTTGAAACCATATTTTCAACTTGTGGGGTATCAACCATTCAACACTTTTCACGATTGCCGATTGTTCCTGTAATGTAATGTTAGCAACTTATTAATAATGATAATCAGAAAGTCTACAGATCGGGGAAATATGGATATGATTTACTATATGCATATACATATGCATTATATCCTTATGTAAATGCATTTACAAATATGCATTTAAATAAGGATTTGGCCAAGGCCATTTTCAAAGTTCTGTTCAATCGAAATGTGAATGACTTCTTCCAAGCAATCCGGGCTTAAAAGTCGTATTTTTAAGATGTGCTTAAATTGAGATTACATTCACATTTTTTTTTTAATCAATCAACAATCTTTTCATTTAGTTTTTAAAGTTGATATCCTTGTATTTATTTTTAGCCGTGAAGCGAAGGAGGGAATGTGAGGGTTGTAATCTTCCTTAAGTATTGCTGTACACATGTATTACTCAGTGGCGTGCTGTCCATATGTGCAGGGTTTTCACTGCACACCCTGGCAAAATTATGAGGGACAATAGTTTTCTGCACCTATGTCTACCTATCTTTATATGGTATATAATAAACTTTATTTATAATATATTAAAATATTATGTTGATTTGCTTGCTTGTATTCCCGCAGTGCGTGCGGTACTAGGTGTTGGCACCACGTAGCGCGCAAACGAACATAGGAAGTTCTAATGTGTACTCACTGTGCACAAAATTGAAAATCACGCTTTATATGTATGGTCTACTTTAGAAGCACAGCATACTATGGCATTGAGGCAAGTGCAGCTATTTTTCCTTCACTTAGCATTCAGAATCACCCGAAGGTACGGTTTATTAAGCGCTGTATTACAGCGGGGACTTACGTGCTGAAGCGATTTTGGTTTTTTAACTGATTAACTGGCCATACGATTTTGCAGACGGTTAATGTTTAAATTTATATATTGTAATATTTTGTTTTCATGGAAATATAAAAGAAGTATTTCATCAATCTAAAGGGAAATGTTTTAGTGTGGTAAAGTAATTTCGGTGATGTATTCTATTTATTGAAATAATTAGCTGAAAAACAATGTTTTTTTTTTGTTTTAAAGAATCGAATTTTAACAGAACAGTCCAAATTTTACTATTCATTGTGTCTTACAGAGTGTATATAAGTTATATCTGTAACACAACATCCCTGGTTTTGCTTTTAAAAATTGTCAAGATGTTTTTTTCAGAATATATGATTTCCAAATGTTAAAAACAGTTATTAAATATAATTTATTCCACCGACCGAACAAGAAACAGTTGTCAATTGTGCTAGCGTGCAGTGAAATCCTCTGCACGTGGAATAGACGTTCGGTTTGTCGGCACCAATGAGCATCCGGATGAGGCACCTCAGCGGAGGGCGCCATGTGGTGCTACGTTTGCTGAACATTTAAGTTTTTCGTGGAAGCCCGAAGCGTTGCTTTTTCGACGCCGATATGACACCATACAACAAAAGACATGATTTTTGCTTCAGTGCTAGTGGGATTCTCATAAGTTTAGCTGTTTTTATAGTCATAACTCGACTACTCGTAGGTAAATATTTTATTTATTGTATTCTTTAAATTTATATTCATAATAAATAACCCGTTTCAGAATGGAGAACTCAGATGTCTCAATAATTAAAGATTTATTGGAAAATCCATGTTCTCTGCACACCCTGCATGAAAACCTACCGCACGCCACTGGTATTACTTATGTAACTATTACTGCATTTTAGTTATAAGATGAAAGTTGTCAGATGAAAGGATGCTAATCCGATACAGTTCAAATTAAGTTAGATTTGAAACATGTGTGCTCCCTTAAGTGTATGAAGACGTTTGGCACACTCGATTTACGTAATTCTAAAGTTATGAATATTTGTATTATTTTATATAACGGTCAAGAGGTTTTTTTTTTTAACTCTCGTTGGCAAACAGACTCCCCTAAGGATTAGGCTTTCAAATGTTTACCACGAAACAGTTCACTCCGCAACAGTAAAACGAAAAAAAATAATAATAATGAGAGAATATAGTCATGAATTATCATTTAAAAATGTCCATAGTTTAAATAACTAAAACGAAACCCTGGAAGAAGGTAGTATTATGCTTGCCGTTAATGTTAAAGCAAGAATAAAAGGTTAAAACTAGCGAAAAAAGGTTAAAAAGTAAACCGAAACTAGAACGAAGCCCTAAGTTAGGTGATGTTAATTAGGTTCCAAGATAATATTAGGAACAAGATGCTTTACATCTTGTTGGTCAGGAGGTTTATTGTTCTATTTCATCATACAACAATTGTTAAATAAAATATGTGGATTCAGAAATACTTCATTTTCTTTGTGATGGCTGCATGCCCGTGGAAGATCCATCAGCTGAGTGCAGATGTTTGGAGGTAAATGAATAATATACAGAAGTAACCCTGATAAAATTTCAGTAAGTTATAATCAAAATAAATGAGCTTTAAAATTCATCGGGATCACAATACTTTATTTACTTCGTATAGAGAAGTAGTAATGATGACTGCTGTCGTCATAAGCACATTAAAAAAAAAAAAAAAAAAAAAAAAAAAATTGCGCTGGAATTGATTCGATCAAAGTAACTGAAGCAGATGCTACTGTGTGAGCATTCAATAATACCAGTGCAACAAATCAGCGATAAAAAAAGGAACAGCTGAGTATTAAAATGACGTCAGCCCGAAGACGGCCTTGCAATAACAGTAGTAGGTGTTTGTGTTCTTGTTGTAGCAAAACAAAAGTGCCTGAATGACATAAAATTCTGCTGCAGTAATATTTCACATTCCAGATTTGATTGCTTTGGTTTATTTACATTTCTTTTGGGTTGCATCTCAGCTTAGCGATAAATTAGAGAGAATGGATTCATCCCTTTATATTTAGGCTTTAAAATTCATGTAAAAATGTTTTCTTATGAAGGATTACAACCTCCATTTTCCCCATTCGCTTTGATCTAAAGAGAATAACTGGTAAGATTTTGAATACTCTTTTATTTCTTTGAAAAGTATTTTAATCATGAAAATTTTCAGTGTTCTACTATTTTACAAAAAAAAGATTACAGTCTTAAAATTTTAATTAAATTTTATATCATTTTACGTACCAGCAATAAATATGAATTCTTCCCTGAAAAGTTGGTCCTTTCGATGAACAAAGGATTAGAAGCTGTTAGAGCAGCTGAAAGGTTATCACACGCAGTATTAAATGCTTCTGTTTCAAATTTAAAAGTTACTTTTTGTTACCTTGGATAAAAGTCCAATTTTTTTTTGGCTATCGAAAGTGATATCATCATAACGTTCTTTAAATTTATAATTTATGTTTATGTGCTATTGAAATTAAAACAAGTTGTTTGATTTATTTTTGAAATTGTATTTTTTCGGAATTTTATTTTAGTTCAAAAGCATAATGTAATGCAAAATTATTAAAAGATGAAATCATGTAACCTTACTGTCTAACTTTTTTCCTGTTCGCTATATATTTATTTTCTTTCATAAACTTTAGAAATATAAACTAAATGTATAAAAATGAAATACCTGGTGAATTATCTTTGTACTCATGTAATGGAAGATTGTATACGTTTTTCGCGAGATAATTTAATAGAACATAAGTACAAATAATAATTTTAAGCACTTGACATGAAAGACGCTTTAAATATTATTCGTTTTGCAAAAGTTTGCTGACCTAGCAGCGGAATATAATGATATTTAAACAGATGTCGAAGGAAACCGAAAAAGAAATAAATTAGCCAAGTACCAATCGATAAAATGAAATAGCTAAAATTAATCATGTAGAAAAAGGAACGAAGCTTAAAGATGGCCGAATGGTTAGGGAGCTAACCTTAGGTACCGGAATTCATGCGCTCGAATCCCACTGTGGTATCAAGGTTCACAGCCGTTCGGAAGCGGCGTTAAGCAAAAGGTTACTGTCTCATGAGCCCCCCTCCACCTCGTGTTACAAAAAAGTAGATCTTAGCTCTCCAAACCAAACCAAACAAAGAGAAGCAAAACTTACTTTAAAATTCATTTTAAACACTATAAAATGAATTAACTTACTTAAAATTTTTAATCATTTTAGCAAGTTATGAATAAAAAATTTATCAAATGACCTGAAAATATAGATTTACCAAGTCCAAAAGAATCCAATAAAATTTTTTATTTCCTTCTTTCCCATAATCCTCGACCAATTTAGGCTGTGCAAAAACCTTCCACAGGTTTACTTGAATCACCGTGCAAAATTTCATCATGATTCACCCAGCTGTTTTGGAATGATTAACAGCCATATATACATACACACACATACAAACAAAGGAGATTAAATACACATATTTTCATCTTTATCTGATTAGAACAATATAACATGAACTAGGGGGCACAACCCTGGTGGGGTCATGAACAAATTTTTGGGGGTTGTTAGATTCAGAGAAATAATAAAGGCATTTAAAGAGAATTCTGCAAGATTTTTAACATTCACAAAGAATATTCAGTTAAACAATTCCATATTTAAACCTGATATTATTGTTTTATTCTTGATTCACGCTTTAAATTTGATATTTTTCAAACAGCTCGAGTATGACTTGAAAACAGGTGTAAGCATTTGCT
The DNA here is from genome assembly GCA_032207245.1 of Pardosa pseudoannulata. Classification (NCBI taxonomy): domain Eukaryota; kingdom Metazoa; phylum Arthropoda; class Arachnida; order Araneae; family Lycosidae; genus Pardosa; species Pardosa pseudoannulata. The sequence goes on along the minus strand of CM063501.1, from coordinate 35,781,394 downwards.
CAAATTTAAAACATTTTAAGTCTCTGGCTTGTAAGAAACCTGGATTATCGATTAGAAACAAGCATGTTAATTTAAAAAAGAAAGCATTAAAAAGATCCAAAAAGGATTTTAAAAATAATTAAGTATGCCGAGTTTAAAAAGAAAGAATATTTCGATTCAATTTGCATCATCCTACTTATGTGAGACTAATTTTTGAAAGTTAGTAGTGAACTATTAAATAAAATATCGAGCTCGGTGAGACTCAGGAGGTTTTCTGGCTTGTGATTTGTAAAAAATATCTTGCTAAACGATGGCTGAATGAGAAAGGCGTTGTTCTTGATACAGGAGTTCAAGTTTTCAAATCCTACTTCTAACATGGGTGCTCGTAGTTTTTTAGAATCGGCTGTAATCAGTAGATCATGGTCTATTTCTTTCTTCCCCTTTTAATTTTGTCCACACTAGTCTCTCGTGACAAATATTTCAAAGTACGAACTTAATTTCGATAAAAGTAGTAAAACTCATTTCAAATAACCTATGGCGCCAACCAATAGCGGAATGCAATTCTCCGTTTAAAAAGAGATTAATCGTGGTTAGCTAAAATCGTGGTACTTTGGTGAGACTGGCAATAAGTTGTAGACAATTACCGACTATTTTTTACTAACAATGATGAGCCGAAACCTAAGCATTCTCCATGATGAATTTTCATTATTATCCACAATTTATTGCCGTCTACATTTTAGAGAATATAAGGAATTTAATATTGGGTCTGAATTGAAGGAGTTTTTAAACTACGTTATAGTACCAAACAAATTGTTAAAGGAAAATATGACTTTCATTCCACATATTGATGATTAATTTTTGTGTAGACATGGGTAGTCTTTGTGTAGTTATGAATACCATGTTATTAAAACAATTTCCAGATTTTAATAAAAGTCTGACATATATGCAGATTTACCCTTTTGAAGGAAATGTACGGGTTTTACTTTGACTGAATATTTATGTATGTGTATGTTACTAATCATTCATTTTTATACACATATCGCAGTTTGTAAAATCTACTAGAAATATTGAAGAAATAAAATGCAAAACAAAATTGTTTAGCTATAACATCGATATTTCCATTTTAAAATACATCGTATTTTGGGCAGATGTTTATAATTTTGATGTAGCCTCCACACTATGGCCAGTTGTTCACCACTTCCTGATGGTGACCTTGAACGATGGTTCACGGGTCGTATCCACACGCTGGGCCACTGAATGAGATGAGCGCATTGATTCGTCCATAGTGTCTACTGCGCACTTTAGTTGCGCATCTGGCTGCCTTTAAAGGCGCCTCCACACTATGGTCCACCGCAAGCCATCACCACCGTCTGGAGGGGGTTTGGCTTATCGTGGCCGATGGCGGCAGACGATAAAATAGCCTTGGCGGACGATGGCTTCGGAGGCGGTTTTCTCCAAAGATCAAAGGCAGCTGGATGCGCAACTTAAGTGCGCAGTAGACCCTATGGACGAATCAATGCGCTCAGCTCATTCAGTGGGCCAGCGTGTGGATGCGACCTGTGAACCATCGTTCGAGGTCACCATCAGGAAGTGGTGAACAATTGGCCATAGTGTGGAGGCTACATTAGATCTTTGGAGAAAAACCGCCTCCGAAGCCATCGTCCGCCAAGGCTATTTTATCGTCTGCCGACATCGGCCACGGTAAGCCAAAGCCCCTCCAGACGGTGGTGATGGCTTGCAGTGGACCATAGTGTGGAGGCGCCTTGATACGTGCTTAAGCGGGCATGTAATGCGATTGGCTCTAGCTCTATGACATCACACGCTTCTGTTTGAATAGCTAATTAGCATTTCAAACTTTGTTTTTGTTAAGATTGTTATCGGAATATCAAATTAAACTATTAGTAACTTCAGACTGGAATTCTGGAGGTAAGCATACACTACTTCTTTTAAATATTCTTAGGTGTGACGTTAGTTTATGGAGATTACTATTTTTTAGAGCTTAGTAAATGTAATAGTGTTATATCAACATATTCGAGGCGTTTATGCGGGGAAACTCCAACGGAAGGGGGAAGAATTAAAGATCGCCGAATTCGGTCAAAGTCATATAGAATGTAAGTTACCTATGTTAGAACAAATACGTTACTTAATGATGTTTTGTCCAGTAAAAAAGCAAGTATAATAGATGAATATGCTATGTTTATAAAAAATCTCTATATTGTTTTAATGAATTACATTTTTTCATGCCTTATTGTTGGGATACGCTAATAAGTCACTGGATACAGCTCTTATTTTTACTTACAAAGGTAATGTTCTCATTTTCATTGAATAGTTGTATTACCTACACACATTACGAATTTCGAATAACACCAATAATGTTTTGTACGCATAGTGTTTTATGTATTTTAAGGGGTCATACGACTGTTAAATCGAACAAAATTAGATTTAAAAAAATATGTGGAAAGGAATTTAGTTCTGAACACTTCAAAACAGTTCTTGTAAAAATTTTCCAATATTGAGAGAAGTTATGAATAAAAACGTCAGTTGTTTACTGTAAAGAAATTTAACTTATAAAGCTTTAACTTTATTTTTATTAAATTGTGTTTTTTCATGTAACACTTATGTTATGTTAAAAAGTTTTTAATATATATTCATGAAATTTTTACAGGTTATATACAATAGAATTTTCATCCGATTGAATCTAAATTTTCTTGTATATTTCCCCCAAATTTTTTTTTCCAATGATGATAAATTTTTAATTTTTAAAGATAAAAAAAATTCTTTTTTTATTTCAACATATTTTTTAAAAATATATATGTATTTTAAATACATACAAATTTAGGTTCAAATTTATTTTGAGATATTGTAGTATGTTTTAAAATGATACGTTTGTCTTTAACTTCATTATATATTTAGTTATTATGCACGTTATCCTTGATATAATTTTTGTTAACAATGAAGTCTCTTATTTAAAAATTTCTATTTTCTGTTTCAAAAATGTATGAGATATGTAAGTAAAGATAATGTGTTCTATGTTTAAAAAATTATTTTCGATAACTCTTACTTTATATGCTATGAGAATTCCAAAATGATAATTATTTTAAATTTCTTAGTCTTTAAGAGTTGTATGACCCCTGAAAACTATAGTCATACCAAAACAATTTTATATGCAGGTCTGGGGTTATTTTTAAACTATGTAAACAAGTTTAGTTTTAATTTCTATTAGTCTTTAGAGTTTTATGAAAAAATTTAAGCGGACAAAGGGCCTTTAAAAATAACGTAATTCGACTAAATTTTTATAATCCTGATAAAGGTAATCTAGGCATAAGTTTGCTAATGAAACTAAATTACCAGTTAACTATTTTATTTTAGTAACACCTTTTTTCCCTATCAATTTTAATTTTTTATTAATATTTCCTACTTTGATTTATTTTCTTAGAGACTTCGTAATGTTTAATGTGCACTACTTTTTATATTTCACTGAAATTTTTGTGCTGTGTCTATTAAAGTATTTTTGAACTTAAAAACTTAGTACTCTCTTTTTTTTTTTTAATTAACAGAATTTTGTCAAGTTACGGGTTAAATAACTCGAAGCAGATAAAAAACAAAGTTGCTAAAATATCATACTTTAAAATGTACAGAAACTAAACATACAGTGAAAGCATGAACTTGGTTATTATGCAGTGCAGTAGAAATATTTAATTCCGAGGAGCACCACAATTTTTAAGCAAATGTTTATCTAAATCTATATATTTTTATCTTCTAGATTTTTGTAGCCTTTTTTATGTAACATTTATGCTCATATGTTAAGGTAAATGTTGAATATTTTAAAATTGATATTCAAGGCGTCTTGATCTATTATAGCGTTATTCAACTGCTAATAATGTATGTTTTAAATAGGAGGGTGGGGAAATTCAGGTTACAATTAGATTCACTAGTATCTTTGAAATCTATAGTAAATTATGTTTTAGTAATATGTTGCACTCATAGGTAATTTTCAATTTTGAATATCATGCATTTATAATAAGCTTTAATCCTTTTATGGACATCAATAGCTAAAAACTTAATTACCTTGATGAGGTGTGCTTTATAGCGTCCCAGTAGTAATATTTCGGGGCCGTGGCAAAATACGCAAAACATCTAATTGAATGAAGTAGTGTATTTATTATTGTAAATATATTTTTAGATTGATTTACTTATAACTATTATGCACATTTGCAAATTAATTGCTCCATTTCTAATTTAGGAATAATAGAAAATTTATTGTATTAAGTTTCACCTCAAATATGTGTGTGCAGAACTATATACGAATGGTAGAGCGTTGCTGTTCGTGTCTACTTCGCGGTTTCGAATCCCGCTGCTGGCATGGATGTTTGTAGCCGTTGGGAATCGCTTTTAAGTAGTAGGTCCCGGTCTTATTAGCCCTCGTAAGAAAAAAAGTAGACCTTAGCTCTTCAAACTAAGCACTTAACCTCAAATATGTCTGTTCATATACGTAGAAGTTTTACCTCACACATGTGTGGGCCGAACGATGGCTTAATGGTAGAGCGTTGCTGTTCGGTATCGGAGTTCACAGGTTCGAATCCCACTGCTGGCCTGGATGTTCTTAGCCGTGCGAAATTGGCTTTAAGTAGTACGTCCCGGTCTCATTAGTTCTCGTGAGCAAAACTGTAGACCATAGCACTCTAACTTAAAGCCTAACCTCAAATATGTGTGTACACATATGTAAACCATATTTTGTGGCCCACCTACATGAGATACGCTTCCAATGTGGCCCACAAAGTTTTCTGAGCTCCCCAGGCCTAGTACTGATGAATGTATGTGGATTATATTCATATTGAACTTGTGTATATAAGTCTTTTTTAATTTATTTTTATTTAGTTTATATTAACAGAATATAATTTGGTTAGTCTATATTTAAGGGTGCCCCTTGATTCCCGCCAAATTGTGATCGCGGTTGATCGCCAAGCTGGGAGATGTTTATTTATGGGAACATCTAAATTTTTTGGGAAATCCAATCGTAGTTCTGATTGGTTTATAGAGTTATTTTTGAATGTTTAAAAGTATATGTAATTTCAGAAGTCAGTTAATTCTACGTTGGATGTCGGCTGGTAAGGTTAATTTTGCTTCTGGTCTTGAAAATGACTTCGGTAAGTAAGATAAAACTTAAGTTTCTGTATGATTTTAATAACAATGGGAAAAAAGCATATTGTGTTCATTGCAATTTTATTATGTTTAGGCCGATGTTTTATTGAAATTTCATTATGTTTTGTCCGCCAATCCTATTTGTTCGGTGTTACAGGATTGGCGCCAAACAGAAATCGCCAATTTCGCCAAGGGGGCACCCTCAAATATATTTTTACCATATAATTTTAACTTTTCCCTTCAAATTGCTAAAATTTTATTAATATTCTTCACCTGTCAAGTTAAATTTTTGTTTAATTTATTTCCGATTATTTTATTTTTGCACATGCAATATTGTTAATTATATTTTAGCCACTTTTCAACTGATGGTCATAAGATATTAAACCGATAGTTATTCAGTAACTGAAGGAAAATGTAAAAGTTAGTTGTCAGGACGGAACACCATGTTTACTCTTCAAAACTGCTATTTAATGTTTGATATTGTATGGAAATAAGGTAACTTTAAAATAAGACATTAAAATATAATTAGACAAAAATAGTGGTTTTTTGTGTTTACAATTACCTTAAACTATTAATGCCATAAAGTGAAATGTTTTAGAATCTAATTACCATTTCATTTCATTAAAATTTATACTTGCTTGTTATAAAGGGTACAAAACCTGTTCATTCTCATATTGAAGTGCCTGGTAACTTTTTTGTAACTTGGACTTCCCGAGTGCATTTTTATCTAAATCTTACCTAATACTTTGGATACTGTTTACCAAATTTTTATCCATAAATTTGGAACTTTATTATTAGTATTTAAGTTTTGATGATAAAATACAGTGGGTATATAACACTGACAAAATCTATAAAAAATGCTAAAATATTTTAAAAACTAATGTTTTATACAAACTGTTTAAAATTAATAAAATCTGATACCTAATGTTTCTATGCTAATATTGCGGTGGCTGATCATAAAGAGGCCGAAATTGAAAATGTAATATTTTTCAGGAAACGAAGGAGCTCTTTTATTCTGGAACATTTCTTTTTCGATGTTCAAGGTAAGAGAATCAATTTACTGTTATACATATTATTATTTGTGAGAATTCAGATTCCAAATATTTCACTAAAATTCCCATGTTAGAAATTGTAAAAGCACATTTTTCCTCTTGTACCTTTAGAAGGGAGGGGGGGGAGAATGATCTAGTCATCTAAAACTGATCTGTCGCCGAACAATGGCCAATTGGTTAGGATGCAGGCCCTCGGAACCGGAGTTCGTGGGTTCGAATACCATTGTGGCATGGATGTTCGTAGCCAGATTGTTCTAAAAATTATGTCTCATAGTCAGTGAACCTTCATTAAATGTTAGGGCAGTCTTATACACTTTGATGGATTGTAACTGGTCTTCCTGGCAAATTCGAGAAAATCTATACTCGAACTGTCGTGATCGAATCCCACAGTGGCATGGATTTTCGTAGCCGTTCGGAATCGGCTTTAAGCTGTAGGTCCCGGTCTCATTAACCCTCTTGTTGCAAAAAGTAGACCGTAGCACTCCAAACCAAACCGAACTGTCGTGATTTCCTATAGCACTTGCGCAGGTCTATTTGAGTATTTTTACATTGCAGTAACTGCCATATTTTATGTCACCCTGCATTTCTAGAAGACAGTTACAATGCGAGATTATTCTAAAAGTGTGCTCAGTCAGTGCGATTGGTTAGGGTGCTGGCCTTCGGTACCGGAGTTGGTGGGTTCGAATCTCATAGTGGCATGAATGTTAGTAAGCAGTTCGGAATCGGTTTTAAGCTGTAGGTCCCGGTCTCATTAACCCTCTTGTTGCAAAAAGTAGACTGTAGCACTCCAAACCAAACCGAACTGTCGTGATTTCCTATAGCACTTGCGCAGGTCTATTTGAGTATTTTTACATTGCAGTAACTGCCATATTTTATGTCACCCTGCATTTCTAGAAGACAGTTACAATGCGAGATTATTCTAAAAGTGTGCTCAGTCAGTGCGATTGGTTAGGGTGCTGGCCTTCGGTACCGGAGTTGGTGGGTTCGAATCTCATAGTGGCATGAATGTTAGTAAGCAGTTTCGGAATCGGTTTTAAGCTGTAGGTCCCGGTCTCATTAACCCTCTTGTTGCAAAAAGTAGACTGTAGCACTCCAAACCAAACCGAACTGTCGTGATTTCCTATAGCACTTGCGCAGGTCTATTTGAGTATTTTTACATTGCAGTAACTGCCATATTTTATGTCACCCTGCATTTCTAGAAGACAGTTACAATGCGAGATTATTCTAAAAGTGTGCTCAGTCAGTGCGATTGGTTAGGGTGCTGGCCTTCGGTACCGGAGTTGGTGGGTTCGAATCTCATAGTGGCATGAATGTTAGTAAGCAGTTCGGAATCGGTTTTAAGCTGTAGGTCCCGGTCTCATTAGCCCTCGTGTTCCAAAAAGTAGGTCGTTGCACTGCAAACAAAACCAAAACTGATCTATCTGTATTGCGGTTATGTTACGCTTCCAAATGTTAATTTGTTCCATTCCAAAGAACTTGGATGAATTTGTGCCATATCTGTGGAATGACAGCCTATGTTCTGTTCTCGTAATAAAATGGTGAATCGGCGAAGGATAAAAAAAAAGCACGTGTCCTTTATTAGACAAAAAATATTAAAATATCGTGACGAGTTCAGGCATAGATTCGAATATTACTGCTGGCATGGATGCTAGTCCTTTGGTTTTGACAAAGTAATTGGTACCAGTCTCGTGTTGCAAAGAGTAAACCATAGCGCTCTAAACCAAGCTGAACATCCACATTTAGTCAGTTTCTTTCCAGGGAGAGTATTTGATAGTGTCCAAAATAGCTTCAGGGATTTTTAACTTATGTGATTTTGGAATTATCAAAAATACTTAACATTAAAATGGTATATTACACTGAGAAATGTCGTACTTAAATTCCCTCGATGTGAATATATCTTGATAAACATTCGGCTGGTTAAAACACTTTTATTTTTTAAATAGCTTTATTCTTTTAAACACTTAATAACCGTTTAACAAAAATATATTCCGGAATTCAGAGAATATCCAAAGTGGTGCTTTTTCTGCTACAAACTTTTAAATTATTTCCAAAATTTAAGATTTCTCCCAAAAATTTCAAAGATGTGGAAATTATTTTAAAATGGAAAAAATTACTGCATCTTAAAAAATACGGTTTGCTTAAAGAAAACTTATTTGAGCTTAGAGACAAATTGTCTTGATAAAGGTTTAATACAGTACTATTGAAAAAGCTCAAAGGCTGTGTTGCTTCGCTAGACTTAATTTAAAAACATAAACACATGCGAGATATTTTACTCGCATAATATAGTGAATTTGATACCATTTTATGCAAGTTGTACAATTCAGAAGGTTTTATTTTAAAAATATCACTCAATTAAGCGCTGCGAGTTATTGCAATTACAATGAAGAAAAGGGGAGCTCTTATTTGATAAAACATTCATATTCACGATGCATTTCTTCCCCTATTGGCATAAACACAAATTACATTAAATGAATTCCAATTTAAGTTTGAAAACGTTCTATTCTCCAATGAAATTTTATTTTGCATTTCTATTACATTAATTATAAAACTATCAAATTATATTTTAAATTTTTAATTTTAGGTTTATGGCAGAAAATTTGTTAGAGAGCTAAAGTGCATTTAAGTATAGTGCAAAAAAACGGTTTAAATGAAATTTATGTAAAAGAAAAAATTATACCTCTATTAACGTGTGTATACTCATAAACAAATCTATACTCTAAAACACACTAAAAATAATATAAATATTTGGTTCCATACGTTCATTAGTATACTTATACCTTCGAGTGTTTTAATAATGCTGGTTTTATTAGAAGGAAACTGCAAAAATATTATTCTAATAAAAAAACATTAATGTCTGGTACACCTAAACTATATGTTAGGGCCGTCGTATTTCGATTCAAAAGAAGAATCTGGTATTCTTGTACCCTCAAGCGAATCTATAGTTAAAATCGCATTATCTTAAACTTCCCTGTTTATTTTAATTTTCTGACATTTCCGCACTCTTTCTCATTATTTTACATTTGTCTCATCCTCGAATTTTAAAACTGTCGCAGTGCATGGGTATTCTAAAAATGGGTACTCATGAGAAGTGACAGAAACATTAAATGTTACTACAATAGTATCCACATTCCTGCGCTGCGAAGGAATATCGCACCAAATTAAAGTACAACTATAATCGAAATGTCACAATTAACTCTAAAATTTGCTCGATTATGATTCATGAACGATATCTTGCTGTAAATGACTTTTTAAATTGTCACTCTGCATTACCAGAACACAGTAGCAAAATCAGATTATTTGAAAAATAAAATACCTGTAATGTCGGCCGTATTCACATTTCTGCAGTGCAAATTGTCTTTCCTGGAACACTCAATTGAAACTTTTGTCTAAGGATAATCCCCTATAGAAGATGTGCTGCAGTATTTAAATATATTTACACTGCAGTGACTGCCATATTTTATGTCACTCTGTATTTTTAGAAGACAGTTGCAATGCCAGATTATTCTAAAATTTTGTGCTCATAGTCAGTGCACCCACGTTAAATGTTAGGGCAGTTTCATTGACTTTCATGCATTGAAACTGGTCTTCCCGGCAATTTCGAGCAAATCTATAATCGAAATGTAATTTCTATAGCACTTGTGCCGGTGTATTTAAATATTTTTACACTGCAGTAACTGCCATATTTTATGTCACCCTGTATTTCTAGAAGACAGTTGCAATGCCAGATTATTCCAAAAATAAGTGTGCTCATAGTCAGTGCACCCACGTTAAATGTTAGGGCAGTCTCATTGACTTTCATGCATTGAAACTGGTCTTCCCGGCAATTTCGAGCAAATCTATACTCGAAATGTAATTTCTATAGCACTTGTGCCGGTGTATTTAAATATTTTTACACTGCAGTAACTGCCATATTTTATGTCACCCTGTATTTCTAGAAGACAGTTGCAATGCCAGATTATTAAAAAAATAAGTGTGCTTCATAGTCAGTGCACCCACATTAAATGTTAGGGCAGTCTCATTGACTTTCATGCATTGAAACTGGTCTTCCCGGCAATTTCGAGCATATCTATAATCGAAATGTAATTTCTATAGCATTTGTGCCGGTGTATTTAGATATTTTTACACTTCAGTAACTGCCATATTTTATGTCACCCTGTATTTCTAGAAGACAGTTGCAATGCCAGATTATTCCAAAAATAAGTGTGCTCATAGTCAGTGCACCCACATTAAATGTTAGGGCAGTCTCATTGACTTTCATGCATTGAAACTGGTCTTCCCGGCAATTTCGAGCATATCTATAATCGAAATGTAATTTCTATAGCATTTGTGCCGGTGTATTTAGATATTTTTACACTTCAGTAACTGCCATATTTTATGTCACCCTGTATTTCTAGAAGACAGTTGCAATGCCAGATTATTCCAAAAATAAGTGTGCTCATAGTCAGTGCACCCACGTTAAATGTTAGGGCAGTCTCATTGACTTTCATGCATTGAAACTGGTCTTCCCGGCAATTTCGAGCATATCTATAATCGAAATGTAATTTCTATAGCATTTGTGCCGGTGTATTTAGATATTTTTACACTTCAGTAACTGCCATATTTTATGTCACCCTGTATTTCTAGAAGACAGTTGCAATGCCAGATTATTCCAAAAAATCAGTGTGCTCATAGTCAGTGCACCCACATTAAATGTTAGGGCAGTCTCATTGACTGTCATGCATTGAAACTGGTCTTCCCGGCAATTTCGAGCAAATCTATACTCTAAATGTAATTTCTATAGCACTTGTGCCGATGTATTTAAATATTTTTACACTGCAATAACTTCCATATTTTATGTCACCCTGTATTTCTAGAAGACAGTTGCAATGCCAGATTATTCCAAAAAATAAGTGTGCTCATAGTCAGTGCACCCACATTAAATGTTAGGGCAGTCTCATTGACTTTCATGCATTGAAACTGGTCTTCCCGGCAATTTCGAGCATATCTATAATCGAAATGTAATTTCTATAGCATTTGTGCCGGTGTATTTAGATATTTTTACACTTCAGTAACTGCCATATTTTATGTCACCCTGTATTTCTAGAAGACAGTTGCAATGCCAGATTATTCCAAAAAATCAGTGTGCTCATAGTCAGTGCACCCACATTAAATGTTAGTGCAGTCTCATTGACTTTCATGCATTGAAACTGGTCTTCCCGGCAATTTCGAGCAAATCTATACTCTAAATGTAATTTCTATAGCACTTGTGCCGATGTATTTAAATATTTTTACACTGCAATAACTTCCATATTTTATGTCACCCTGTATTTCTAGAAGACAGTTGCAATGCCAGATTATTCCAAAAATAAGTGTGCTCATAGTCAGTGCACCCACGTTAAATGTTAGTGCAGTCTCATTGACTTTCATGCATTGAAACTGGTCTTCCCGGCAATTTCGAGCAAATCTATACTCTAAATGTAATTTCTATAGCACTTGTGCCGATGTATTTAAATATTTTTACACTGCAATAACTTCCATATTTTATGTCACCCTGTATTTCTAGAAGACAGTTGCAATGCCAGATTATTCCAAAAATAAGTGTGCTTCATAGTCAGTGCACCCACATTAAATGTTAGGGCAGTCTCATTGACTGTCATGCATTGAAACTGGTCTTCCCGGCAATTTCGAGCAAATCTATACTCTAAATGTAATTTCTATAGCACTTGTGCCGATGTATTTAAATATTTTTACACTGCAATAACTTCCATATTTTATGTCACCCTGTATTTCTAGAAGACAGTTGCAATGCCAGATTATTAAAAAAATAAGTGTGCTTCATAGTCAGTGCACCCACATTAAATGTTAGGGCAGTCTCATTGACTGTCATGCATTGAAACTGGTCTTCCCGGCAATTTCGAGCAAATCTATACTCTAAATGTAATTTCTATAGCACTTGTGCCGGTGTATTTAAATATTTTTACACTGCAATAACTTCCATATTTTATGTCACCCTGTATTTCTAGAAGACAGTTGCAATGCCATATTATTCCAAAAATAAGTGTGCTTCATAGTCAGTGCACCCACATTAAATGTTAGGGCAGTCTCATTGACTGTCATGCATTGAAACTGGTCTTCCCGGCAATTTCGAGCAAATCTATACTCTAAATGTAATTTCTATAGCACTTGTGCCGATGTATTTAAATATTTTTACACTGCAATAACTTCCATATTTTATGTCACCCTGTATTTCTAGAAGACAGTTGCAATGCCAGATTATTCCAAAAAATCAGTGTGCTCATAGTCAGTGCACCCACATTAAATGTTAGGACAGTCTCATTGACTTACATGCATTGCAACTGGTCTTTACGGAAGAAGTGGATCTCCAGTTAAAAGGATAATATTTATAGTAAATTTATCAGTGTATTTGTACTTTTTTTTACTGCAGTACTTTTCATTTTTTTTAGTCCTGTATTAAAGGGTATCGCTATGCCATGTTCTAAAAATATTTGTGCTTATAGTCAGTGCCCTCTCATTTAAATATTATATATTAATCTTATTGAGATTCATGCATTGCAACTTGGCTTTACGACTAATTTAAGGTGAGTTTCAGTTAAAACTTTAATTTTGATAGCAAATTGTTCAGTATGTTTTACCATTTCTTACACTGCCTTAATTGTCACTTTTTTTCATCCTTTATTACTAGAAGACTGTTGCAATGTGATGTTATAAAAAATAAATCTTTTCATCTTTAATGCTCACACAGTAAATGTGAGAATAGTTGTATTGACATTCCTGCAAAACAATGTCAGTGTTCTGGTGTTGCAGGCAATTTAAAACAACTAGAGTCAAATTATTGCAGTAATTTTTTTCTGTATGTTTGATTTTTTACATTACAGAAATTGTTTTTTAATATGTGTGACTTTGTTTTAGTAGAATACAGACACAATGCCAGACATTAATCTAAATACAGGCATTGATGCCTAGTGCACCCTCTAATGTTTTGTCATTTGCATTGACTCATGCAGCTGAACTAATTATTTTGAAAAATTCTGCTAAATCAATAGTTGAAAATAAATTTCTATAGCAATTATGTAGAGTTGCACATTTAACTGCAGTATTTTTTTTAATGTTTCCTTCATTTTCTATCTTTCACGTTGAATTCAAATTTTGCACTTATTTAATTATAAAATACAGTTGTCATGACATATTGTAAAAGCATGTGAACTCGTGTTTATTTCCTCAACCTTTTAATACTGTCTACATGACTATTTTACCGCACATTCACCACCATGCATGCAAGCGTTTAATGAATTATGTTAATGGAATTAGGTTAATTGAGCTAGGTTCATTAAAATGCCATTTCTCAATAAATGCGAATAACATTTTCTAATAAAACGTAAATAATACTCATAGTGTAATTCTTATACACGAACATCTAATGTAAATGAAAAAAAGACTTCAAATCGGACCAGTACGATCCGCTTGGATGTTAAGTATTTTACAGCGTAATTATCACTATGGTTGCAAACATTTAATGAATTGGGGAAATAAAATTCACCTGAGTAATGATGTTAAGTTTGTTTTTAACGATGTTAATAGAAATTTATATTTTTTACGTGTGAGTCTTGACGCTCCCGGGCCGAAAGATGGCTGATTGGTTAGGGTGCTGGCCTTCGGTACCGGAGTTCATGGGTTCGAATCCTACAGTGGCATGAATGTTCGTTGCCGTTCGGAATTGGTTTTAAGCTGTAGGTACCGGTCTCATTAGCTCTCGTGTTGCAAAGAGTAGACCGTAGCACACCAAACATTAGTCTCTCTGATATACTGATAAAATTCTATAAAAATGTTTAAACTAGTTTAGTATTTTCATTTGTCCCCCCAAAAGTACGAACGATGGCCGATTGGTTAGGGTGCTGGCCTTCGGATCCGGAGTTCGTGGGTTCGAATCCCACTGTGGCATGGATGTTCGTAACCGTTCGGAATCGGCTTTAAGCAGTAGGTCCCGGTCTCATTAGCCCTCTTGTTGCAAAAAGTAGACCGTAGCGCTCCAAACCAAACCAAACCCCCAAAAATATGCTTTTATTCTATTTAAATGTAGAGATATATTTATGTTAAATTATTTTATTAAAAATATAGATATATAAAACAACTTATATTTCATACTCTAATTCTTTTTGTTTTGTTTCCATGTTCAATGTTATGTTGGAGATTTACAAGAGGAGAGATCTGGTACATTCATCCTTTTGGTTATTGTGGAAGAGAATGTGAAGTTTGATTACTCTGTAGGTAAGTAAATGCAGATTTGTAATTATTTTAAATACACATTTTAACTCCTTAACTGCCGCTGGAGTATATGTCATGCGCAGTCAATGCTTTAACTGTATTGGTTGTATACATCCTCCTTCCTGTTGTATATTTCTAAGTTATTTCATGCTTGCAATGTTATGTTGGAGACTTACAAGAGGAAAGATCTGGTACATTCATCCTTCTGGTTATTGTGGAAGAGAATATGAAGTTTGAAGTTGCTGGAGTTTGATTACTCTGTAGGTAAGTAAATGCAGATTTATAACTGAGTATTTTAAATGCACATTTTAACTCCTTAACTGCCGCTGGCGTATGTATGTCCTGAGAAGCCAATGCTTTAACTGTATTGGTATAGCATTTAAAGTAGGGATGGGCCAACTACGGCCTGCCGGAAGGTTTTATACGGCCCGCGGATAGAATTTTAAGTTGCCGGTCCGAGGCAAATTAAAAGAAATATATATTCCTGCATTATATATCCATCTCCTTTTCTACTTTGCTTAAACATTATATCCCAAATTTATTCTCACTCCCGAAAGATCGGCGGTATATTTTCTTATATGTAAACAAGTGTTTTCAACTTTGAACCTTAGAAAGAATAATTTCAGAAGTAGGCTGACAGATGAGCATTTAGCATCGTTCCTTAAAATCAGTACATCTCACTTCGAACATCAGTAAAAGGAACTTTTAAAAATGAAATCGCAATTTCATTCATCTAATTAACGCATTTAAACCGTTAGGTACTTGTATATTGTTTTTAAAATTTTAGAAAAAATTTATGTTGGACCGCCAAGCTTATTTTCTTTCGATTTTTGGCCCACGGCCGAAAAAGTTTGTCCATCCTTGATTTAAAGCATAACAGGCGTATGCATACATATGAGGCAGTAACGTATTAACTGTACAAAGCGTATATATATATATTAATATATTAATAATATATATGTGTGTGTGTGTATGTATGAGTGCAGCAGTTAAGGAATTGACGAGTTAATAATTTTCCCATAAAAAATAAGATCATAAAATTATTTGAAACTAAGCAAAAATAAAAGAAATTAGTTTTAAAAGATCTGAACTTCCTTTCAATTTAGTAAAGTACACTTATGCTTGGGTATTTCTCCATATTAATGCACTGACATTCAAGCAAAATAGAATCTAATGTCTTCGAAAACTACCATTTAGTTCTGGAATATATATGAATAATTATATGAATAATTTTGAGCAAGTTGAGAAAAAGAACGTTTTATTTTGAAATTGGCATTGGTATGTAACATTTAAAAATGTTTATAAGATGGTAATCTATAGTAACTAAATAAAAGTATAAAATTATGATTTAATATAATCTGCACGATGTCTGTCGAGACGTCAAAGTCTACTTTGGCACATGAGAGCACTGACATCTAGACATCATTGTATGTCAAGGGATTAAGCTGTAAATGATTTTATAGATCCTCTAATTTTGAAGTATTAATGAACATTTTTATCGGATTGTTATTAAATTACTATTTAATTGATGTGAATATACAGTAACTAAATAAAAGTATAAAATTATGATTTAATATAATCTGCACGATGTCTGTCAGAGACGTCAAAATCTACTTTGGCGCCTACATGTCATTGTATGTCAAGGGATTAACCTGTAAATCATTTTATAGATATTATTACTTTTTTTTGTCACTGCTAGGTCTCAGCAGAATAATTAAGAATAAGTATGATTAAGCTTTTGCGAATTTGGATCTTCTTTTTTCTGCTAATGAATTTAGACTTCAAGTATATTTGAGTCAGAAAAAACAACGGTTAGAAACTGTGACTCTACTACAAATCTCAGACATTAAATCATTGAGAGTATTAACTTCTGATTATAAAAATTTTAATTTGATAAAAGTTTCAAATTTGTAGTTCCCAATTTTAAAATAGGGGCTGCTATTAATATCACATGGCATGTACTTAGTTTTATTTTTGTTGATTTATAGATGCTTTTTCCTGACTGGAGTCTCTAGAGGTGTAAAAGCCTCTCTAAGTGACCCGCGAGTGAGTGAGACTATGTCAATATCGTTAGCAAAATCAAAAATCTGAACAGACAGATTTTGTTACAGATAGTTCCACCAGTATTGTTGGAGTTTTGTTCATTTATAAACATTAAATTATGCTAATTGATAAAAAAATAAGGTATTTACAATATCAAAAAGTATATATGGTTAGAAAAATATATAGCAAACTTGAATGGAATTAGTTTCTTAGCAGTCAAGGTTTGTTACAGTTCAAGTGGAGTTGGAACAATTGTTTTTATATATCTTGTACATTTCCTACATATCGACAACTTACAGGTAGAACAAATATCTAGTTTTGTCTCCATACATGGAAGCTTAATAATGGACAATGTTTGCATAAGCATAGATTTTTTAATATTAGAGATTTATAGATTTTTATAGGTATAAAATTCGGAAAAGTTTAAAAAAAATTGTTAGTAACTTTTTGAGAAAATTATACACAAAATAGTTTTTGCATCCAAAAGTGACATTTGACCGCCGAACCCAAAATGCCACGCTTACATGGGAGGGAGACGAAAAAAGATATATCGAATTCTCCATCGTTTAGGGAAAAAATCAGGACGAAATTTTTCCTTTAGGGATTACTGTGGTCAAGTTGCAACACCAAATAATCAATACAGCGGTTTTAGGGTTAATGAGAGCGAGAAGGAAGGGGTTAACGTCCAAGACATTTAACACATTGTATGTAGGACACGTACTAGTACGTTTTCTGACGATTGATATTTGAGCGCGGGTCACGTACTAGTACGGGTTAGTATAACAACATGGTTTGTTTGTGGGTACAAAAATAACGGTATATACAGGAAAACGAAGCCGAATGTTCTTGTCTACTACATAGATTCTGGAAAAATTTAGACAAAAACTAGTTTTTACATCAGTCGATGCGGAACCACAGAACGGGGAAAAATTAAAACTATATACTACTATTTCTATTTGATTTTTCATATTTACGATACTATTATAAATTTATCCACTAAAAATATATTTTATGTTTACAAAAATCTTATGGTTGTTATTTATATATTTTTATTTATATATTTGTTTATATATTTCAATATAAAATACGAAAAGTTGGTTAAAAAATTAAATAATTTTCGATCTATTGAGATTTAACTGAATAACTAAATTTACGATCAAAACGGCCGCTCCCGGTACAATTCCGCTGCGAAATGTACCCTCACACAATGTGTTAATATCACTGGCTGTCTAGATAAATGTTTTTCAGTCTAGTTTAGTACTTCTCAACATTTTTTTTAACCATGCCCCACTGAGTCGCTTTTAACACTTTGAATGTTACAGCAATTTTTAGAAATTTGGCCTAAAATGACAATTTGATTTAATCCCATTATATTATTAAAACTAATTTGCGGTCAGAAATTCAACAGTCCTGAATTATTTATTTTTAAAGAGCATTGATTTTTTCGTTCTTTCCCCAGAAGCCATGTATCGATATTAGCACTGATATACTACGACTTTAATCGTAGCTGTACAAAAATGGCAAGTAAACACTGTACGAGATAACTCGTAGTTGGCACTCTACGAGTTATCTTGTAGTTGGCCCCTCGTATTGCAAAAAGTAGACCGTAGCACTTCAAAACCAAACCAAACCGTAGTTGGCAGGCAACGTGTTAAATATTTGAAGCGCCCACTTGGTGAACATATTTAATTACTGGATTTCCGGGAATTGAGACCAACAAGGCTACACTTATACCAATATTGCCTTCATCAGCTACACTACTCTACAGGTGTTGTTAATATAAATTTTACATAAAACTTATCAAATTTAAAACTTAATTTTTCAAACAGAAAAATTAAAATTCTGAGGTAATAAACTAAAAAAAAAAAAAAAATTATTTCTTTCAAGTACAGTAAACTGAAGGCAGGTATCGAATGCAGGCTAATGAAATGAATTTTAAGAAAAATAGCCTAAACTTAAAAAAGAGAGATTTTTGCGATAGGATTTTATATTCGGAACACATTTAGTTAGCTTCCGTCTCAAATCCAAGCAGGACGATGGTCGAATGATAGCGCACTATTGCTCGGTACCGGAATTCGCGGGTTTGAATCCCGCTTGTGGCAATGATGTTCGTAGCCGTTCGGAATGGGCTTTAAGCAGTAGGTTCTGGTCTCATTAGCAGTCGTGTAGACAAAAAGTTAGACCGTAGTGCACTGTCAGTCGTGAACTCGATTTATATTTTACTCACAAGAACACTACACAATTCACATTGCATTTCCAGAGAATTTTTCTCAACCTTTTTTTTTTTAAACTCGTTGCCAAAGACCAGATATAAAAGTAGTTCATTCAAAATATTACATTGTGACATGACAAACAAGTATTTTAGTAACGTAACCGCGTGACCCTGAGACACTCCAAACAAAATCAGTATCAAATCCCCTCAATCGGTGATATCTAGTGAATTTCGTTTCTGAAGTATAAATTATCTGCTGCACTAAAGCCACATTTCACTAATTATGAGGATTGAAATGTTAATGGTTTTTATGCCAAAGCCAGTTGAGCTTGAGTATTTAACCTCAGTCTCATCCCAAAGCCATTTCGTCTCTCCTCAAATGCCCTCCAAAAAAACTGCATGTCCCATCGATATGGTGAATAAGCTACGTTGAGCAGCATTGGTCTAGTTGAAGATGAGGGTTAGCGAAATTAGTTGATCTATTTCCAAAATTTTTCTTCTGGCTAATAGATATAAAAGCTACGTGTATTTTTACAGTTTAAAATTACCTAAAGTTTCTTGACTCTAGTTAGGGCTAGTTTAATCTTGGCATCTATATTTACAAAGCTATTAGCTGAAAGACTATTATGATGCGGAGATGTGCACCTCCTGTTTTGATTGTAATCTGAACTCTATATAACCAGACATGCCAACTACTCCGGAGAAATGAAACTCCGGAAGTTCCTCAGATTGCTCCGGAAAATAACAAAATTTTAAACAGCTAAAAGATTACGATTCAGCTATTAAATACAAAGTTTTGAAAAAAAGATAATGCTGAATATTACTCTTTTCACACAGAAATGCTTTACGTTAAAAGTTTTCAGTATTGTGCGGAAAAAACAAACTAAATTTGACAAAATAGTCAAATTAGAGTAGGCAAAATCTAGAATCCCTGATTATAGAAAAATGGAAATATTTAATCAGGGTCAATGATGCTATAAGAAACACTGTTCTGAAAATTAAGTTATTAATCCTAAAAATGCTACTCATAAATTTTTAAATGCATAGATTTTAATTTACCTTTCACAATTTACTGTGTAAATATTTTAAATTTAATTTAAAATAGACACAATAAGATATGTACTTATGTATAATCTGTAATTAGCATGTTGAAATTTGAAACCACGCTGTTGCTCCTGGCACAAGTGCCTGAAGGTTGGCATCTCTGTAAAACGGAAAAATTCATAATAACGTAACTTTGTGGGGAATAATCGAAACGATTAGGAGTAAAATGTTGAAATTTTGTATTAGTAAGCTTTGTGATAACATAAAACAAGGTAAAAATTAAAGAACGTTTAATGGAGTACATGATTCGTAAACAGATTAACCCTCCGAGTGGAACACCTCGAGGAAAAAAGTCTCCAAATACACGCTAAAGCTTTACTGTGTCAATGACCAAAACATTCTATTTTTTCTTTCACCCTTTGTCGACTAGAATGGAATACGGGAAACCTGCCCTCGTTATTGTCCCTTTACTTCCGGTTATAAATAGATATATAAATAGATGTTATAGATTGTTAATTTTTAATACACATAAAGCTCGTCAAGTCTCGAAGGTCATCCCATAAGATATAATGGATTATAAAAGTACAAATAAAATATTCTTTGAGAGACATTTATATTTTGTTACGAAAGTCATCTAAGATATTTAAGTGGTGCAATTAGAGATACATCAGTTACCAAAGCCGAACGATGGCCGATTGGTTAGAGTGCTGGCCTTTGGTACCGGAGTTCGTGGGTTCGAATCCCACTGTGGCATGGATGTTCGTAGCCGTTCGGAATCGGCTTTAAGCTGTAGGTCCCGGTCTCATTAGCCCTCGTGTTGCAAAAAGTAGATCGTAGCACTCCAAACCAAACCAAACCAAAACATCTGTTACCGCAAACGAAATACTTCGGAATAGAGATTGACAAAGCCATGAAAAGCTATCAGCGTCTTTGTGCCTCAAGGGGTACGGGTGCATCTTTCAATAAATATCAGTCAAAGAGGGGTGCAGTTCCTAAACAATCGACCTAATCCTCCTACCACAAAACTCCATGGAAGAAAACACTGGCAAAAATATACATTAAATCCATTTTCAGAGCGTTTCTGAAGGTCGAAAATTGTACGTTTTGAAGACGTCATCGGTTTGGTAGAATTGTACGTGCGAACCGCTTAGAGGGTTAAGTTGGAAAAATTAAAAGTGAAACAATATAAAAATAAAAAAATTATTAGTGTACCGAAAAATGCATTAAAAATCCCTTGTATATAAAACTTTTTTTGTCTATAAAATAAAAGAGTAAGTACAAATTATCAGCTCTAAAAGTTAAGAGATCCACACAGATAATGGTAGACGCACAATATCAATCTCAGAATTTTACCTTCCGAAATGAGGACACTACTGGGGTGAGAGAAGTTGAAGGGTAAGAAACTTGAAGAGAGTAGGGGGAGGGTTAAAATCTAGGTTTCAGGATCCAATCCTAATGCTGGGAATGAGTGAAATGGGCGAATGAAATTTTAGGTAAACTACGACCCGATAAGCTGATGTTTTCAGTTTGAAACTTATGACTGGTGAATTATAAAATTAAGCTGATCAGTACTTTAAAAGAGGCAAGAAGTAATGTAAAAATGCCTACTACGATGATTGACAATTATTAAGAAGTAACGAAACAGGTGTGATGCATGTTGTTAACCCATTAATGCACAGTATATGTTTTTAGGCGCAACTAAAAATACCGGTATCTACAAATTTTACGTTTTTTTTTTTATGCGGTTTATTTTTTGCGAAGGTAGAAGCCATTCCTAGAAGTAATCTACCAGACTTTCGAATATCTGTTTAAAAATTTGCGATTTAGATTAAAACTTCATGATTTTTTAAAGTTTGCTCATAAATTTATTCTTACAGCGGAAACATCGACTACAATAATGAGAAACAGCTTTAACCCAAAGCTTCACTTTACAGCACTGTTTGCATGTGACACCACATAATGCCTTATCACGAAGGGTATTGGTTTTTATAAATTGTATAGATAATAATCGAATAGATTAACACACTTGTACATACAAGTTTATACTTTCGATTATTTTAGACAGTACGAATAGCAGTAATATAATAGGTTTAAGAGAAAAGCCCTTGAAGTAATACAAACCTTAAGTGACACAAATAATATACTCAGCGTACATCAAAAAATTTTTGAATGCGTTTTTTGTATGCCGAGGATTTAATAGAAAAAGATATTGTAACAATGTACGTATAGTTGACTACACATACTCATAACATTGATCTACCTACAGCTCTAACCCAGATTATGTGCTGGGCCAAAATAATTAACATTTTATTCTGAAAACTTGACGTTTTAATTCTTATATTCATTATTTACAATTTCGTACTTATACATTCAGGATAGCATTAAGGACAGCCTTTAACTATCTAAATACTAGCATATAGCCCGTCATATGATTGGATCAGTAAATTTTTCTTTTTTCAGAATTGTAGAGTACCCTATGAGGCAGGAAATAATAGTTTGTTTTTGGCTGAGAATTAACTGAAACACGGTTAATAATTTATTTATCTTTAATGTTTGTATGTTAGTTGCCCACTTTAATTTATCTTTTCCTATTACGGACAGAAGAGGTTTTAATATTGACAGTGATTATTTCATAGTATATATGATGTCCAAAATTTAGCGAATCGATTGCAAACAGTGTAGTTATGTATAAAAAACACAAACACACATACGAACAAAAGTCTTAATTTTCAAAGGTATATAACTTAAACGCTAGATATTTATTAGTCTGAGAAATAGACTCCTAGACTTTTATGAAAATAACTTGTTAATACCGCTGATAAAATTTTCATTGCAACAAAAAATAGTGGATGATTAAACTTAAAATTATCACATATGTACCTAATCTATTATTTATGCCAAATATAAAAGAGGAGTATTTACTTAATATCTAAGTTTAGGGATAAAACATATGAAAATGTTGATGATTTTTAAATATAAAATAAGAAATGATTAAATTAGATTGTAAAAGAATGACGTCATAATTCTGGAAAAAATGTAATTTTCGCCCACTTACAAAGGTGATTATGAAATTAATTTAATTGCCTGCTTTTAACCGGAGAAAATAAGGCTTGAAATAATGGCATTAACGATCAAAAAGGACGGAAGGGGTGGATTTCAAATGTTTTTGAACTCTTTGAATTTTGATAATCCTATCTCAACAAGAATCCAGTTGGATGCATCTATGCATTCCAGGTCCAACCGCTTCACAAATTCGAGGACAGACGGACAGATAACTTAGGCTATTATTATATAGGGGATGAGAGGTGGTGGCTCCAGTCGTATGACTTACTCGGACAAAGTTGAGAGAAACGGGACCGCACATCTACGGGCAACGATGGACGGTTAAGGCATCAGTTGAGGCATCAATCGCGAGGATTGAACAGGCGTCACCTCCATTCTTGAGACAGAAACGGCAGCTAGGTCGTCACCTCCATAAATTAAGTAGAAAAAGTTATATTGAATTTTTATTTGTCAGCATATTAGAAATTTCTAACTTTAATTAAAGTTAAACTGTGTTTAAAGTTTTGAAAAAAAATTTAAACACAGACACCGTATTAACGCACGACATGTTTTTTTATAGGAACACTAAAATAGTTTTTTTTTTGTCTTAAGATTTACATTTAACATCAGTTTTATGCGTCATTTATCAAATTTATTATTTGTTATTTTAAATTTTTCCTTCTCTAAGTCTTCCAATTTTCCAACCTCGAAAATAAATTTACCTTTTCTTCAGGTACATAGACTGAAGTCATGGCGAATAGATAATTATAAAACTTCACTTTAATGTACTGTGTCTATATGCGATTCCAAACATACCCATAGGTACCAATTTCCAAAACAGAAAAATCTAGTTTATCGCAGTAACATTTTTTAGTATAGATAAAAATATAAATTAAAAAAGAAAAATAGAGAAAATAGCAAAGTTTATTTAATCTATGAAAGATATATTAATTTAGTATTTACAAATGCTTTAAAAGTAAAAAAATTCTGTTTATTGAAATAACATTTTTAGTGTATATATAAAACAAAAAAGGTGAAAATTTTTAATACTTTTTAATTCAACATATAAAACAAACATGTCAGACTTTAGCATTTCAAAATGTTCTGTAAGATTTTGCTATTTTCAAAAATTGATTGTCAAACTCATTTTCAAAACATTTAAAACTTTTACTGCATTTCACAATTTATTAACCGTTCTAATGTTTTATCAGACAGAGACTGTCTAAAATAGGTGCTGATTTTTTTATTTGGCTGAATATTAGTGCTAATGCGGCATTCATCTAGATTCAAATATCTATAAAGAATGCCTCTAAATCTATTGTGGTTCAGTTTGTTCAAGTGAAATCCAAAACTCAAAGATTCAGCGAGAAAAGTTAACTTAATTTTCTTTATTAAAGTTTTCTTAACTTTACTCGTCAGCTATCGACGGAATCAAAACTCTTATCTTTAAATCGCTATAGGAGGAGAAAAAATAATGTACAGTAGCAAGCGCATGCGCGTTGAACAGTTAGCTAAGTTCTAGACAGTGTTTCGTCACAAGTGACGTATGAAAGATTTCAAGCAGTTCTCGTCGGAGCAATTAGCATTTTACTTTTTGCTGGAATACAGAATTATCGACAGAGGGAAGAACAAAACGAGTACAGTAATTTTTAGGGATTTTAGACTCTATCCCTGAAAATCGGAAGATGGGAATATCGGGAACACACTGAAAAATAGGAATGCTTCCTAGTATATCGGAAACACTGGCACCTATGCATACCTATTATTACGAAGATTCTTTTTTATGAAGTGTTTAAAAATGACAGCTGATCATTGATGGCGAATAACCGTCGTATTCTAGTTTCTTTAAATCTCATATTTGGAGCTTTATTAGCTTTCTACGAGCATTTAGGACCCTCCTGCAGATGTAGTATTGCAAGATCTTACATTAATTTCTAATGGGAACACCTTCAAGTTTCCGGTGACCACAGGTCATGACTTTTTTGCCTTACGAAATTCCTCTACACTGAATATTAATGCACCGATCATCAAATTATCCGTTTGAATTTATTGAAACGGGCATTCCTCGGATTTTGTGAATCCAGTTACACTTGTTATACTCTATTCTACTTTAGAATAGTACAGTGCATGTAGAGTATAAGAGGCGTAAATGACCAGGCATGTTAGTATTAGCACGCATCTATTTAATTATCATTCTAAGAGGCCACGACAACAGAACATACATCATATACTAGTTACGTTACATAGCGCGTTTAGTCTCTCAACTGTTTCTCGTCTGTCAATCCGTTACGGTTGCCGTCAAGGGTTACTCACACCACAACACTAAGCTTTAAGTCAACACTTGCGAAGGTCATATTTGTACAAACCTTGCCTCTAAGATGTTTATTATCTAACTTCACTTTTAAAAAGTTATAACAAGCTTTAACCCCTTCACATACATACACGTCAAGCATTTGATGTGCCATGGTAGACTTTGACATCCCCGACACATCAAGAAATCTCTTCGGTGAACACCGGGCTGTATAATATTTTATAGTACTACAGTAGAACCTCGATTAATCGAAACTCCGTTAACCGAAACTCTCTGTTAACCGAAGTCGGTTTCTCCTTCACTTCTTTTTTCATTTTCTACTATCAACCAAAATTTTCTCTTTAAAAATATGCACTTTTAAAGTCTTTTTTTCCCACATTCCATTTGTATGCAAGCTGACCTTTACAAACTACGAGTGCAGATAAATATTTTGGAAAATCCTTTTTAAAAATTCCTTCTCGCAGGCACAATTCTAGGTATGAATGTACTCTTCTCCACTTTCAAACATCTGTTATAAACAAAAACTAACCCCCATTTCGAAATTTGGATGGTCATACTGCCGAGTCCCACAACAATCGAATGTTATTGCACCAATGATGATACTTCATATGTTGTTTAAATCGTTTGATTATTTCAGATTCTTTTACTGTGATTTAATGCAACTAGCCTTGAAAAAAAAAACGATAACATTTATTTTCACAACATCAAAGACGAGTTACAACGCACATTAAAACAGACAATACTGCATTTCTTAAATTCCGAGAGTTCAATCTTTTTTTCTTCAGAACGTGTCACTAAATATTTACGAGTTGAGCTGTCACCCAGCTGCTCAAAGCAGACGATAGAATTCACGCGACAACATATTAAACTAGGTGATTATTGATGAATTCTCGATTATCTAAAAATCTCGATTATCCTAAGTAGGTTCGGCCCCAGTTACTTCGGATAATCGAGGTTCTACTGTACTTAATAAATTATTATAGACTAACACTTATTGATTTAAGCCTTATTGAATGTTAAATAACAATCTAAATCCAAAAATAAAACGTCCTGTTTACGAGTTTGCACAAGAATGTTCACAATTGAGCCAAATTAAATAGTATTCTACAGACGCGTCAACGCTAATTTTATTCGTATATCTAGGGGTTGATTAACCCCTTGACATGCAATGACGTCTGGAAGACATCAGTTCATTCATGTGCCAAAGAAGACTTTGACGCCAATAGCTGTCGTAGACATTGTACAGTATAATAAATCATTTAACTGGTCCTTCTATTCTGTTTCGATTAGAATGTTTTAGATTCATGTGTCCTTAAAAATAAAGTAGGAAGTGGATGAACTTAGAAGTGTAAAAAAAAAAAGACCTACCCTATTTGAAAATGATTGGAAATGTGTTATGTTTAGCATAAATACTAATTTTATGTTATTTAATTATTGCCAATTAAAATCATATGAGCCTCATTGAATGTTACATAGCAATGCAAATTTCAAAATAAAACTTTCGTTTTCTCCTTTTGCATAAAATTGTTCTGTTGAGCAAGAACTGAATAGTTTTTTCACATACAAATTTCTTTTTATTTGTATGTCAAGTTGCACTTAACTGCAGGGTTAACTAGCAAAAATGCAATTGTGCCTTCATATCGTTTCGTAGGCCTTCTGTTGGATAACTTGCTGAACGATGTCCGAATAGTAGAGTGCTGCTCTTCAGTACCGGAGTTCATGGTTCATGGGTGCTAGCATGGATGTTCGTAGCCGTTCGGAATCTTCTTTAACCCTTTCTCACTCTACGTTTCCAAACTTTCAAGACAGAGCTGCTGAATTTTATTCAACCGATCGAACAATTGATGACAGCTCAAAACCGAAGCAGGAATCAATCTTCCCATCGTTTCAATAACAAGACCAATATATTAGAATGGGTTTTGCGCTTCCCACAGGTGTATTATGTAAGATCGTGTAGGTAGGGAGAAATCTTCTCACGGCCTTCGAAAGGGTTAAGCAGTAGGTCCCGGTCTTATTAGCCCCCGTGTAGCAAAACAGTAAACCGTAGCACTCCAAACCAAACAAACTGGCAGATAAGTCTTATGTTATAAATTGGAAGAGTGATCACCATTTTTGGTCAGTTTATCATACTCGGGTTTATATGAATTGCATCCAACGTTATTACAATCATCCACATGTTAATTATTGTTATTTTGGCTACTAAGCGTAGATTTTAACTGTTTTTTTTATGAGAGTAGGTTTTTAAGACTAAACTTTTCTTTTTAGATCAAGGTTTCCTTTAGAACAGTATTTTATTCACAAGTGGCAAAATATCAGTTTGTGATGCTTTTCTTTTTAATTATAGATCCTTGTTAATCATAGTTACAACAGAATTAACTGTATCTTAAATTAGCCCAAAACTAACAAAACGGGAAAAGAATTGGGTTTTACCCTTGGTTAATCTACTCTGAGCACATCAAACACAACTCTTTTAATGAGGAAGTCTATTATAATGACTTAATGAAGCTGATTTTCTCAAGCATGACTTACAATTCAAACGAAAAGTGTAAGCAATGCCAAAAGTTGAATTGTCTCGTTTCGAAAACCACAAGGTTAGTTGTTAAGTCCTTTTATCATGGTTTCAACCAGATTAAAAAAATTAAAAATAATTGATCAGTTTCTAAAAAATGGTAGTTTTTAAGTAATCGGGATTAATTTGTATACGTGAAACATGATACGAGTTTGGCATACCTTCACTGTAGGGAAACTTATTTTTTTGATTTAGAGCAGTAATTTTGGTTATGAGTTAGAGCTATTGACACATAAATATTTAATTATTTTTATACTAATGCAAGTTATTATGACAATATAAGTCTAAGTTTCTCGTATAGTTCGTGGACTCATTTTAGAAAATGTATAAAAATTTTGTACAAAAATTATACAAACTAATTTTCTCTCAGATCTGTTACATCATTAGTTTCCAGCTTTTCTGCTTAAACGTTACCACATTGTCCATGTATAAAAAATTTGTCTGCCTTCACAGATTTTCTTATGTGCAAGAAAACTTAAAGCTTGTAATATTTCAAACAAATTGAAACACATTTATCCATTTAATTTAACGATGATTTAACAGGTTCGAGCTGCGAATTTGAAATTCCTACCCTGAACTTGCAACCGAGAGTGGGACTTATCCTAACAGCAAATGATGAACAAACTCGTTTTCACTACTGATCACGTGACATTTTAAGTGATGTCACAAGTATAACGTAAACAGTGTTTGCAAGTTTACTTTAAGTTACGTGTTGTTTAAGATTGAAATCGCCCTAATTCTTATCTTACTACTTTCAATAGCTTACCATATCTTAAGATACCATAGGGATTCTAATTTTACGTTTGATAAGGATTGAATCTTAAGCAAAAAAAATAACTTTGTTAATATAAGTTTTGTTATAACTTATCAAAATCTTTTACACTTGTAATATTCTAAGTAATAAAGTATTCCAAATTCAAGTTGGATGCTATTGACTGAGATTTTAAGTGTTAAGTTTTATATTCATTATATTTTCTTATATATATATTTACTAAAATATTATTAAAATTATTGTTAACATCATTGAATGGGATTGCAAACTTGCCTTCAAAATATAGTGGCTATTCACTTTTATTTTTCGTGTTGAATGTTTTTGCTATATAAACTGAGAAAACACTGAAAATAAAATGATTGATAACAACAAATATGGAGCTATGTGTGCTCCATTTCATGGAAGAATCATGATTTAAAAACAATGTTTAAATTTTAAGAATAACTCAAGATGTCCCATCCATCCCTATTCTACCCTAATAGTTAAGGAATTTGCAGTATTCTGTTAATTCTGTATTTCTGTTTATCTATAACCCCACCATTAATTTATATCTACATTTAATAGTTTCCTTCTAGGTAATTTAGGGTAATAATAAATCTTTCACAGAATTTGAGCAGTGGAAAGACAGACTACATTTTCTTAGTCAGTGTTCTTAAAAATAGCTTGTAAAAATTTCATTAAGGGTTAATAAGAGGAGTAGAACTCTTTCTTATGATCATTCGAAAATAAATCTTTTAATAAATAATTTGCTTGATTAGAAAGACAAAAAAAGTTCTATGTCCTATTATGAGAGGTAATTAAACAAACCAGATATGTGGCTAACGAATTAACAGGGTTGAATCTGTCTATCAATATGAGTATTAATGGGAGTAATCACTTTTGAGCAACCGTAAGAGCTAGAATTTTTGTTGTATTTCGACTTTGCATAACTTTTATTATTACTATTTAAAATGGATAAAATTTTCAGCATTTGTTTTCTATAGTTATTTAATTATATATTTAAACTTAATATTTTCTTTCTTAATATTTTTATTAAGAATTTTTTCTGGAATGAAATATTAATGCTTGTTTCTAAATTTTCAAAATTTTTCTTACACACTGCGCATAGGCTTAAGACACATTACGAGTTTCATTAATAATTTTTGCATTTTTATAAACTTCTGTGTTTAGGTATGAATCTCTACCTATTTAATTTTTAAAAGTTTTCAAAACTTTCTCTCCAACAGAATGAATTTTTCAAAAATTTAAAATAGAGTACAAAAATTTCAATAAACCTCCATATACCAAATAAAATTAAAAACTATGTAAAAAGTAGGTAGACATTAACTGTACTGTTATAATGCACTTACCTTGAAAATTTTAAAATATAGACAATAGTTTTTTATTTAGAGTGCGCTCAAGTACAAAAAACATAATTTTGAGTAAAACGCATTTAAAGTTAGAATTTTATATATTTAAAAACCGTTTCAAAATACTTTAAAATTGTCCATTTACACACATTGTCCTATTTTCTAATGCTTTTACTTTTGCAGAATATATAGCTTTTTTTTTATTGCTCTTCGAGGCTCTAATGTACTCATCTCCGCATCAGATATAAGTTGTTGAACATTGTTATATGCAAATGGTTTTACATTATTGCCTGTTTGTAACCAAGTTCACTTATAAATCTTAGTCGACCAACTTGACCCTCATTAAAAATAGAAATAGCTTTATTAACAGCTATCTGGACTATATTTGAGCCACATCCAAATGTTTTGGGGCATAATCTCATATCAGTGTTGAAAGTCTCAATGGGATTGGTGTGTATCCTCCTAAATATTTTTTGAGTAAGGATGGATCTTTAACACTAAACATACCAACACTTAATACATACCTATTTCTACCATAGCTGGTCAAATGACCGGACTTTATTTTTTCTGATTATAAATGTATGAAATGTGAAAATTCGAAGGAAATAGACAAACTTTATTATAACTAAACAAAATTGTATATTGTCAATTTTTACGTATTGCAAACACAAAGAATAAGAATTCTTAATTCATTTCCCATCGCATATTTTACATAAACCTTATGGGTCATTTGACCCGTTATATGGTATGTTTAGTGTTAAAAATATCTTTTGTATCATTGATTACATGAGGAGGTATACAATTTTAAAGTTTGTAAGATTGCAGAAGTCCCAATGTACAAACTCTTAGGGCCCCACGAATCTCCCTGCAATCCTAAAGAACAAAATGGGTGAACAGGTTTTATGTCTGTAGAATGCTTGCGATAAAATATAGCCTATACAACTTGCTTCATATCTCTGTAAGAGAATTAGTTTCCTCATAGCATTTCCATAATATACTGTTAGTTTATTTATAATATCTGTAATTCGAACGCATAAAATTTCACCTCACTCAGTTTTAAACTCGAGCAATGTATACACGTGAGTAGTAAACAATGTACTTGAAAAAGAAGTTAACAGCATAACTCCTGCTTAAGTAAAATAACAGCCTTAAAGCCCCTCCACACAATGGTCCACTGCAAGTCATCATCACCACCATCTGGAGGGGGTATGGTTTATCGTGGTTGATGGTAGCAGGCGATAAAATAACCTTGCGAGGGCTTCCGAGGTGGTTTTTCTCCAAAAATCAAAGGCAGCCAGATGCACAACTAATGTGCGCAGTAGACCCTATCCCTTAATTTGACAAGATGTTTTTTCAAATATTTTTTAATTTCTGTTAATTTCCTATGTCTGTATAGACATTAGGATCTCTGTAAAATAAACAAAAAACATATATCATTTTCCGTTTTTGAGATAATTAATGTCCGCTATGGCGAACACTGACAATTATGTTTTATAGTATTTATAAATATGCATGTCCGGTGTAGCGGCGAGACAGCCAAATAAGGGTTAAGGACGAATCCACATGTTTGGCTCATATAGTGGCCCAGTGTGTGGATGCAACCCATGAACCATCGTTCAAAGTCCCCATCAGGAAGTGGGAAACAATTGGCCATAGTGTGGAGGCTACATTAGAGTTTGTAAATGCCTTAAGGTTTGAGGGAAAAAAAGTTATTGCAGAAAAAACAGTGATGATGCAGTAACGTTACTGAGTATGTAGTTGTGTCAAAGGTAAACAGCAGCTGGTTGATTAAAATGTCCAAAGGCGACTATGTTTGCATCGCATTTTAAACAATTTTATGTGTTTTAGGTAGAATTTTGAAACGTGGTTTCTTTTAAATGATTCAGAATAGTTGAAATTTTCTAAAAATGGGAAAAAAAAATAATAATCGATCTTTTGAAACTTTAAAGGTGATTACTCCCCTTAAGCTACCTAGTGACTTACTTAAATAAAAAAGCATTTCCTTCACACTCGCACTTCAAAAGTTTTTGAGAATGTTAACCCTCTGACTGCTGGTACCGCGATTTCCACGGGCAATTCAAATGTAGCAAAATTTGCTCATCCCGCGATTTTCGCGGGCATGTGTTTTTCTCCCTGTTTTACGAAGCATATTTCGCCTTTTTACCGTTTAACCAGTGGAATAAATTACATACAGTATTAGACATTTAATTAGGTGATCGGACGAGAACCGGTATTTTCAGCATGGTATGGCCGTTGACAATTTAATTAGGTAATAAATAGAATTATATGACTAGAACTATAGTTATATTAGACAATAGAATTATAGATAGTATGCTTATATATATACTTAAATTATGCAACAAAAAAAATACGCAATTTTTAAAGCGATGTTGGTTTACAAATTGAGCAGTCAGAGGGTTAAAGGGACTTAGTTTTCAAAAAGAAAAAAAATATTGTCTAATCATGACTTCCTTATACACAATTAAACAATTTTATTTTAAAATTTTGATCGTATGGTGCTTGATTACAATCATCATCATTCGTACCTTTTAAATATTCAAAGATATTATTTTTCTAGGATAGTGAATTTGAATCTTTTTCAAAACTACCATCTCCAAAATGTTAAAAAGAATGTAACAAACCTTTTTTGAAAATCCCGTAATTTATAGTGTGTGGAATAGTGATTATTAGATTGTAAGTGGCAAAATGTTTAAAGTGTCTCGGGACAGTTAAGCTTAAGGATCCCATAATTTTGTTACTTTTTATTTCACACTAAAATGTCTGAATTTTGTTTTGTAGAATTCTGTTATATATCTCTTAAATAAACCAAACTTCAATACTGAGAAAAATATTTTTTAAAAATGATATAACTTTATTTTTTTGTTCATTAAAACTGTGTGTTAATTTAAAATTGCAAACATTAATATAAACGTTAATTTTTTACATTTAAATGAAACCATTAATTTTAAATTGTTAATAAAGAACATACTTCTAAAATTGAATCTAACTTTAAAAAAAATCCCATGTTTAAGCATATTTTATATTTTTAAAACATGATTACAATTTTACTCCTTTGGGGGGGGGTAATTTTGACATGTACGTGTCTCTCTAAAACAAAATTATTACTCTCATAGTAATAACTGTAGTACAATTACAAAGAAACATTGTTAAAATGCGGAAAATTTTGTTCAAAAATATTGAATAGGTTTTGAGAAATCTTCCAAGCAATATTAAAAAATTATATTCTGAGAAAAATCAACTTACAGCATCAAGTAAACAATTGTCAAGTCCACTGCCAAACATGAAAATCACTAGTGTCCTTTTTATGCTTTTAATCATAACTTATATCACTAGAAACGCGGCGATTTTGGTATACATCAAACCGCGTGCTAGGTCAAATTAACACCGATTAATATAAACCTTTGTTATATAAGTACTCTGCATTATATGAAAATGATATTCATTTTTAGACATTAAATTGTTATAATACATGAAAAAATAATATATTACAATGTAGAATATTTTAAATAGAAAAATATATAGACAACATTAATTGAAATATTTTGTTTATTACCAATCAAGATTTCTTTCGCCCTTTATGCGCAGTTTGGGTAATTTCTTTTTATATATTTTATATACTTTCGTCATACCGATAGTTTACGGTCAGAACAAACATCAATGATTTTCTTTCCCCACTTAGAAACTTTGCAACGAAATTTTTTTCGCATCTGCACAGATTCTTCAGCAGTAGCAGCTTTTGTCTTTGTATGCGGACTGCTATTTTTATTTACTAGTATTATGCTTAGTACCATACACTTTAATGAGTTGAAGTTATTCTCTCCTAAATTTAAATCAAGTAACTTCTTTGTATGGAATCCATGAATTAATCCCGACAGGATCAAAAGTATTGTGAAATACATGAACTAGCCATCTCTTTTATTCTGCCTTCACATATTATTTCTAAGCTAAGTGGTGACCAAATTTTGTTGTTATAAAATATATAAAGTTTCAAAAGCATTTTTGATTATTATCGTCAATATCGACTTTAGAATCAAGGGAATTCAATAAATTTTTTTAAATGTTTCTTCCTTGATTAACTGTCAGTTATATTATCATGCTTGCGTAATAATGTATCGTATAAATTAAATTTTTAATTTTTTAACAAATACAGGTGATTCGTTCTGATTTTCTTTAATTCGCTTCAATTAGACCAGTATTCTTCGTTTTTAACGTTAAGAACAGATACAGTGTTAAGAGTTTTGGTTTGGTTTGGAGCGCTACGGTCTGCATTTTACAACGCGAGGGTTAAGGAGACAGAGACCTATAGCTTAAAACTGACTCTGAACGGCTATCATCATCATCCATCACTCAGGGGGATTCGAACCCACGAACTCTGGTATCGAAGGCACAATAACCATTCGGCGATTATTCGGCCCAGTGTTGTGACAATTTTCTAAAGAGATATTTCTTTTTTTTTTTTTCCCATTGTGATTTTTTTTTTCCCAAAAGGTTCTATAAAACGCAAGTGAATTATTCGGAGAGAGTAAGGTTTACAGGGCTTTATCCTTCCCCATGTATGAAAAATCATTAAGCAGGCATTTTTTTCAAATCGTAGAAATTTAATGTGAACTTGTTTGATTTCCAAATTGGCAGAGATAACATTGTACCACAGACAGACTTTATATTCCATTCCACAGGCCAAAACCACAGACACCGAAGAATGCACTTCGAATGCGCTAATAGAGGCAGTTTTTTCTCATACAGAGTCTTATCCAGATGCCTCTCGTACATAAAAAAACAGCTATTTACCGTTTAAAGGAACGTAAGTATCAAAATGTTGCATTTGCAGCACTGTATACTGCCACTACAATAAAATCTTCATTTGTCCTTCTGTTATCTGCAAAACCCCTCCGATTCTCTACCCCCCCCCCTCAACCTAGTAAGTTGATCATTTGACCTTGATATTGTTCAGCTCACATGAGTTACGGAAAGAAAACTATAAACCCATTTCCCATTCCAGGTAATGTTAATTTCAAAAATCGTGCTAATGGTTATGATAGTATCAAAACGGTCCATCTCGCGGATTTAGGTATAAGTATTAAAGACCAAGACTAATAAGTGTTTAAAACATTATAGTTTCATAGATTGTTATTGGTATAAAATTAGGAAAGTCAAGAAATTTTTTTTTTCAAATACAATTAGTAACTTTTCGAGAAAATGAGAAACAAAATTGATTTAGGGTCAAAATGAAACATCTCGCGGTCTAGTGTTAGTCTAAATAGAATTTTAAAAAATCAAACATTTTTAAAGATTAAGGGTCTTAAGACTCCTAAAGTAAATTTTTTTTCTCCGGATTTCAAGCCAAACTGATAGTTTTACTCTGTACTTTTGTTCCAGGAGATAATTGCAGCCTATTTGTTAAAACTAAAATAGCTAGAGCAAAACAAGTTTTGAAACGTTTAAAACATGTTTTATAGCTTTTTATATTAGATTTAAAAAATTTTTTAATCGAATTGTATTATAAGAGAGACAAACAATATATCTCAATGTTATACGTGGTGGTTTAGGAGTTAGTTTCGATATTTAACACATTATGTGCGGGTACATTTCGCAGAGGAGTTGTACCGGGAGCGGGCGTTTTGAGCGTAAATTTAGTTATTCAGTTAAATCTCAATAGATCGAAAATTATTAAAATTTTTAATCAACTTTTCGTATTTTATATTGAAATATACAGACAAATATATAAATAGACAAATAAACACACACACACACACACACACATATATATATATATATATATATATATATATATATAGATAAACATATATCATTTTCGCAAGAATAAATAAAAAGTTAATTTTAAATCTAAATTGAATTTTTTAATGAACCTTCCAGTTCTGTGGTTCAGCATCGACGGATGTAAAAACTAGTTTTTATTTGTCTAAATGTTTCCAGAATCTATGTAGCAGACAAGAACATTCGGCTTCGTTTTCCTGCATATACCGTTATTTTTGTACCCACAAACAAACCATGTTATTACACTAACCCATACTAGTACGTGACCCGAGCTCAAGTATTAATCGCCAGAAAACGTATTAGTACGTGTCCCGCATACAATGTGTTAATGCGCTTATTGTTTCCGCTGCGATTAATCGCGGGAAAAGAAACTTTCATATCCTGGTAACGGCTGTTAAAGTAACTTAATGTAATTTAATAATTTTCGTTCCTGAGACATTTTTCAACGAATGCTGTTGAGAATTTTTTTCCCGAAT
Source organism: Pardosa pseudoannulata (assembly GCA_032207245.1). Taxonomy (NCBI): domain Eukaryota; kingdom Metazoa; phylum Arthropoda; class Arachnida; order Araneae; family Lycosidae; genus Pardosa; species Pardosa pseudoannulata. The sequence goes on along the minus strand of CM063501.1, from coordinate 35,745,345 downwards.
ATTTACGACACCAACCTCACATGTGGAAACAGTGTGGATTACATTTACTGGTTGTGGTTCCCTTGTATAAATTTGTTTCATCACTGGTAAAAATGATATGAATGGGTTATTAAAAAAATTTGGGAGTTTTACAATTGAGTTTAAATGCTGAATGGTAGCACTCTTAGTTTAATATTCAACGGTAACTGGTCTCCGAAGAAGTGTTTAATAATCGTATGGAGTTTGGAGTAATGAAAGTTCAGGAACTTCAAGAATCTTCTCAGCAGTATCCTCAAAAATGTCCATTAATTTTTAGAAAGTCTTAAACAATTTATAAACCCTTCTGATTCAAATTGTGTACTTCTGCGTGTTATAATAGGTTTGTTTGGTTTACTACAGTTAACCGTATAACCAGGTTAACTGGATCTATATACAGGAATGCAATTTCCAAACGACTACAAATATTTATATCAGTAGCGGGATTAGAACCAATAGATTCTAGAAGCGCCAGAAAGCAACCTCAGAATGCGATCGTCCGTTCCATATTATGTTGGGATAAGAAAACAAACTCTACAAATTTCTGTGTTTTTGTCTTTCTTGGTATTATCCTGCAAGTTTGAAGTTTTAAATATTCATTTTGACCATCCGAGTTAATTTTTATTACTTTCGTAGATATGTTTGTGAACGTAATTATACCTAATAACTTAAAAAGGACGTAGAAAGTTGACATTTTGTATTTGACTGTTACAGCCTCTAGTTGTGTACCTGCCTTTATGAATAGAATATGCACTGTGTATCGATAATTTTTAATATAGATGTAAATCAATAAGATGCAGAAAATTTGTATTTAGGACTGTCAAAACACTTAGTTCGGCACTTCCTCTTTTTAATGTAATCTGTGGGAATTAAATCTATTGAAAAATTGATTTGGATGTCATTGTGCGACTTTCATTTAATAATTCTAGAAATAGGTCTACGTAAGGCAAAGTAGCACGTTTATGAGAGACCTCTCCTATTTAGAGGGCTTTGTGGCTGCATTCTTTCCCATTCACCGAGCTATGGTCAAAATGGATAAGGTTTTAAATTTAGAAATGAGACAAAATTGTTCGTTTTATGAAATTGAGTAAAAAAAAAATACTAAAAATATATTTTTAGTGAAATTTAGAAAATTTGATATTTTGACCAAAAAAAATTCTAAAGTCTAGAATCGGGAATCTCTAACGAGATGAGCCCAATCAATGTTTCACTATCTGGTACAGATACGAACTTTAAACTCGAAAAAATAAGACTAAATCTTTTCGTTTTATGAAATTGACGAGAAAAGATACGGTACCGTTTTACGTCGGTTGTAATTCCACTACCGGTATGGATGATCTTAGCCAGTTTGAATAGTCTTTAACCCTTTGGATCCCACATTAGTCCTCAATAGTCGAAATTTCAGAATCTCAGGATAATCTAAGTCATCAGAGAAAATTTCCATCCTCCCTTAGAAGCGTGATCGCTGATGACTGCGAATTACTGTGATAACGGTGTACAGAGGACTGTACTGTGATCACCTAGGAATTAACAACCCCGCCGTTTTCCTGTTCATTGCTGTCTAATGTGATATTCGTAAAAATCATGATTTTCATTCATCCTGTACAATAATTTATTAACAGTATTCAAGATAAGCGTATGTTTGTTTCGCTTTTAATTTTAATGCTCTGAGCACTGATGGACAAAGGGTCCTATGCGCAAAACCAACCAAGAAAGAGTGTGAAGAACAATTCAGTGGGTAGTTCCCTGTTTGGAAACTGGATGCACATTGTTTTCCTAGATAGGGAAACAAAAATTTGGTATGAAACACGCAAAATTTTAGCAATCAGGATGATTATCAGAGGACATTGGAAACTTCAGTGTCTGGATCTTAATAATTAAGCTGTAGGAACCGGTGTTTTTAGACTCGTAGTAGGTCGTATGGCTTCAAACCAAACAACTTGTTGTCATTAAACGGAAAGACAAGCCCAAATTTTGATTTTTTTTAACCCTAAAAGTGACGATTTTTTTATTAATTTAACACTCCTCTTACTCATACCTCATATGACTTAAGTCATTATTTGCTGATTTTATATTTTATTGCGCCATTCCGTGAGCTGTTTAAAAATCTAAAATGAAAGAACCTGGGGATAACAATATATTGTCAGACAAACTCGTACGCAAAGTTTTTATATCAAATTATCAAATTTGATGTTGTGAACATTCCGACGCAAGTTTTACTTAAATAATAATGAAAACTTTTAATATTTTTTATGAAAAACTTAAATTTTGCATAGTATTTTTTTAATGTAGTATTCAGTTAGATATATATGGACAAAAAGCAGGTTTTCTGAAAACTCTTACAACATACAAAATTTTCATTCTTGAAAACGGGATATTTTTTAGTTTAATACTTCAGATGATATTTGGTTTCAAAGGGTTTTTTCTTTTATGAAAAATAAAATTGACGGCGTCCTTTTTTTTTCTTTGAATCGCGACAAAATGATATCTGAGAAAAAATTATTTTCTTTGAGTTTTATTAGCATTGCTGTTATAAATCGTGGTAATTGAAAATGGTTAGATATACAGCAGGTAAGACTGTCAATTAGTCTATTAAATTAATGTTCACTTTATAATGCGGTATTCTCAGAAATGGTTTTTGATTTTCTTATTGAAAGTTCACACCATTCACATAATTTGAATTTATATACCTCAAATTAAAAGTATTTTTTCAAAGGTAATCATACACGATAGTCGTGGAGTAAACAATGCAGCCTTAGAGGAATCAAAGGAATTTTAAAGACTTGATATTTTAGGAAGTCTTTCGTTTTGGTTTGGAGTGATACAGTCTAATTTTTACAACACGAGGGCTAATGAGACCGGAATCTACAGCGTAAAGCTGATTCCGAACTTCTATGAGCATCCATGCCACTGTGGGATTCGAACCCGCGAACTCCGGTACCGAAAACCAGCGCCGTAACCAATCGACCATCGTTAGGCTCGCTTTGATTAGTTAATCATTACTATGGATATAAAACGTCCGTAAGATTTTGAAGTTGCTAAAATGTTTTCTTCTGTTAATGAAAGGCCAATTAGAGTGCTTGCCGGTCGGTATCGGAGTTCGTGGGTTCGAATCCCACTGTGGATGGGTGTTCGTAGCTGTTCGGAATTGGCCTTAAGCCGTAGGTAACGGTTTTATAAGCTCTCGTATTGCAAAAAAGTAGACCGTAGCACTCTAAACCAAACCTAAATCGGTTAATAAGTGTTAAATTTGATTGTTATAATCGGAGCTGTGAACCAAAACTGAACTGGAAACTAGAAAAGTTATTTTGGTGGGAACAAAAACCAGAACTGAACTGAAAAAATATCGGTTTATTTCGGTTCGACGTGTTTTGAGTCATTTTGTTACTGTAACCAACTTTATAAATATTTTCTAATTTAACGTCAAGCATATAATTACCTCACATTTTTTCTAGATTTCCTTTTTTAGGTTCCGTAGTATTTCTGTTTCAGTTTCGCATGAAACTACTTGTAAAAGTCGGATTTTATTAAGTTGAGTGTTCAGTTGTCAAATCCGATTTTGATAATGGAATTCTCGTCGTTCTCTGCACACCGCTCATATCGTACATGCTAGTTAATTGTATCAATTTACATAGTGTACTAATTTTTGAGAGAATCTTCTAAATTTTAATAGAATTACATTTTTTTTTGTTTATGATAGAATTATATTTTTGTACAAGCAAGAATATAGAAAATGTTATTGATTCGGAACACAACCATAAACCGTTATTTTTGGCAGAATGAAAACTGTAACTGAACCGATATATTTTTTTAAATTTGAACGGAACTAATAAAATTACAGTTCGAAGTCCTGGTTACATTTATTAAACACTAGGTGACGTACCTGGCGTCTCCTGGGTGAAGATTAGGTTAGATATTTTAACATACTGTATGCGGGTTCATTTCGCAGCGGAATTGTACCGGGAGTGGGCGTTTTAAGAGTAAATTTAGTCATTCAGTTAAATCTCAATAGATCGAAATTTATTTAATTTTTTAACCAACTTCTCGTGTTTTATATTGAAATATATAAATAACAACGGTACGATTTTTGTAAACAAAATATGTATTTTTAGTGGATATATATATATATATATATATATATATATATATATATATATATATATATATATATATATATATATCATAGATATAAAAAATCAAATAGAAATAATAGTTTTATTTTTTTCTAATTATGTTACATATAAATATTTTTACATTATAAAAAATTGAAAGACAAGAACATTCAGTTTCGTTTTCCTGTATATTCCGTTATTTTTGTACCCAGAAACAAACCATGTTGTTACACTAACCCGTACTAGTACGCGACCCGCGCTTAAATATCAATCGCCAGAAAACGTACTAGTACGTGTCCAGCATACAATGTGTTAATTACAGTTGATTATTGTGATTGTAAATAAATGGTACACACTTTTACGAAGGTCTAATAAAACTATATATACATAAGAAATATTTTAACTCAAAGCTTGATAGTAAACAATATTGTACGCTTCTCGTTACGGAAAGTACTCAAACAAAACATCTGTCTTTTCAAAGAAAAAGCTCTGTGATCGTTTGGTAGAGAGCTAAGTTATTGTTTTTTCCAGTAAGTTATCAAATGAGAAATGTTGGCGGTATTCAATGTCTAAAGTGAAAACAGTTAACTATTTGCAAAATTATTAATGCTTAGGAAAATGTTTTGAAACTGGGTATAACCGCTTATTGCATACTCATTTTAGAAAAAAAAATCATAATAGCGTTACAAAAAGTCATGAATTTATTAAATCTTAAGTAGGATTTAAAATAAAAGTATCACAAGAAATTATTAAAATTTTATGTATATATGTATGAATGTATTAATTACAGATTTCGATTAATTCTGGACTTCTATATGATTCACGATTGTACCAAATAGAAAAATTGTGAAAAAAAGTACAGGGTAATTTAAAAATCTGCTATCAAAAAATGTTTTTAAAATCGACCTTTCGAAATAGTTTCTTAGAAACAGTAAAAAACCGTTATTTTCTGCAAGCGATATATTTTGTTTACCCTCCGAACAGACAAATCTAGAACATTGTGTACTCTTAACATTTGCGTTAAATACATTTTCAGACATGTCAACTACTCCGAATTCTCTGAATTTGCTCCGGAAAAATGAGAAAAATTGATAGCTCCGGAAAATAGCAAAACTTTTGAACAGCCAAAAGATTACGATTCAGCAATTAAATACAAAGTTTTGCAGAAAATACTGCTGAATGTTACTTTTTCCACACAGTAATGCTGCATATTAGTTTTCAGTACTGTGCGCAAAAACCAAACTGTATTTAAGTCATATTTGAGTAGGCAACTCTAGAATCCCCGATGATAGAAAAATGTAAATATTTTAATCGGGGTCAATATTTCTACAAGAAACACTGTTCTGAAAAATAAGTTGTTAAACTAAAAAAGCTACTCATACATTTTTAAATACATAAATTTTAATTTAACTTTTACAATTTACTACTGTTTAAATATTTTAAATTTAATTTTAGTTTAGAAACTAATAAGATATGTACTTACGTATAATCTGTAAATAGCATGTTAAAATTTCAAACCACGCTGTTGCTCCTGACACAAGTGTTTGAATGTTTGCATGTCTGTATTTTTCTTTGTAAAAAAATGTACGATGGGTAAATTATCAGTTTATAATTTACAGTTTGTGATTTTATTCTAATTACTTCTCGAACGAATAGTTAGGAATTTTATAAAAGCTGAGCAGACTAATTTGTACCGGCCATTTTGGCGAGTGTTGCTAAAAAATTTACATTAAAAGTTGAAGAAATTGGACCTCTCAAGTTTGTAACATCTCCTTTTTAAGTCTCAGAGGAATGTAAAAATACATTGACCATTCATTCCTGTTGTTATCATGAAGGTCTAGTGTGCAAAATTTGATCGAGATCTGAACTGGGATATATTTGAGACGTACTCTATATTATATAAATTATTGCCTCTAGGGGGACAACTCGATGTATTAATCGGTGCTTTATTACGTAGCATAAAACTAAACTTCTATTTATTTTTATATGCAGTTCAAGGAATTTTTTAACTGAATATGTTTTTTCTCTTTTACAGGCGTTATTTAGAAGAACAAATTGAAAATATTTTTCCTATACGTCAAACATCGGATAAAACTGTTGGAACTTCTACCAGAGAAATAGACACGTATAAAACAAACATTTTCATGAATAGTCGAAATAAAAGGCATATGAAGACAAACATGAGATTGAAGGTGATTTATATGGCTAAGATCATATAATGGGTAGAGTTGTGCAGCCTAAAGAAGATAGCATCTGACTATAAATGTTCTAAACAACTAGGAACCACGAACATCTCATCGTTTAACAAGTTCTGTAGATGACGATAGCCCAACAATGAGCTCCAGACAATCGCCACTCAAAATATTTTTAAGATAAGGCTATACACATTTATACAAGGTAAATCCTTTGTCAGAATTAAGTTATAAATGCTAACATAGATAAGGCCCAAACAGAAAGACTAAAGTCTGATCTGTTCAGCAGCTTCAACGGAGTTGCAGTATCATTGCGGAGAACTCGATGGCTGAAAATTCAGACTAAGCGACGAGACAGAAAATTGGTCTCGTAATATCATGCACTTAGGCAATTTCACATACGAATAAACACATGTATTAAGGTCGGACACGTAACTGCTTCCAAAAGCCAAATTAAGATAGAATGTTAAAGAAATAAAGTGACAAACAAAAATTTATAAACTATTATTAGTTAAGAAAATTCGCTGAAGAATCGTTTCTTGAACTTGTGCATAATTTTGATCTGAGTGAAAAGGATTTTTGTTCAGTGTCCTCCCTGTTTCTTCGAAGAGTAAATCCTTTCTCAACAAGTTTTCTGATCGTCCCAATCATTCGATACTTCTTTTAGACTTTTACCTGTTTTCAATGGGAATCTTATTGTTCACTTTTTTGCTTTCCTGTAAATGAAGATCAGCTTTATGATATGCAATTTTATAATTTAGCTTTTGCATTTAGACTTTTTTTTCTTCTTAAATTGTTCCGATTGAATAGTCTTTCAAATATGAGCTTTTTACTTGCTAATTAAACATTCTATTAGAATCTCATTTTAACACTGATTGTTAATTTGGAAACGTAATCTCCATGGTTTTTCTGGAACGCACGTCAATAAATTTACATTCTGACTCTACTAGCAATGGTAATAGCTAAATTTAAGTCTGTAAGGCTCAGATCGACATTTCCCTTTATCTCGGAAAATCCTAAACATTTATTGGTAACACTCCTTATTGAGGTTGAATTCATACTGACTGCATCTGCCATCAAACTTTCATTTATTATCTCGCACAATGACTGGTATTTGATTACTTTTGTGTCTTTCTGCCCTGGTTTCATGCTTTTCCTAAGACATTCAACTTAGATCCATTGTTTGCACTTGCAATACTGCTTCTTACAATCTTGTGAAGCCACTGATTTCTGCTTTCTCTCCTCTTTTGTGCAGCAATTCTTTTACTACTTTAGTTTATTTGATTTCACTAAAACATTTCGTAAGTTCGATCCACACAAGTATATATACAATAATTTCTTTTGACATGGTCTTTATTTAGCAATGTGACCGTTAAGAGTGGATTAGATTAGTTTGCCAAGAGCCTACGGGAATATTTTGGCATTTTGAAATTGAAGAGTATCTAAACCAGATTGCTTATGTTTATAATGGCCGTTTTCATCGAATACTAAATATATTGCTATAGGTAATCCTCTGAGTCACTCTAAGGAGTGATATTTATATGCATTATTTTGAAATTGCTTGAAACTAGTTTCCTTTCTATAATAGTTATATGGAGGACTGCTATTACCTTCTTAATCCGCAATGGCTTATTCCAATCATTTCTTCTATCAATGAATTATATCGATTCTTCAGTTTGCTTTTGAAAATGAATACTACAATCGCGTTGCTTTTCTGAGTGTTCTAACCACTTTTTTGAGATTTTTTCAGACTGCTTTTTTCTTTTTCAGAACTATTTAAAGTGTCTCTTCATCATAAGATTCTATCGCATCCTCCTAATCTAGAATTTTCTATGTTTTGAAATTCTTGTTTACAAGATATCTAAGGTGTCTTACATTTGCTTTATTTAGATCAGCTTTAAAATCTGAACTTTAACCATGGTAGTTCTTCATTGGATTGAGCTCTGAGGTGCTTAACGAGACACTAGAAATGACCACAATAATTTCTATTTACAAGAAACGAAGAAATAGGATTAAGAATATTGTAAAGAAAATCAGATATTTTCTTGTTGGTAGTTGAATTACTTTTTAAAGGAACCTGAAAGACAAACTGAGAGAGAGATAAATGTTCACCTTTAAAATTTGGAATTTTAAACAGAATATCCTAATATACGGCTCTTGAAACAGGCTTCAGTCTCTTTATCCTGGTTAATTATATGCTTATTGTTATATGTAATACTCTTTGTTGATTGAACTATGAATAATTTTTCTTTCAATTGACTTAGTACTTAGAACTCAATTATATGAGAGCTTTTGCCGTGGATTATCATTTTTCTTTCAGTATTAGTTTATCCAATTTTCTAGAAAACTGTCTGTCCACCAGTCATAAAATTCAAATTGCAAACCTTTGTTATCTTACCCTTTTTTCCAAAATATATCAGTAGATTAATTTTTGTCAAAAAGTTTAATTTCATGGTCATGTTTTCTCCTGTTTGCATAATTTATTTGGAGTCTCATACGTGCAATTAAACGTTATTAATCATAGTAATGTAATCATTAGTTTGATATTTCCGCTGCTTTTAAATTTTATGTCTCTCTTCCATCACCTTGACTTTTTCTAGTAGTTAATTGTACAATTAGTAATTCAGAGTTAAATCCGTATTAGCTAAGATTCAAAAATTATTTTTAATATATTCCCCCGCTTTTATATATTTTTTTACTATTGTTGATCATATTTCTATGAATTTTTCCACCGCTTGAAAAAGGCAGTTTTCCACCCTTATCCATTCTTAAACTTATTGTTATTATAGTGACCTACTAAAGATGTTTATTATCTGTCTCCTATCTTTCATGCGTAAGTCAAAGGCTGCAGAAAGCTCCCTTTCTTATTTTACTTAAGCGTTCAATTTGCTTGTATGTAAAGTGAAAATTATTATATTAGGCTTTTAATGGACCGGTGATCTCATAGGCTTCTGTCTGTGGGATCGGCGACATTCACCCAAAATCGGAAAACTCAAGTTTATTAAAATATTAGGGTATTCCTTACATAAATAAAACAACATCTGGAGGTTTTCCAGAGAGTTCAAAACCGATAATACTGTGCTAAATACTATTTTTCTTTAAAATCCTGGAATCCTTTCTTCTGATCGAAGGCCTAAAGTACCTCTTAGAATAACTGGTGTCCTTATTCCACCCTTAAAGAGAAGAAACAGGCAGCCTTGTACTTTTCGCTGTTTCTTTCTAATTTTTGCTTTATCTTTTTCTTTAAATTATTTCTTTGTGTATTGCGATACCTTCTTGCTCCATTCGTTTTGTCTTTAAACTTCTTTTCAGTAATAGGCCTTTTAGAATTTAATTTTATGTAACACTTTTCATTCCTCCGGCGACTTAAAGTTTGCTGCTTTGAATTATTTTTCCATTTGTATCATTCCTAAAGTCCATTAAACAGTTTTTTTTTTAAACTTAGGGCGCTTTTTCCCTTTAACAGCTGACGAACTATTTTCACCCTGCTGTACTGTTCGTATTTCGTATTTACTCTATGTAGCGTTCGGTTCAATATTATCCGATTTAAAAAACTAACTCTTCTTGCAGTTAATGACAGGTGCCATTTAAGGCATGGTTTAAACAATTTTGTAGGTTTAAAAATATATATAGTAATATAAACAATCTGTTAAAATGACAGAAAAATCTTTGAAATAAGAACTTACCTTTCTTTACGATTTGAACAGTAATATCTTGCATTAGATTTGCAAATATTGTTCTTACAATTGTAGCTTAACTGATTAGTTTTGCTATCATTGCTTTATGGACAGAGATTGTGCCTTACACGTTTGATACCCAATGAAGTATTTACAACAGATCCCGATGGTGTGTTTTCCCTTTTTCTCTGCATTGGTTTCACTTTTGTTATTGAGTCCTCACTTCTTGGTAGTTGTGGCTTTGCTTCAATGTATGGAAAAATGAAGTCATTTTTTCTGTTCTTTCAAAAATAGCCCTCGTTTAGTCAATTTTTTCGTTCCATACACTATGTATTCAAATCCATAGAATAATTGGATTGTAAGCAGAAGTATCAAGTTTGTTATAGAGTACTATCAGGGGTCATCAATTTGTTGTCAACACCCCCTTTATTTGAATTATAATCTGCAATCATAGATGGATTTTGTCAGGTCTAGTGCTAACTGCTTTGTCATGACGAAAAAGTGCTCACAAGAATAACATTCTAGATCTGTTTTGAAATATAGTTTACAACTGTTGTGTCTTCTGTTAAATAAAATGAGCTATAAACTTCTCTGTTATTTCTTCAATAAGTTTTGATTTATTTTTTTCTAATGGTGCCAAGCATAATCATTTTCTGTTTTAGAAGAAGTTGTCCTAAGTTGTAAAAGGCGAAAAAATATCGGATGTAATATTGGGCCCCGATTACCATAAGTTGACTACTACTAAATTTTTAACTTAAGTACCTACAGTTCACAACACTACTCGCATTCCCTGATTTTTTATCTGGATTAGACCCTTGTTCTTTTCGATTGTAAATTTGTGTTTTAAGTCTTTACGAAATTTTTCTGTGACATAAAATCAATATTTTGATCCCATAGACTCTTACTCGGTATATACTGTTTAAATGGACATCTGCCACTAAATCACACTAATTGTTCATCTACAGTGATATTTTTTCGTTCTGATTATATTATTTTGATAGAATTTCTATCCACTCTTCCCACGTACTTCGCACTTCAACTAATTTATCCAAATTTCTTCTTTCTTGAGGAGTGGATTTAAATTCAAAAACTAATTACTCTCGATATGGTGCAAAATATTTCAAATGACGTTGTCACAAGAAATATATTTCTGCTAGTTTCTTTATCCCATAAGTTTTTTTTATTATATTTTGCCATAAAAGTTTCCTATTTCCACAATAGTCATTTTTATTATTTCTTTTTCAATTAAACTGAATAATACCCCAATTGCACTTTTTACGTCCGTTACCATTCCTGTTGCATATTTTGTGACCTTTGCAGTAGTTTTTATAATATTAGCAGCCGCTGCCGAATATGGAAACGGATCAATTTCCCTATACTTGGACGAAATATTTTCTTTATAGTTCATTTGTCGAATATCGGTATCAAAATCTTTATCAGACTTTCAGTCTCCGTTTCATCACCTTGACTATCCCATCGATTATGATATTCATACATTTCAACATCGATTATAATTTTCAAACTTAAAAAATATTCTTCACTGGCAAACGCTTCTATTACTTTAGCTATATAAGCTGAACTGAAATTTATAAGATTCGTCATTTTTTTTCTCTCTTTCTGGAGACCTAACTCTTTTACAGTATATCAGAAAGTCGAATAGAGTTGAAAAAAAAAAAAGTTACAATAAGAGAAAATGGTTTGGTCCCCTCCCCCAATTAGGCAAGGTCAACTTTTTGACCTTGCACGTGCTCTCTTGTCATTTGACCAAACTCATACGTTAATGAAACATGGTTCAAAAATGGATAAATTAGAGTAGCTATTGTTATTCTTTTCTTTTGAATTATTCCAAACAGAAATGAACATGTATGAGAAAATATAAATGATTTTTTTACACTGGGTCATATTGTCCAGATCGATACATTATGTATAAATTAAGAAATATTCCTGAAAAATGCAAGTAAACATAAACCCCTCTAGAAGTACATATTTATATTATTTACCAACCATATCAAGAGGTCTCAGGAAAAGATTCCTGTACTATATTTTGTTGTGGACATAAGTTTTATGTAGGGTCATATTGACACGAACTGAACAGCAGGAATATATAATACAAAAGTAGCTGGTATTCTTTGCTAGAGTTAAATATTACTCTAGTGCTACACTTTATTGGGTTTTTTTTTCTCTATATTCAGAGGAAAAGCGGTTGTTTATCCCCTTCCCTAGAAAATCCATAAAAAAATTACTTTGTATCATCTCTTAGTCGTATATGCAGCCATCGACCTACTGTCATTGACAATGCAACTCGGACGTAGCACCGAAACAGTACTCTACGACTGTTTTTCTATTTTTGGCAGAGGATAAAACACACCTGTAACGGAGCTGAACATTCCTTTGAAAGAGGATACTTTTTACTGTGGATGTGACAATATCCACGAACAAACATGACCATATCACTAGAACTACATGCAAGCATCAAATATGTTATAAAAGAGATGAATAATTTCAGTCTCACTTTTTTAAATCTTTAAAAATTTGCTGGGAACATAGAGAAAGCTACTTATCTGAGCGTTGAGAATATCAGAATATAACTGTGTCACATCATTCTTGAAAGGAATCAAAATAGAAAGCAATTTAATTTTGTTATTGTATAAAATGATCACTACAGGTTTACCTGAAATATGAAATGTAAGAACTATTTTACGTGCTGAAACAGATTGCTTGGATCAATCTTTAAAACTT
>CM063501.1:35725110-35730110 GCA_032207245.1 Pardosa pseudoannulata | reverse complement strand
ACCGTAGTAGTTTAGAATTTCCTAACCATCATTCAACATCATTAACTGTAATATAATAAATAAAAGTAGACTCCCTCACTATATCGGGCTTAGACAAAGTAAATGCATTATGATTAGACATAAGCATATGCTGTATAAGTTTGGGGAAATTCTGGTTATGCTGTTGCCACGATATTAAATTAGCATGGAGTAATATGAAAGTCACACTTGACTAATATACCTTTCTCATCTTGCAGCAGTGATATGTTTGCTCTCTGTGTTTCACAATTATAAAACTTGACTAGATTTTATAACACTATAATAACGTTAGTATTTCACTGGTTGTCACTATAATCTCTCCTTTCCGCTTGATGCATATACAGACATATGAGCTACAATAATAATAAAAATTTATTGTTTGGGTTTTAAATAATCACCATTTAGTGCTAAACTATAATTATAGTAATGAAAGTTTGAAAGAGGACATGTTGTCCATTAGTATATGAAATCCTTATGGGTTTTCTAATCGCTGCATGTATATTAATTACATAAATGGAAAATTTTAAAATTAGGTGTAGCTAGTTTATATGAAATCTTTGAGATTTATCTGCTTGACAAAATAACCAGTGTTAGAACATTTTCAATGATATAAGAATCAAACGAAAAAGTTGGTTATCAAACGTCAATTATGTCTGAGAATTTTATGTTTGACACTTTTCGTGAGCTTTTCAGCCATCGGTGTTAAATGGTATTGTTATTGTAGCAGATGTAATATTAAGAAAATGGTACCAAAAGTTAAAGTTACTCAATGGGTCGAATCAGCGAAGGCCGAGTAGGTAGGACAGTAATTTCGATTCCTTATGTTAAGATGTACAAATCATTTAATTCGTACTCATAACATTGAGCTCCCTATAGCTCTAACCCAGGGTGTGCTTGGCCAAAATAATGCTTAGTTATCCAACTTTAACAATTTATTAATCTTAAACATTGTTTATAGTTATAGGTATAGAATTAGGAGAGTATAATGGCAGAGAATTAAACGATTCGTTTTTTAATCTAATGATATCTACAAAATAATCTTTAATTATGAAATGGTGAATATAGTCTTATGAAGAAATATTTCATAGGAAGCATAAAAAAAAACGATTCCTTGATATGTATATACACACTAATTGTGATATTGATAATTTAAATTTTTTAACTATAATATGATTACATTTTTATGTAACACATAAAACTTCTTATATATCTAATATCTTAATACCTAAGAAAAATTTCATACAATTATATATATGTAATGAGACTGACTTCTCGCTGGGGGTTTGCAGTCATAGCCATAAAAATGATACTGTTTCAGCTAAAGACCTTTATTAAGATAACTTTGAAGGACAGGTTCCCACTTCATTATAGGGACAAACTGGAGTGCATGAAGTTCTATGTACAAGACACTTAACACCTGGGTCAACATCTGTCTCCGCTAGCGTGCATCTCCTTTTTATTTGGAAATTTCCTAAATTGTCCGCTAGGGCCATGTAGGTTTATAATTGGCCAGGCCCCTTCTTTGAGGGCGTAACCTGTAGCCACAGTGGTCAATTTAGGTTAGGGGTTAAAAAGGGGAATGGAAAATGACGCGGGAATTTTTACCCTTGATTTAAGTTTTGAAAACCCCTGAGAATTTTCCTTACACACACACACACACACACACACATATATATATATATATATATATATATATATACATATACACACATACATACATACATATATACATACATACATACATACATAAAACAAATCACTTCTTTTAAGCCAAACCAATGAGACACACCACCAATTATATAATGTTATAATGTACGTATCATTTAATTCGTACTCATAACATTGAGCCCTCTATAGCTCTAACCAGGGTGTGCTTGTCAAAAATAATGCTTAATTCTCCAAACTTAACAATTAATTACTCTTAAACATTATTTATAGTTATAGGCATACAATTAGGAGATTATAATGACACATAATTAAACGATTCTTTTTCTTAATCTATTGATCTCTACTAAATACTCTCTAATTATGAGGTGGTGACTTACTCGGTACGCAGGTGAATGGACGCACTAAAATAGAGGCAACGGGCATCTATCGTAAGGTGGCTCAGAGTGTGGAACAGAGCAGGGTCTTTACTCTCTAGACGCATGAAAACCAGCACAAACAATCACCGATCACTCTCTCGAGCCACGGCTTCGGGAAACAGCAGAGAACACTCTCAGATCCTCGACTCTCACATTCTTCTCTTTTTTTCTCCGAGATCCTCACCTTCTCTCCTCTTTTTTTTTTCTCACACCGAATCGTTCTTGCAATCCAAAAAGATTTGCCCATAGCAATACATATTGGGTGTAACCCTTTTTTGAATTTGCTATAAGCATTTTGGCACCTTCTTTAGCTGCATCCCATGATTTATACATTTTCCCACAGGTCCTGACCCCTTAGCCTTGGGTGACCCCTGTCCACTATTGCATCTTAATGGGCCATTAACTTATTAGTACACGTCCATTGCCATAAGCCTCCCGTCGAGTTCCCGAATCTAGTCACTCCTTCACAAATAACCTTAATAGTCACCACCTGCAATCCACAGATCTTTGCCTTTGGCAGGATTATTCTGCCAAGATTAATTTATTGCACCTTATTTCATGGGTTCTATTGTTCGAAATCAGCTTTAAACAATTAGTCCCCATTTACCCCTATCTCTTCAACTCACTAACAAACCTAAACGATAGCTTGAATTTTTTTCATGCATAAACAAGAACAGATATCCCTCTCCTCTTTCAGTAGAATTTTCACGATAAAAAAATCTCAATCTTTTAATATATAATTATTTAATTGGTCCATTCGAATGATTTAAGACTAGTTGAAAACCAAAGGGCATAAAAAGTCCAACATATATTTTAAAAAAGAACTTATTAATCGGCAATCTTTTATGTTGAAAGAATACTGTTTTAAACCACACATAAACAAACCTACAATTTTTACGATTAATCCAAATATCGATACTTACATATTGTCGTATTCAGTTCTATCGGCTTCTAAAAATAAACTGGCATAATCTCTTTCATCACAAAAATCAATCAAAAAATTTTCAAGAAATTTCTATTTCCATAGATAGAACTTTTCGAAGTTTTTGGCATTTTATAGTGCACTAGCTGTAAACAACCAACCAACAAATGGTCGGGTGTAGGATGTTAGAATGCTGGTTCGACATTGTTTTACGCAGGGAGTAAAGTCAACATTCCACCATAGTTAAAATAATAAAATACACAAAACAAAAAGAATTCCATACAAACTAGACGTTAAATACATCCAATGCAGTTTCCGTAAGAGCGGAGGTCCTCAGGATTCCTGCCCAGGTTAAAAGTCCGGCTGACCCGGTATACAATGTAGACACGCGTTGCAAATTTCACATGAAAGGAGAGAATCAACAATTCGTTAGCATCGAGTTGTTAGAGGAAGCAATACCAGCACAGGACATAAGTGAGGTTTTAGGCTATGTTCTTCATGGTCGCACGAAAAAGCCTTTAATTGAGGTGAACTAGTCAAACAGGATTCTGCTTTCCTTATCAATATTAGGCTATTGATTAGGCTCTCGGCCAGAGTTGTTTGGATGCTTCTGTGGGTTGCTAAGGTGCAAGTCGAGTGTTAGAGAGTGGTCGTGCAGATAATTATTGAAGTCACCAACTGCGCCGCAGACCCAAATTTCCGAGGAGCTATCGGAGACATGGATTCTGTGAAGATACAGAGGGAAAGGTCCGTGGTTTGGTGGGAAGGCTTATACTGACTCTCAGTCTATTCATTTTGATTTTTCTTGATAAGCCATAGATAGTTCTGATTATGGTGGGAGTAGATTTACCACTCGAGGAACAACTTCTGCTTAAATTTTTATTTAATGAATATGCTAATAAGTGAATGTTTTAGCTCTGGTTCGCAAAGCGTCCCTTCTTTAGCCAGCTCATTAATGTCTATGCACTTTGACAAAGCCGAGGTCTACTTTTATTTGGGTTTTGTTTTTTTTCAAGGTTGCTTGAATAATCTGAACTTGATGATTCATTTGATGGAATAGTTGAATTTTTTGAAGGTTGGACACATTGTCTGATAGAATCTGGGACCACGCTGCAGGGCGATCTAGTTAAACGCCTCTGAAATGTCTTCACTTCTGCTTGGATGATTGAGGATGAGCAGTTTAAAGATTGAAACCATTGATAAATTGCTTTTACTTCTGTATAGCCTATAAACGCGGCAAACCCAGTAAAAAACTCACTTTTACTAATCCCATGGGTAGTAACAGTAGACTATGAAGACCACCAATTAGGTGGCTTCAATCAGTAAAGAAGGACGTTAGTCCTGTTAATAAAGGAAACTGGAGAAGCCTTGCTATGGATAGGATCAGACTAAACAGCTATTAGGAACGACTTAACCTGTAGTAGGTTGTAGTGTCTTGAAAGAAGAAATGCGGCTCTGACTCCCTCATTAGTTTTCAAACCATCAGTGGGAACTACGACCGAGGCCTTTACTTTGACCTATTTCGGTCTAACGCTGTAAGTGCGGTCTGTTGTATGGAGATGGAGGGTGCTTAATTTGAGATTTAATACCGCGGGGGGAAAAGTTACCACTCCGAATTTAATTTGCATTTCTATCTAAAATAAAGCAGATTACATAGCATGGTTGCTTGTTTTGGTAACCGTTATGGGAAATGGGGGTATGCCTGTTAGCACAAAGAGTGTTGAGTTGGGGGTTGTCCAGTTTGCGCTTGCAACTTTAAGTAAATAGGTAAGTGATAAATTGTAAGTGAACTGAATACGTAGCAGACATTATTTTTCAACAACCGTCATTGACGTACCTGGCCAAATGTCTGCAACGTATAATATTATGCTGTTTTCGGGTACAGGTTATACCACAATTTAGCAATTGGCTTGGGATACCCCCACAGCATTCATATGAGTATATTATACAATTACAAATATATACTTTTATATATA
>CM063501.1:35576365-35725010 GCA_032207245.1 Pardosa pseudoannulata | reverse complement strand
TTGGGTACAATTGGGCGTAAAATGTTTTCAGAAGCACAGAAATAAATCATACAATAGCTCAATTATAAAAGAAAATTTGTTTACTATTAGTTCTAAACCTGAAATTGACAGATAAATAACATCAGATCTCTAAATGTAAAAACTTTTTGGGTTAGTCTAACGAGTGCATTACACTAGAACGTTTTTGAAATTTGAATTTTCTATTAAAATTATTTTGGCCCACACATATTAAGAACATAGAAGCTTTCAGGTGGCCAATCAGTTCTCAAAATGATACAATAAGCAAATAGGTCATTACTAACGGATATCATTATCAATAAATAAAAATATATAATTACAAAATAACGATAAAATGGATTTAATCAGTTTATTAGGGAAATCCAATGATTATTAATATTTGTACAGATACATTTTATTAAAAAAAAGGGCAAAAAGTTTAAAGTAAAAAGGTAAACTACCAAACAAAATGTAATTTATATGAAGAAAAGTTTTTGGAAATGTGCAAATTATTTATTTCCGAATTCTATGAGGATAAACATTATGCAGAACATTGCCGAGATGTCATCTGTGCCTTTAAGCAGCAGGTGCCAATCCGATTAGTGATCAAAGCGTTACCAACTTTTTTTGTTAAATCCGTTAGACCGTAGTTTTAAAGTGCTCTCTTACCCCAAAAGTTTCTAAATGTTCACTTTTGGTTCCATGCTGAAAATAAAATCTGGAGCGCTCTTAATATTTTGAATGATTATTTTATAGATTAATGATAATTGAAAAAAAATGGCTAAAATACACAATTCATTCAGATCACGTTTATAAACACAATAATAAAGCTAGCAAGTATTAAATTTGTTAATGGACACAAATTTTAAAAAAAAGTCTTGTTAAAATCAGATACAGCCATTTAAAAAGTTAATTATAAAATAAATTCAAAATGAAAAATCTATTACATTTATTTACAAAATACAAACACTTAACCTTGTAATAAAGCTAAAATGCATCGTCATATAAATACGAAATGCCTATTAATATGAAACTAGAATCATTTATGCACCGGTGGAGATATTTATAAAAGCTTCCAACTCATACAGAACATTTTAAAACTAAATTTTTATTAAGGGAAAAGTGAATTACATGAGGAATATACAGTGTTTCCAATCTTTTTATGGGATTTAAGGAAATCACTTCCGCATAAAATAAAATATGAAAAAAATCCTCACTTGAATTTTTTTAAGAAAATAAATTATCACTTGCATTAAAAGAAAAAGATAAAAATGCAATAGATGACTGTTCCCGAAGTCACATTCACAATATTACATTCTTACATAATAGCTATGGTGATTTCTGTAAATTGAACTCATTAAAATAATGAATTTTCATATTAGTATGACAGACTGTAAAGCAAGAGAAAAACATTACATATATTTCATTTATAGATACGGGTGTAAAAGAATTGTGAATTTTTCAGTTAAACTAATTTGGAAAAAAGCATAATAGACATGCTGTTGAGCCGAAACTTTTTGCACCCAACATGTTCAATTTTAAGAGGACATGATACTCTTTTAAAAGAAAACAAGTTTATTCGAACTATTACAGTAAATATTGGAATCGTTTTGTATTTTAAGTTAAAATTTCAAGCAGCTCGAGAAAATAAAGTCTACAGAAACTTGCAAGTGCTGCAATACGTTTTTAAAATCTCAAGAATTAATATTTTTGCTTCAAAATCCTCTTTGAGAGGTTTATTAAAGCTCCCTATAAATCTGTAAATGAATTTTTAGATATCTCTATATTTATATTTTATAAAAACATTACCGATACAGTGAAACCACGCATTTTCACAGCTTTTTTTGGGCTTTATATCAGTGTATAACTTAATGAAGGCAATCGTTGTTCATTCACAGTGTTACCCAATATAATATAAAAAAGCTTTAACCAAAACTTAAAGCTTGTGTCTTCAACACAAAATAAATAGAATAACTTTAGACGTATGAATGCATGGAATTTGGAGGAAAACAAACATGTAAAAAAGTCATTTATAGTGCACATTAGTTTAAAAAAAAGCCCCTATAAATAAAATTATATGCATAAATTTAAAAACATCGAAGACACAGATTTCAAATTTTTCATTCATGTTTATAATATGAGCCAATTTAATTCGATATTTTTAAAGCTAACATTTTAAAGTGACTAGGCCGTGCGAAAACAGTGTAAGAATTCACCAAGTTTTTAAAAGAATTAATGTGTATTTACCTGATATGTCCGTTTGATACTACAGAAACTTCGTGTATCCAAGTACGAGAACCCCGTAGCTCTGAGTGACACTCAACGAACTAATGAGTGCAGAAAAAACATGACGTCATAAATTAGCAACAAACCGCAATATCATTAGATAATAAAACGTCAAATTAAATCTTTTTATCTCTTAAAATATATTTAAAACTGTTAACAACGCAATTTTCAGTCCCATTTTCTGTTCATAGCTGCAAGGTTGAGAACAGATTTCAAATGTCGAGAGATATGGTAATAAATTAGTTATTTTGAAAACTTGCACAAGTATATTCCCCTTTTCAACAACGTTTAGAGATAACCAAAATTAACAAAAGTGCAAAACACTTAAAAAAAAAAACATTTTCACGTTATAAGAAAATAGAACAAAGACCTAGACTTACCGCAATAACTTATCAGAGATTGACTACTCACTTAATTAGAGGTAATAGTAAAGTCAATGTTGTCTCATGGATATTAACTCTCTAGTTCAATTGCAAAGAGTTTAATCTTCGATTAGCTCTAATCGGTAATTAAAGCAATGCAGCCTTAATTTGCCACACGCATTTTGAGGTGGAATCTTTAGATTTAAACTTAAATTAAGAATAAATTAAGAATTTTTTAATATGTGGATTAATTTTAAGAATAATAATTCACAATTTTTTCATTGACTTTTATGTTATAAGTGAATGAGAGGATTAAAAGAAAATTTTATGATTGACTTACTCCAGAAAGGCATTACATAAAAATGGAAATAAAATAGAAATATACTTTTAAATAACACAATAAACAACAGAAATATTGAAAAAGAAACTTAGAACTATATAGAGTTCTTTAGTTTCCAGTGATTTTTAGATATTTATTAAATTTTACTAAAATCTTGCCAGTGAAATCTAAAATTATGCCTGCAACAAGTCCTTAAAAGTAATTTTTAAAAGTCTACTTCATTAAACCCAATTTTGTCATTAAACCAGGATTTATCCTTATAAATGAATCGTAAAAAACACATTTCATTCATTGATAATATTTAAACACATATCAATAACAAAAAACAAATCTTATGTAAAATGGAGTTTTGATCCAAGTTACTGATTTGGGCGAATTAAACTTTTAAAATAAGTATGTATTGAAGATTCAGTCTACAAATTTTGGTTGCAAGCTAGCTATGGTAAAAGTCACCGAAAGGGACTGACACACATATGTTGTTTGTGTGTGTATATGTATAAATGCATATATATACGTATATGCATATATATTCATATATATATACATATATATTCATATATATAGGTATATATATGTGGGTGTTTACGTATCAGATATTTGCATGAGTTATTAATCATTGAAGCTTAAATTTTTATTTTATTAGCATTATATTTTAGTTTCTGCCATGGTAGTTATAACTGGTTATAACAAGTGCTTTTAACCATCCCGACAAACCCTTACTTGCACTGCTCTTGAGGATTCTTGGATTTTACTAAAAATTTTAAATAAAACATTTTATTTCTTCATAATCTAATAACCAAATTATTTTTTACATAATCTAGAGTACCATTTACATAAATAGTATCAGCCCGTTATACTTAAATATTATCAGCATGACAACAGCATTACACAGGCTTCTTGGTTTTTACTTAACCCTTTGAACAATTTTTTTCTATACAATCTAGAGAAGTATTTACACATACATTTTATCAGCTTAAAAATGGAACTACACATTCTACACTTATTACTCTGAAGTGGTTTTTGTAATTACCTTCCATGGCAGTTTTAAAAGGTGTAACAAGCGTTTACATCTCGACATTCCGAGAGAAACTTTTAACAGCCATGCTTTTGAGACTTCTTTTTTTCACATGTTCAATAATTTTTTCTTTATACAAAATCTAGCGTACCATTTACATAAATTTTATCGGTTCTTTATTATCAGCATGACAACAGAAGTACATATTCTACACTTGTTACTCTGAAACGGTTTTTGTAATTACCTGCCATGTAGTTTTAACCAGATAGAACAAGTGTTTACCCTCGACATTTCGTAAGAAATTTGCCATCTATGCCTTTGAGGCTTTTTGGTTTTTAATTAACACGTTGAATTTTTTTTCTATATAATCTGGACCATTTACATACATACATAACCTGCCATGGTAGTTTTAACAAGATAAAACAAGTGTTTACCCTCGACATTTTGGATAAAATTTACCATCCATGCTTTTGAGGCTTTTTGGTTTTTACTTAACACGTTGAATTTTTTTTCTATATAATCTGGAGTACCATTTACATACATACATAACCTTCCATGGTAGTTTTAACAAGATATTACAAGTGTTTACCCTCGACATTTTGGATAAAATTTGCCATCCATGCTTTTGTGGCTTTTTGGTTTTTACTTAACACGTTGAATTTTTTTTTCTATATAATCTGGTTTACCATTTACATACATACATACATACATACATAACCTTCCATGGTAGTTTTAACAAGATATTACAAGTGTTTACCCTCGATATTTTGGATAAAATTTGCCACCCATGCTTTTGAGGCTTTTTGGTTTTTACTTAACATGTTGCATTTTTTTTTCTATATAATCTAGAGTACTATTTACAGAAATATTATCAGCATTACAAAAACACTACTCATTGGTTTTGCTACTTTGAAATAAAAAGTATAATTATCTCAACGGTTTCTTTAAAAAAAATTTTTTTAATCACTTTTCTTTCGTTATTATTGGATATTATTTCTTATGTGTCTCAAGTCATCCTTAGTGTACCGTCAATCAAAAAAATTTGAGAAACACTGTTCAAGAGTCTGGTGCCACGCGCGCGGAATCAAAACAAATAATAATCGTGTAGGCGGGAGCCACAAGGCGGCGCAGTGGTCGCTTACCCCTTTTCTTTTCCGGAACATCTCCAGATCCCGGGATGGGGTGCATCGTGGAACGTACGGCCATGGTTCTCGCCGCACTGCTGTTTCTGCTGCTAGTAATCGCAGATGGACAGCGAGTCGCTATCAGACGAAGTAAGTCTTTACACAACAATCTCTAACTTCACCAAATCCCTCAAAGATAGTCCGAATCCAAGATACACTCTCCGATCAATTCCCTGCTGCGGTTTGGATTCACATTACGGGGAGGAAAAAAAACGTATCAGTTACTTTGTTACTAAACTTTAATGAAGAGATCTGTTACTAAGTATTTCGTGTTTATTTTGGCCAGAATTATAACCGTTCTCCTTTATTACATTGAACCGTGTCTGGGACATAATATAAATAGATATATATGTATATATATTATATATATAAGCGTGTGTGTGTGTGTGTGTGTGTATATATATATATATGTGTGTGTGTGTGTGTGTGTGTGTGTGCGTTTTAACGTAACTAGTTTGTATTAAAAGTAGCGGATTTAATTTGTAGGCTGAATTTTTAACAAGTTGTCTTAAAAGTTTAATGTTTTCCCCATAAGTAATTTGCATCAAAACTGCCTTCAACATAAGATTTGTTTTTCTTCATTGATATGAATTTAAATAGATGTTTAATTAATTAGGAATAAAATAATATATTTTTATTATTTATTTAAAGAGAAAATTACTGGTGAAATGATACAATTAGCTTTAATGAAGATAACTTCTTTAGAAACACTTTTAAGGACTTGTTGCATACATAATTTTATATTTCATTCACAAGAAGTTAGAACAATTTAATAAATATCTAATCATTACTGAAAACTGATAATATTTATTCCGTATTCAGTATTTTTTATATTTCTATTATTTATTCTGTTGAAGACAGTTCTGATTCTTTAATTTATATTATTATTTAATGCCTTTTAAGTCAATTATAAAATTTTCTTTTTAGCCTCTCACTCACTTATTACATAAAAGCACAGTTTAATGAATATCAAATAATCATTGAAAACTGAAAATATGCCGTATTCAGTTTTTTTATATTTGCATTATTTATTGTGTTATTTTGAAGAGGCTTTTGATTCTTTTACACTTTTATTTAATGCCTTTTAAGTCAATCATAAAATTTTTTTAATCCTCCCTCTCACTTATTACATAAAAGTCAATGAAAAAAAATGGGAATTATTATTCTTTAAATGGTATTCTAGCTTATCTAGAAAAAATAATTTGTTCACGTGTTAAGTAAAATCCAAGAAGTCGCCAAAACAGGGCTGGAAAGTTTCTGTCGGGGTGGTTAAATTGTTATAGAAGGTTAAAACTACCATGACAGAAATTAAGAAAAGATATTTATGAGATATTTAAGCTAGATTGATATAATATCAAGTAGCAATGACTCATGTCTTACAAATATCTGCTATGTAAACATCTAAAAATTAAGACTAGATATTATGAATGGTATTTAAAGCAGCAAAAAGTTCCAAAATGATCATGTAAATAGTTTGTTTTTAATAATGCTAATCCTCTTTCACTTGTAAAACGAGAAATTGTTAGATGGTAAGCTTGCATATAACTGATAAGTGGAATGTAGCACATCCTAGCGCTCTCGATCTCATAGCCTCGCTGGTTTGTTCCATGAAACATTCTACTTCCATGGTTGTTTTTAATTTTCCCGAATTGCAAACTTAAGGCACTTTTTTAATAATTTTTTCAATGAATTTCAAATTAACTTTTTCACTTCTTTTTATGTTCAGTACTGGTAATTTAATTTCTTTTTAATTGCCTTTAAGTTCAAATTATTTGCCTTAAATTTTAGTTTGTAATAAGCTCAGTTTTGTTATCCTTGACTGCTGTTAATTTTTATTTATTTTGTTTATTTTTTATTTATTTGTATATAACTGATAAGTGGAATGTAGCACATTCCAGCGCTCTGGATCTCATAGCCTCTCTGGTTTGTTCCACGAAACATCTATTTTTTTTTCCACCTCCAGGGTTGTTTTTAATTTTCACGAACTGCAAACCTAAGGCCCTTGCTTAATAATTTTTTCAATGAATTTTAAATTAACTTTTTCACTTCTTTTTATGTTCAGTACTGGTAATTTAATTTTTTTTAACTACCCTTAAGTTCAAATTATTTGCACTTAAATTTTAATTTGTAATAACCTCAGTTTTGTTATCCTTAAATGTTGTTAATTTTTATTTATTTATTTTTTTTCGTCATGTTTCAATCATTTGATTCAAAAGAGTAAACGTAATGTCCATGACCTCTAAAATTCATTACCGGGGACATAGGGCCTTTGGCCTAACGGTGCCCCAAAAATTCCGATGCCCGTAACAAAGTAGCTCACTCGTTTAACAGCATTGCCTCAGTGAGTTTGAGTTGAAGGCAATGCAGACAGACAAGGAGTACGAAACTGAAAAAGTACTAAATAAAATAAATAAAAAGCTTAAAAATTTTTAAGCAACAGCTTTGCCTTTGGTTCTTAGCTATCCGGAATCGGCTGGAAGCAATACGTCCCGATCTCATTAACTTTGGTGTGGCAAAAGAGAACGCCTTGCAGCTCCAAACCAAAATATACAAAAGGATGTACTTACGAGGCGCATCCAGAAAGTAAGTTTCCCTATTTAAAAGAAAAAAAGAACTCACACTTTCATGGACATATTTATTGGCAACAAGTACAGCAATGTTTCAGCTATTTTTCAACATAGCCACCACCAGAATTGAGACACTTGTGGTATTGTGGGATCAACTTTTGTATACCTCTGCTGTAGAACTTTGCCACCTGTGAATGGAACCAGCCTTCCTGTACCAGAACACCGTGCACATACCTTTCCGTACCGACAGCGTCTGTTTGAATTTGGTCTAACTGTAGATCCACTATGATGTCAATGCATTGACTGCTGCTTGGTTTCCGGGGTACAGTGCGAAATCCAAGTCATTGCCCGTGACGATCCTGTCGAGGAATTCATCGCCGTCATCTTGATACCATAGGAGAAATATCAGTGCTGCTCATAAGCGTTGAATTTTGTGTTCGGGTGACAGTTTCGGCACAGACCTGACGATGAATTTCAATTAGCGCAATTCTTTGTGCATTCAAGATCACCGACCGAACCTTCCTGGCGGCGGCAGAAGGAATTAGAGCTTCCATTTCGGACGACTACTACCCCATTACGGGCATGAATCGGGAGTTGTCCAGCTGGCATATGATTAATACGTCATAGATCTGTTACACACGCGCAATTGACACGACTAATTATGTTTACTTTAAAGGGGAAAACATCGAGAAACTTTTAGTTTCTGGAATGCGCCTCGCATATAGAAGAATCTGTAACTGATAGAAGGAGAGCAAATCAAACTGATATGAATGTTGTTTTGAACGAGAGGATAATGTAATTGTTCCGATATCTCATATAGGGTAAACAATAAACTTTTTTTTTAAATCTCAAGTAAGCACCACATCTGGTAGAGAACTGCACCCATTGAAATTTTAAGGTTTCAAGATATAAACGCTGCGGTGTTTCTTCTGGAAATTACGGTATAACGCTGACTGTAATACTCAAAATATTAAAAAATATGAAAATAAGCCATATCCCTTTAAAGGAACCGAGCCGTTCCTAACCTTTTAAGACTCACTTTCAATTTTTATTTGGAAAATAGTCAATGCTTTGAGTATACCAAAAGTACATTATTTTTATATGAATAAATACCTAGGTTAATGAGGATGATACAGTGTAAACAATGAACAGGACGTATAATACAACGTAACGCATTTAAATTGTTAATGTGATGTTTATATAATGTAAACCGGAAAATACAGTATATTTTATATTACGGTATATAATTTTAATACTAAATAATAGTACTAAAATTTTAAGAAGTATATATGAAAGTAAAACATGTTCCTTTAAAGAAACTGGGACGTTCCCAATTTTTTTAAAACTCGAATTTTCAATTTTTATTTTAAAAAACATTCGGCGCTTTGCTTATTCTAAGCATATTTATTTTTTATAGGAATAACGACCTAGATTAATGGGGATGATACATTGTAAACAACCGTAGCAATGTATAGAAAATCATAGTTATTTAAGTTATATCAAAATGTACATTTCCCAATATCTTGGTACTCTTGCAAAACTCAATATTTTTAAAAATAAAAAAAATTACCGCAAGAATATTCCTACGACTCCAGTTCAATCAATGATTATAATCTTTTTCTTCATAAATAATTTTTAATTAAATTTAAGAAAAATAAGCCATATTTTTAGAATTTCAAATTTTGAAAATTTTATAAATATTTTGCCCAAAATAACGGCATTAATATTTCGCGCAATAAAAATGTATTTAATAATACATTTCTATTAGTATTAAAGTATACTTCATGGTTTTAAAAGAAATGAAAAAAAATTAGAGTGCACGTATGCATCATTAAGTGTATTGTGCTTTTATTTTTAATAAGCTCCCATTTCGTTGTTTATAATTAGTTAAATGAAAATTACATTGAGTCTACCTTGATGAAGTATTTTAATTGAAAAAATTCGATTGCTTAAACTTATTGAAGTTTTTATGAGTTAAGATTTTTATATTCTGCTAACCTATTTTCTTTAAGGGACGGTAGACTCTAAAAACCATATCTTGAAATTTTGAACATATATTTGAGGTGTAGCTCTCGTTTATATTTAGGTATTATACCCGTGATCAAATGTATAGTGATTATTTATTTCTTTTAGTCCGAAAGACTAAATATTATTTGGGTTGCGTTGTGTAGATATTTTAAGTTTAAATCCAACTACAGGCTTTGTGAGACTACAGACATAAAATAAAAATAAACTAATACGCTAAATTAAGAACGACTGAAAACAGTTTTAAAGTAAAAACAAGTCAATTTAATTACAGTTATATATACATAATTAATATACAAGATTCAGATTAGGTTTCATAAGATTTACTTTTAATATAATCAGAATAATTGCCACACCAATTAAGATATGATAATACTTTCCTACCACTTACCTAACTCTGTATATAGGAAAAAGGACTATCTCAATTTCAAATATGTGTAATAATGCGTACGTTTGTGGATCTTTTGGGTGTGCCAAGTCTGTACTCTTGGGAGCTCTTGTAGATACCTTTCGATTGATGTGATGATAATGTGGACTCCGTATCACCGTTGATATGGGGTCTTCTAATATAACTTCGGGTGACACTGAACATCGGATGAGCTGGAAACTTCTGGTCGTTGAGAGATGTCGAGGTGTTCCTTAGTCCCTACTCCTTTGGAAAAATAAGGAAAATAATATTTTAAAAGTACTTGATGCCACCAAAGATAAACATCCCCAGTCGGCTTAATTACGTTGTTCAGGAAGTAAAAGTTCCATGTCCAGTTAGTGACGATTTCAAATAAACTCCGGCAGTTGTAAGATGAGCCTCGAACTAAAACAAGTGAATCGACTCCGCTCAAGTGAATCGCCGTCTCCGATCAACTGTCGTGTTACATTTCACCCTGACGTACTTAACGTGTTAGACCGAATGCCGAATTGTTTATGTGTACCGACTGCTGGTCGATCATGTTATCCGAGAAGTTTTTGAACATTAAACGTTCTTCCCCAGATCGCATGTTCGGAATATAATAAAAAAACTGCGGAAGATTAATAAAAAACCGCCCTTAAAAATTAAATATTCAAAAGAATTTAAATCGTAATGAAAGACGTCAATTAACGAATAACGGGCCGTTATCCTAACAAAAGCCCTCTAATTAAGGTTGAAAAAAAAAAACTAGTGCAAACTGGTGTTTAAAACTTATATTGAAAAACACGTATTATAGACATTGTAAAACATTTTGTAACGCAAACAACGATATTCCCAAGTCCATTTCTGAAATTCATCAATGTAAGAAAAGGTTCGCCATCAAACATTGTTCAAACATTGTACCATATTTAAAGGAAAGGAAGTAAATTGTTTTTAAATATATTACAATACTTTCATTTAAAAAATTTTGTTTTATACATTTCTTATCAAACGACATTAACTGTATACATGCAATTTAAAGATACGATATATCTAATACAAAAATAACCGATTTAGAATAAAATAATTCATATACATGCAGTAACACCTTAAAGTTCATCGTTCTCTAGAAAAATTGAATTAACAAATATACGTAAATCACCTTTTGTGAGTGTAAACGAATCGGCATGGTTAAGCTTACTGCACAATAAAGTATTCTCTCGAATTAGTTCCTTTTTGAAGAAAACCTTACATCAATGTGTTTGGAGCTTGTATTCTCGACCGGAGATTTGGTAAACTCAATTGCTGACATATCAGTGAAAAAGGTAGGTTTTCATTCAGTTTTTTTTTTGGTAGGTTTTCAGAGTATTTTGGTCCCTTAATAATCTTGTATTTATAATACTTTGATAAAACACTATCTAACCAAACTTCCGGGCGGCCTCAATCATTGAAATAAATTTGGCTTCCATAGGGCTTAAACTAGCACAACGTTCCTTGAATGTTAGCCAAGAAAATGTGAAAAAAAGCTACAAACTCTGTCGGACCTGTTACAGGTCAAATCTGAATCCTAGTAGATTTCAAGCCTAGGTTCCTTGCAAATCACTTTCAACTTTAATGTTCTGGTATATGCTACGTAATCAAGCAACTTTAATAATCTCCCCCAATGAAACTCTGGTATCAGCCTGGAGGTGGGAAAAGATACTAATATCAAAAGATAGATCAGGCTCAGTTCTACTTGTGATAAACGATAAGCAACCTAGCACATTACTGTAAGAAACGTGCAACAATCTCACGTAACTCTTCCTCAGTAGAAGGGCTATTCGACTTTGAATAGTATATTCCTTTTACTATTGGAAGGGAGGAGATTGGAAAGCTTAACGACCTAAATCTCTTCACTATCTCAACAATGTATAAGATCAAGATTTGGTATTGTTTATACTCAAACTCTACTCCGAGTAACTTCCTTGTTATGCCAAGAATCTTCAAATTGAATCTGCTCACCAGATTATTGAGTGCGTTTTCACAAAGGTGCTGATCTTTTCCAAAAACTAGAATATCGTCAACGTATACTAAGAGAACTAAGTCATTAATCATATAATACATGTAGTTACATCATTCGTATTTGTTAAAATACAGACTGAGCAATAACTGATCCAACTCAAGAACCCACAATTTACCACTCTGGGGAAGACCGTAAATAGCTTTATCCAAACAACACACGAAACCTGGTTTAAGTTTATCGATACAGCCTTGAGGCTGATCCATATAAATTCCGTTAGTTAAAAGGCGTATATAAAAACGCAATTTTTATATCACACAAGATATTAGCCTTATTCAGATGTGCCACTAACATGGAAGAGAAAGATCCAATGATAGAAATACGACCAGACAGAATGTTTTCTCATACGTATCACCCTTAACCTTAGAATACCCTTGGGCAACAAATCTAGCAATATTCCTAGGTTCGTCCCTTTTAATCTCAAAAACCCAGCGAGAACCAGCGAGGTTTCTTACTCTCAGGTAGGGGAACAAGAAGCTACACCTGAATACAACTCAAGAGAGATCAAACTTTGCCCTCCATGACAGACACTATTTCGAGTATAAGCAACGTAGAGTACCACTTCTAGCCAAAATTTATTGGGCTTTCTACTACAATACAATATTGAACGCACATTATTTAAAGCCGTTTTCTTTAAATCTTTCACGTGGACCAATTTGTTCAGGGTGTAAGCATTAGTGAACTCATGACGTATACCGGTTTGCTCACATTAAGATTTAAAATGTTGATTTCAGAACCATTGTCGGATCTTATGAATTTTAGTTTCCTACCGAGAAACGTTTCAGCTCGAGCCATATGCCCTTTAAAAATTCCAAACACCTACGTTTTGGAAACTATCTGAAATGGATGAACTATCACCTTTCTAGAATAAACATTAATAGAGAGGAAATCTTTCACCACATCTACCCTCTAACCGATGTAGAAGTACTAAAAGGATTTATATGCCGACTAAAGTAATGGGATGCAGCCATGTTAAAGACCCAACAGCCATCTGCATCAGCACATTTAAAGCTCGACTCTGCAACATAATGAGTACATAGATAATCAGCACTATGTGCTTTAGTTACGGGAAGTTTGTGTAGGGTGAGATTTCTTTTAGCCTTCCCCTGAACCCAAGGAACGATTAGTGCTTTGTCAGAAGACTGAGAAGCTGTTGGTGACGAGGACCCATTAGGTAGTTTAATCCCACATGTATTCTGCATGTGCCGCTTACGTCCACACCTAAAACAGATTATATTCTTTTTAAAAGACTTACTAAAAAATTTCTTAACGGAAGTTCTCTCCTGAACTTCAATATTTCTCCCCATTTTACTTTTATCCATATTTCTTAATTTTAGCCTGGTTTCCTCGGCGGCAAGTTCTAGTGAAATGTCCTTAAAATAAACTTTTCACTTGGATATCTCAGGATTGTTAGTACCACTTGACAAATTTACTCGACAAAAAACCGAGTAATTGAAAAGATAAATAAATCTCATTAATGGGATGACCGATTGCCTTAAGTTGTTCAGAAAGCTTCGTTAACCTTGCCAATAATAAACTCACACTTTCGTTTGTATAAATACAACACGTTATCAACTCAATAAACAGAGCCATATGTCTTGCTTTAGTATCTGGTTGGAAGTAGTCTTGCAATACCTTCCATGCCTGAACAGGTAAATCTGAATTTTCGATACGTTTTCTATAATCCTCGCTTACATTTAAGTATGTAGTAGTTAAGGCTATACTTGACCTACGCTGAAAGTCAGCAAGTAAAGGATCAAGTGATAACTTTCCTTTTTCACCTTTTCCAACAGCCAGCAACTTTTCAATACCATTAAAAATTAGCCATGCATTTTTCTCATTAAACAAAATTATAACGTCCTTAGTCCAGGTCACATAATTATCCGCATTTAACTGTTTAATAGAAGGTGCATTATTGACAAGAGTCGTATTTAAAAAAATAAATACCTACCCTCTACCCCAAATCTTTCGAAATTACCAACTTTTTGAACTAAGAAGACTACAATTTAATACAGACCAACTCAAACGTGATATCCAATGGCCTATAATCCTTTGATACCCTTAACACTTATTTACAATTGTATTGAGATTGTGAAATCAAAACCTAACATCTAGTTAGAGATTTGCATGGCAGAGATATACAAATTGAATTCGAGTTGGTCAGAAAAGAGGCAGTTTTGAAGAAGAAGGTTAACAATTTGTTTGGAGGTAAAAATATACAGGTATCTATTAACTCAGCGGCATTAGTTCACCACATGAAGAAGTTTAAGGTATAACAAATACTACATGCTATCTTAAAGATGATGAAAAAAATTACATAGATACTCAAACTAAAAGCAAATATTTCCATGAACTGGACTAGGACAAAGAGGTAATTAAACTTTGACATAAGGTCCCTATCCAAATATATATATCGTCGCCGGAAATTATCCTTTGTAAGCAAAAATACAAAACAACTTACATCCCAGAGTCAAACTTTCCTCAGCCGAACGATGGCCGAATGGTAGAGCGCTGTTCTTCGGAACCGGAGTTCGTGGGTTCGAATCCCGCTGATTGCATGGATGTTTGTAGCCGTTCGGAATCGGCTTTAAACTGTAGGTCCCGGTCTCATTAGCCCTCGTGTGCAAAACAGTAGACCGTAGCGCTCCAGACCAAACCAAACTTTCCTCAAAAAGGCCTACTTGCGCAAATTCCTTCAAAAGCATGATGGCCATAAGATAAACATCCACAATCGGTTCATATACGTTGATCAGGCAGTGAAAGCTCCATGTCAAACTATCAGCGATTTAAAAAAAAAAAAAAACATTGGCAGCTTTAAAATGATGAGCCTCGAACTGAAACACCGCCTTTGTTCACCACCTACCGCATCAGGTACCTCGTCATCTAGGATACTCGTAGGTCACCGTCTACCTTCGGCTTCGCTCAACTGAATCGCCATCTCCGATCAACTGCCTTGTTAGCTGCCCTTCACCTTGGCGTACTTATACTTAACAGCGGGTGTCAGATCGAATGCCGATTCGTCCACGTATACCGCCAGCTGGTTAGTCGTGATTAGCCGACAAGCTTTTGAATATTAAACATTCTTCTTCCCCGGATCGCATGTTAGGAAGAATATAAAAAATAGTAAGAGACCGAAAAAAACCGCCCTTAAAAAGGGATTTTTGAGTATTCAAAGAAATTTTTTTTTAAATCCTAATGAAAACTGTCAATTAATGAAAAATAGGCCGTTATGTTAACAAATAAATAAAAAATTATTGTCCCAAAAATTTTTCAAAATTCTTCTTGTTCATGCTCTGTTATAGTAATCTTTACGTTCCCAATCATCCAAATTAAATCAAATACGTGATAAGTTTCCTTCCCTGGTTCCAAACGAAAGTAATTTAATAATTGCTACGTGCCGAGTTTTCACACATTTGCTCTAAATCAGATCTCCATTCTCCCAAGAAAAACTGAGTATCCTTGCATTTACACACCGTTGAATGCATTTTTGAGGTATGGGCCCTTACTCTGGACGTTGCGGTTCGTTTCGAACCTTAGTTGTGACGTCATTTTAAAGCTAGCTTGCGAACATTATGCGAGCAAACGATCAAGCTGATGTCAAAGGGACGTCACAACGAACGTTCGACCCGACTCGCAACGTCTAGAGTAACCCCCCAAATGTTTTAACAACTGTAGCAAAAACTGCTGTCTTAGTCTGTCAAGCATGAGATGATAAACCCCGTAATTATCGCCTCCTTAATCACGGAAAAATAGATAAACGATGACTTTTGATTACGCAAGAATGTCCGGCGATTTTACCAGATTAAGAAACAAATGATTTTTAATAATTATTCGATTGGTCTTAAAGTTCTAACAGAGTATCTTTCACAAGTTGAAGTTACATTACTATATACATAAATTAGGAATAAAAATACTTAATGAGAAAAATTCTCACTTTATATGGTAAACAAAAAAAAAAATAAATAAATAAATACATTTGCTTATAATCTTTGATGTTGCCAGTTTTGAGATACAAAAAGTAAATAAATTTGACAGTTGCTGAATATTGAAATCAATGAAAACGCGTCTTCCATTCTGTAAATAGCGCAGAAAGCTTTTATCTGTCCTCTTAAAATTCTTTAGTCCAGAGTGCTGCTCATGACAGATCAATGCTACAACGAAATGGAGTTGCAATGACGCAAGCAGAATCTCTCATTCGTGCAATGACCGAGTGCAATGACGAGAAAGTGCAGATTCTTTAAAATGAAAAGGAGTACACAATACTGTGCTCGAGTAGATTGCAGATATTAAGGTAAGAGCATTTGCTTAAAAGCCTGTATCGCATTTTCTAGAAGCGCATTGAATTGGAATGACAGTGTCAGAAAAGGAAGATTTAATTTCCCTCTTGGCGAGGATTTTCATTTCAGGTACTTGGAAAGAAAACTGTGCTTCTTGGAATTTAATATTCTCTAGTGCTCATGATTTTTGTTCTTGATTGACTGATTCTGTTCTCATTTGATGCTTTGATTTTAAACATTTCAACATTTATCTATATCTATCTACAGGACTATTCGTAATTTCTCCTGTGATTTCACAAAACTGCAGTAAAAAACTCGACGAATACAGCCAAAATTAATTTTGTTTTAATGTAAAGAAACAGTTTAAGATTTTTATATTAGTATTTGTACTCTCAATTGCCTAGTCATTGGATTGGGAAATTCTTTTGCCGTGGCTCTCATAATCACCGGAATGACTTTTTCTTGTTGGGCTATCTAAAAGAATTTGGTCTCTTATTTGCTTAGTCACATGACTAGCATATAACCCGTCATATGACGGGATCAATAAAATTTTAAATTTTCCAGAATTGTAAAGTACTCTATAAGGCAGATAAAAAAAAAATGCTTCGTTTTATGGCTGAGAATTATCTGGTATACGCTCAATAATTTGTTTATCTTCATGCTTCTCTAAAGTCTCCCGATACTGTGAATGCAGTTTAGAATCGTGTTGAATTCATTTAGTAAGATAATTGAAAGTTTTCTTAAGTCAAAATTATCATTAAGTTCTTCCCGATGTTTTTGCCACAACAATTAATGAAAGTAAAGGAATGAAACTATCATTTCCACTACACCCTGAAGGTAGATAGAATTTGTTGTTGATACCGGTGATAAAATTTTCATTGTAACAAAAAATGATCGATTATTAAATTTAAAATTATCACATATGTATCTAATCTATTATTTAATCCAAATATAAAAGAATATTATTTAAATACTATCTAAGTTCAGTGATAAAACGTATGAAAACAATGCAGATGTTTAAATAAAATAAGAAATGATTAAATGAGATGGTTAATGACGTCAATAATGCTAGAAATAATGCTAGAAGGAATGACGTCATAATGCTAGAAATAAAATTTTTTTACCTATTTATTATGTGATAAATTGATAAATTTAATCGCCTACTCTTAACCGGGGAAAATAGGGCTTGAAATAATGGCATTAAAGGCAAGAAAATGGGGGAAGGGGTAGATTTCGAACGTTGCTAACCCTAATTCAACAAAAATCCAATATGGATGCCTCTATCCATTCCAGGTACAACCACTTCATAAATTCGAGGACAGACGGACAGATAACTTAGGTTATTATTATATAGGGGATTTAGAAGAACTGCATGAAAGGATCACACGTACTATACAACCGTATACACCTACTATATACACCGTTGAAAGTACCGCATTGGATAGTGGAACTGAACTATTGCACTGATGTATGCCTTGTTACCATGGGTTCTCAAATTGAACGCCTGTAAGAAGTAAAAAGAAAACTTAAACTCTTTCTGTATTTAGTAAATTTTTTTTATATTTGTCATAGCTTTTTCCTATTGTTTTCTTATAGTTTCTTATACTTTTATTAACCCCTTCCGGTAAAATGACGAGTCTAACTCGTCATTAGTTTTTCATGGCATACCGCACAATGACGAGCTACACTCGTCATGCGATTAAAGTTACTGTTAAATATGATAATTAATTTAGTTTAAAATGTCTAGTGTACTGAATTTGTCAACACTTTTATCACTCGTGAAAATCCCAAGTCACTATTGCATATTGTTTACTTGGTACAAGTCATTGCCAAATTAATGAATCAGAATAAAAGAAAACTTACTAAGAAATGCCGTGTGTGTTACAAAAATCAAATTAAAAGTGAGACTACTTGGCGGTGTAAACAATTAAGAATTCCTTTGCACTTTGTTTTGAAAAGTACCACTAGCTTGAAAACTATTATCTGTATACCTTATTAATGTTTTGCTTTGATATTTTCTTAATCTTACTGTTTCTGATATTATTTAACACTATGTAAAAAGTGGATTTTAATTAAGAATATGTAAGAATTGTAAAATGAAACAAGTTTTTTAAATAAAAATTAAATGGTTATTTCATGCACAGTTTTTCATTATTAAATCATACCGGAAGGGGGTAAGCTCTACTGGGACAACCTAAGTGCCATGATAAACGAAACCTATTTTGGACTCTGTAAAGAATAAGTAAATTTAAAATTCTGATGAAGTATCATACAAAATAAATAAAAAAGAGATATAATACAACTACAAAGAAATCATAGGGTAACCCCATCAGATTTTATTATTCGCCATAAAATTAACTGCTTTATTTATTTATTTTTCAGAAAAAAAGTCTTAGTAAAATAATGTAATAAAATACCTAGTTTTGTTATTTAACGTAATGTATATAATAAAAAAATAACTACACACTGAATGCATAAAATGCGAAAATTACTTATCCACAGACTATTTTACACATATATATCTGAAACTATATTTTTATATCAAAATTTTTATTCTTTGCTCCTCAATTAATACCAGCTATATATTTTATTTCATAGTGTGCTAAATCCTACATTTTTAAACATTTTTAATTTCTTAACATATTTAGAATATTTTTAAGAACAAAAACGATATTTACTTTCAATTTCATACAAAAGTTTAGCTTCTATTACACGTGCAAGCCCATCCCCCACACATATGCATACATTCATATATATATATATATATATATATATATATATATATATATATATATATATTGAAAATTATCGGCTACCTAGAGGGTAAGTGAATTTCCTTTTTTTTATGCGATGTATAGATTTTATATTTTTAGAAAAATATGTATTACTTGAAATGAAAAAACTTAACTCTAAATTTTGAGAATTACTAAGGAACTTATATCCCATTCTGAAACAAATAGAACCTTTTATTTTATGATACATTTTAAAGGACGTTATAAAGAAGAATTTCTGGACTCAAACGGTATAATGTTTCCCATAAATCGTGAAAATATTCTCACAGAAAACTATATGCGACAAAGTATGAAAAATAAAAGTAAGCATCCAGTTTATCTTCTAGTAACTAATAAAACTCTGTACTTTCTCAATTGATTATATAGATCTTCTCTAGTGAAATAAAATACCACAGGTAACTCAGATGTGACCTGAACGAAAACATTACATAATACTTGCACCTTAAAATTGTTACATCTGTAAAGAAATAGAGAAAAAATAAGAAACATTTCATTAATAGTTTTCATGTTTTTAAAAATTTAATGAGATGTATCAGCAATGAAATTGTCATTAAAATTCTAATTTACCGTCATAAAAAGGTTTTCTTATTCCTCTTTATCCTTCCTGCCTTGGGATAAAAATCTTTATCCGTAATTGCAGTGACTTTTTTTGTGTAGGATATATTGATTTATACCCTTTAATTACGAGTTTTTCTATTTCGCTCAAGGCAGCTCGAAAAAAATACATTTTTTTTTCTTATTTCGCTTTACTCCGCAGTTTCTGAATTTAATAGGCGATTTAAAAATCAATTAAAAGGTATGTATAATACGAGACGCATTCAGAAAGGAAGTTTACCGATGTTTTCCCCTTTAAATCAAACGTAATTAGCCGTGTGAATTGGACGTGCGTAACAGATCTATGAAGTATTATTCATATGCCAATTGGACAAGTGTCGATTCGTGCCTCTAGGTCTCAATCCTCCCCCACTGTTAGAGTTATTCCCCCACCTCTACTTCTCACTGCCAGCTCTGGCTGAAGCAGCGTTTACTTGGGCTCCTTTTTTGGGGGGTGTAAATCCTAAGACTGCCATTGGACGATCATCAAAAGAATTCTATTGGCCGAATTCTTACTGAAGTTTGGATCCTAACTGTGGTCCTGCTAGAGTTTTTCGGAACCTTGCTTGCTCTACAGTTCTTGCTGTTCATTAAAAAAAAAAAAAACTTATTTATTTAAACTAATGTCTCTTAATTTTTACCCTTAATATGATTAGTTCTGTGAACCTTGATGCAAACTAGCACTTGTGTCACTCTAATTGTCATTCACCTTATGTTTCTATTTATCGTCTAAACTCAAGCATTTTCCTCACGCGTTTTTTCCCCATCCCCATACTTTTCTCTTAATGTTATTGCCAACAAAGTACTCATAGAT
Source organism: Pardosa pseudoannulata (assembly GCA_032207245.1). NCBI lineage: Eukaryota > Metazoa > Arthropoda > Arachnida > Araneae > Lycosidae > Pardosa > Pardosa pseudoannulata. The sequence continues at coordinate 35,704,313 of CM063501.1, read as the reverse complement.
GGATGCATTACCATTGATAGCAAACTCAGTACTAGAGGGCTTGGCCCAGGGAGTACTGTTGTCAATTCTTCCTATGTGGCTCCTATGTGGCTCGATTCGTGCCAGTAGCGGGGTAGCAGTGGTTCGAAGTGGTAGGTTGGTTCGGTGATCTTGAATGCACAAAACATTGAGCCAATTGAAATTCATCATCAGCTCTGTCAGGTCTATGAGCCGAAACTGACATCCGAACACGAAATTCAACGCTGAGGAGCAGCACTGACATTTCTGCTATGGTATCACGACGACAGAGACGAGTTCCTCGACAGGATCGTCGCGGTCAATGAGACTTGGATTTCGCACTTTACCCCGGAAACCAAGCAGCAGTCAATGCATTGGCATCATAGTGGATCTTCGGTCAGGACCAAATTCAAACAGTGTCGGTACGGAAAGGGATGTGCACGGTGTTCTGTAACAGGAGGGTTGGTTCCATTCACAGGCGGCAGAGTTCTACTACAGAGGGAAACAAAAGAGGATCCCACAATAATACAAGTGTCTCAATTCTGGTGGTGGCTATGTTGAAAAGTAGCTGAAACATTGCTGTATTTGTTGCCAATAAATATGCCCGTGAAAGCGTGAGTTCTTTTTTCTTTTAAATAGGGAAACTGACTTTCTGGATGCGCCTCGTATCATTCAAAGAATATCTAAATAAGTCAAACGGTTACTTGAATCCAATGCCGTACCTATATCTTTTGCCGCCCTTTTCAAATCAATTAAGTAGTGGCTGTTTAATAAAATTATATAAATAATTTTTACGAGATAATCCATATATATCTACTTGATTTAAAAAAAAAACAAGATTTTTTTTTTAAATTCTATATTAGTATATAAGTAAGAATGCATCTTTTAATAAATAAACGTATGGTAAAATGTGAAGGTTGGACTTACATATTCATTTTTATAACTTTCTTAGATGAAAATTCGCTTATAATGCCTTCAAAATTTACTTTGTTTGTAATTTCTTGTCCTCTAAATGTTATTTAACTTTATCACATCCTATATCTGCTCGGCATGACTAACTGGTTCTGTGTGCCGAACGATGACTGATTGGTTAGGGTGCTGGCCTTCGGTACTGGAGTTCGTGGGTTCGAATCCCACTTTGGCATGGATGTACGTAGCCGTTCGGAATCGGCTTTAGGTTGTAGGTCCCAGTCTCATTAGCCCTCGTGTTGCAAAAAAGTAGACCGTAGCACTCTAAACCCTACTAAACTAAACTCTAATTACTGTGTATTAAGTATTTGCATAGACGAGGACTTTTTCTTTATTAAGCATAATATTTGTTGTAACCATATATATATGAAACATAGCGTAGCATGCCATGCTTCAAGTGGTCGAAGTGGTGTAGTCGTCGGGGAAAAGAATAAGATTTATCAAGAGAACTTTAGCAGCATCTTTATTTAGCAACGTTCAACAGCAAAATTCCTCAAAAAATGGGCGTGCGGCCTTTTATAACTTTGGGGACGCCACAGGCGTGGTAAAAGGAATGTGCTTAAACAATCAGCAAAGTAGGTGGCTAGTTAATTTAGCCAAAAGGAAGGGGGGGGGTTCTAAGACAAAGGAGTTTAACGCCAAGAGACTACTAAGAAGATGACGAAATCGCGGATTTGGTGGGTTTTTTAATATAGGGGTTAGTAATTTTAGTTTAAGACTAAAATATTAAATTTTTATATTACACACACACACACACACACACACACACACACACACATATATATATATATATATATATATATATATATATATATATATGTATATATATGTATGTATATGTATGTATATGTATATATATGTACGTATATATATGTACGTATATATATATATATATATATATATATGTATATATATATATATATATATGTATGTGTATATATATGTATATATATATATATATATATATATATATATATATATATATATATATATATATATATATATGTAATATGGGCGAGACTCATTCAAAATCACAACATAGTTTATTTCTGGTGAGATACATGAAATCCATACAACAGGCAAGCACTTTTACAACATCGTGCACCCAGACAATGTGATCCTGCACACAACCTTTTCAAGTAGGGATTTCTCAGGTAAAAAGACTACGAATAATCCCTAAGCCCAATTGATCCCGTGTAAAAATACTCATGTTTAAAGAGAACTCTCTAACTATTGGCTAAGTAGTACAGACAGAGGCTGAATTAAATCTATAGTGTGTCTGGAGGGAAAAATCAGAATTACCCCCAACATACTTTATGGACAAAAGTTATTAAATTAATATTAAAATATGTAAATAAGAGATTTTAATATTACATATATATATATATATATATATGTGTGTGTGTGTGTGTGTGTGTGTGTGTGTGTGTGTGTGTGTGTGACATGCCTAGACAATTCCCAGAGCAAATTATGCCTTGATAACCTTTTTATTGATGACTATTGCACAGTTTAACAGTCAACCATCAAACATGGTGACAAGCGGCTAGCTTCCACACTCTAACAAAGGAACAACATTTGGCCAAGGTTCATACATCAACACTTTCTGAAGACGCTGTCTCTTAAGGACGAAGCATAAAACCCACAGGCTTTGACAACTGCCTTTAGAGGTATCATTTGGAACTTAAAGGCCATTGCAACCAAGGACCTATTTTACTTGCCCTGGTCGCAATTAATGAACACCACGGATCTTTGACCGGTTCCAGCCGGAAAAATACTTATCCGAAAAGGGGAAGAAAGAGATTGAAAATGTTAGTTCTGAGAAAATAAGGAAAGTTTTGCTAAAACATTTATGCTTGTTGCTGGGTTCTCTTTTAACGGAAAACCTAAAAAAAAGGACCATTTTTTTAAATATCAAAATTAACTCGGTTTACTTTTAAAAACATGTTTTAACACCTATTTCCCAAAGAAAAATTCCATCCCTTCACACAACACTACTGCGTTTAGTTCCATCAGGATAAGGCTTCAAGTCGTACTTCTAAATATACTACCCTATTTCTTACACACAATAAAAAAAAAGAAGTAAGAAATGAAACAGAAATTGAAGCTGTTGTCTTTAAATGCATTTCAAGTCCTCCGACGTATCTCCTTAAGATTACCTTGCGTTTGGACTTTTAAAATAAGCTCTTTATAATCGGCATTTTAAAGCATTGGATGGAATCATGGAAAATTGTAAAGGAAGAGTTGAACAAAATCAACCTTTATGTTTTAAGAAATGCTCTGCTATTTTGGAAAATAACATGTAATAATAGTTTAATAAAAGTGTTATCAGACCTAACATAGTAGAAAATAAATTAGTTTTTACATATATATTTACAAAATCAATACAATAATATATGAACGACCTCTGTGAAAATTATATAAATTCTATGTAATATAACATTTACATAAATTTTTAATGCTGTCATTAATCGTAAATTTTAATGTCAAATTATTCAATTATATATTTTTTACTTGGTTTTATTTATTTCATTTTGTTAAAAAATAGGGAAATATCGAAGGGAGAATCAGTTTAAGCCTCCCCCTCTCGAAACTAAGCCCTAGGCTACGGCCTTGATATTTTACGGATGCAGAATTTAAATATGTAGGACAAAATGGTAGGCATGAAATTGCCTCAAGCATCATTCATTGACATGTCGACTAAAAAGTTTAGATGTTAAAGTTCAGGTACGCTAGCTGCACGAGTTTCTACATGTTAAATTTAGCACCCATCTGCCAGTTATATCCATAGAAATATGTGTATATTCATATTTGTAATAAAAGGCTGAAATATCTAATTATATCTCTCAAGAAAAGATTCAACTGTAACTGAATCAATTCTTCAGAATTAGAAACTGTAGAACTTATTGTAGACTAAAATCTGCCTCAAATGTGATTCAGTGATATACAGATTAAGAAGCTTGGATGTTAAATTTGGCACACTTTAACTTTTTAAGTTCCATATTCATAAAAAAGATGAAATATTTTATTCATTTTATCGTTCAAGAGGAGATTTGACTGTAATTGAAGAGAATTTCCATGGCTACAGAGTTAGGAACTGTAGAACTGATGGTAGACAAAAAAAAAATGTCTCAAATGTCATTCAGTGACATATCAACTAAGAAACTTGAATATTAAATTTATCAAACTTTAACTGCTTCAGTTCAAATTTAACACCCATTTGACAGGTATATATATATATATATATATATATATATATATATATATATATATATATATATATATATATATATATAAATATATGTAAGTCCATATTCATGGAGAAAGGCTGGTTAATTTTATCACTGAAGAAGATATTCAAATTTAATTGAATTGATTCTTTATGGCTATCAATTTTAAATCTATAGAATTAAATATACACAAAAAGCTATCACAAATATCATTCATTGACATGCCGATTAAGAAGCTTCGTTGTTAATTTGACACACTCTAACAGCATGAATTAATGCATGCCCCCTTTAACAATCATCCGACAGTTATATTTATAGAAATATGCATATCCATATTCATGGAACTATTTAATTTTATAACTTAAGAAAAGATTCAACTACAATTGAATGAATTATCGCCGACTGTAGGTTTTAAATGTGTTGAATTAAAAGTAGGCAGAAAACTGTCACAAATATCATGCATTGACATGCCGACTAAGAAGCTTCGTTGATAAATTTGACACACTCTAACAACATGAATTAACGCACTTCAACTTTAACACCCATCCGACTGTTATATTTATAGAAATATATGAAGATTCATATTCATGGAACTATTTAATTTTATAGCTCAAAACAAGATTCAACTACAATTGAATGGATTATCCGCGGCTGTAGATTTTAAATGTGTTGAATTAAAAGTAGGCAGGGAATTGTCACAAATATCATTCTTTGACATGCCTACTAAGAAGTTTCCTTGTTAAATTTGACACACGTTAACCACATGAATTAACACGTCAACTTTAACACCCATCGTACAGTTATATTTATAGAAATACATGCAGATCCATATTCATAGAACAATTTTATAGCTCAAGAAAAGATTCCACAACAATTGAATGGATTATCCGCGACTGTAGATTTTAAATGTGTTGAATTAAAAGTAGGCAGGAAATTGTCACAAACATCATTCTTTGACATGCCTACTGAGAAGTTTCCTTGTTAAATTTGAGACACGTTAACATCATGAAATAACAGGTCAACTTTAACACCCATCCGACAGTTATATTTATAGAAATATATGAAGATTCATATTCATGGAACTATGTAATTTTATAGCCCAAGACAAGATTCAACTAGAACTGAATGGATTATCCGGGGCTGTAGATTTTAAATGTGTTGAATTAAAAGTAAGCAGGAAACTGTCACAAATATCATTCTTTGGCATGCCGACTAAGAAGCTTAGATGTTAAATTTAACACACGTTAACTGCATGAATTAAAGCATGTCAACTTTAACACCCATCCGCCAGTTATATATATATATAAAAATATATATAGATCCATATCCATGGAATTATTTTATAGTCCAAGAAAAGATTCAACTACAATTGAATGGATTATCCCCGACTGTAGATTTTAAATCTGTTGAATTAAAAGTAGGCAGGAAACTGTCACAAATATCATGCTTTGACAAGCTGACTAAAAAGCTTGGATGTTAAATTTGACACACGTTGACTGCGTGAGTTAACGCGTATCAAATTTAGCACTCATTACAATCGCTTAGGCAACGTACAGGCGCAGGAAGCTTAATAAGACTAATTGAGCCTATTAGTAGAGAAGGCCAAACAACTCTTTCTCGGTATCTTGGCTTTGCTGTTATCAGTCTTCCAGCCATTTCTTTTCGAAAACGTACTCGTTACCCATGCTAGTTCATTACTACGGTTTGAGTCATTTAGTAATGGAAAAGGAAATAAGGCAATCATTGTAAACTATGTGTATCTGTTGTAACAGTACATTGAACTAACATTTTATGAAATGCGATAGATACTACAGACAAAGCTTCCAGAAAAAAAAAATTAATTAAACGATGATCTTACCTAACTAGCTACTTCTCACCCAGTCTTATTGTACATAATTAGGGACGTCATGTGGTCTTTTTAAAACACTCTTGCGGGTTATTTTAATTTCAAATAAATTGTCATGTATAAAAGTGCTCTGTTTGGCAATATTTATTGATTAATCTTTGTACCTGACTAACGGAAAAGTAATCGGTTTTTTTTCTTTTTTTTTGTATTTAATAATGACATTCACTTCTCATGGAGTTTTTCATGCGATGAAACTAAAAGTAGAATACAGGCCAGTGTTAAGCCGTAAGTAAATCTGAATGCATTTGCAGAATAAAGGCATTAACATCTTTATTTCACTTCTATTTCACTCTTTTATATCAGAGTGCAACAACTCCAATTATTAACTTTGAACGCCGATTTTCCTTCTTGCAATATGGTTCCCTTTTCTTTCATACACAACTATTTTCAACTTTAATGTTGCAGCTCACTTTTCCATCTTTTACGCTGTCACAAAACACTCTTTCTTATAGTTGATTGGTTGTAGCGCTACACTTTACTTTTTTTTCTTTTTTTTGCTACACGAAATAATCAGTGTGCCGAAACCCGAGATCGAACCAGGGACCTTTATATCTTCTTTACAAAAGATTTAAGATCTCTGGTTTTAGATCTTCAGTGTCTTGAAAGGATCTCAACGTACGCTAATCTTATAGAATGAAGAAATAAAGCAAAAATAGAATTCCTTGTACACCATCCCTTTTGATAGGGGTGATGCCGCGAAAGTCAATTTTGGTACCAATGGTCATCTCAAAGTAGCCCATATTGTCCCATTTACCGATAACAAGCATCTAAGATTTTGTTAAGAATGGAGTCTGAAAAATGACTGAGAACCAGCGTTGGTGATTGTTTCATTTCATCCCTATAGCCTATAATATGGAAATTCGTTTGCCTGTCAGTCTTTAGATAAGCATTATAAACGAAGCAGAATTCTTTTTTGCTTTTTTTCTCTAAAAGAACATATTATATAGGAGTGAATACGATATTCTCATTCTCGAAATGAGATGGTGGACCACATAAAATTGCTTTACGAGGCATATGTTGCCTACTCCTGATCAAGAGTATTTTTTCATCCATTGTATGTAATGTTTATCTTTTCTTCCTTTTAGAATTACCAAAGAAACCCCGGACAACAGCTAAACCCAGATCTATCACAAGCCCAGCATACGATGACATTCATTACGGCCCACACGGATTTATCATACCAACTGGTAAGTATGCGTGTCAGACTCGTATCCATTTTCAAGGCATTACTTTAATGAATCCACGTTAATTATTTTCAGCTTTAAGATTGTTTGATACCAGCCATATTAGATCCCTCTAGCTATATGTTAACCTATGTGGAAGAATGTTCTACTTCTGGAAGGTTTTCATAGGAAGATTTCTATTAATAGATTTTACTACGTTCTACAGCGGGAAATTCTATAGGCTTATATATGACTAAATTTGTAGAAATATCGAGAAATATATATTTAATTTTAAATCATTTATGGCAATTTATTATGCTGTCTGCTTTTGACTCAAATACTGCTGTGTTACCAACATAAATTTTCCAAAAGGATCACACATAACCGTGTAAATACCGTTGCAGTGCCTTTCGAAGTCAGGAAGTTGTTGACTACAAAGCAGGTATAGCAAGGAGAATTGCCATGGTGAAGCTTTCGCTTGTCACAAATTTTTCTCATCTGTAAATCGTTGGTAACGATGCTGTGAACAATCATTTTTATCAAATTGTGGACTTCTATCTTACGAACACTTAACTGCTGGTCTGAATTTAATACCTACACATGTTTCATATTGTCCTCGTGTCCTCTCGAGAATTAGTGTCCTGTCACACTCTCTCAAACTACTTTGATACACATGTGCCCTCTCAGAACAGTAGTTATTTATAGGCTCTCTCTTCTGACATCTGCTAGATCATGGACAACATCTCCAGAGCCAATTTGCCAAGTCTAATGTAGCCTCCACACTATGGTCAGTTGTTCCCCACTTCCTGATGGTGACTTCGAACGATGGTTCACGGATCGCATCCACACGCTGGGCCACTGAATGAGCTGAGCGCATTGATTCGTCCATAGGGTCTACTTAAGTTGCGCATCTAACTGCCTTTGATCTTTGGAGAAAAACCGCCTCCGAAGCCATCGTCCACTAAGGCTATTTTATCGTCTGCCGCCATCGGCCACGATAAGCCAAAGCCCCTCCAGACGGTGGTGATGGCTTGCAGTGGATCATAGTGTGGAGGCGCTTTAAAACAGGATTAATGGCAAACTGATGTTTTCTGCATTTTTAATCTTCAATCGAAGCTAGAGATATGTGTACACTAAAACGGTAATAAACACACCTCATTAGCTCGTATAACTGATGCTAGCAGATGAGCTTTGAAGTTGGCTTCCTCCGCCATTGAACTTGCTTAGAGCCTGTGATTTGCAACATACCGTCATGTCCGAATAAAGTAGGTCTCATTCCTTTTTATTCAAACCCTATATTGTAAAATATATTCAATTTATTCCTGCAAATAAACTATATCAAATATATTTTTTATCTAAAGAAATAGAATCACTTTTCTCCAAAGCTATACTAGAGGATAATTATGGGTTTTTTTTAGTTATGTTCTATAGAACATCTGTTTTGCATATTCAGGTGCTCCGGACAGTCGTTGCTCTCCGCCAGATGTTTTTGTCAACGGCAGTTTAGTGCAACACGATTTCGATGACGACGTTCGCGAAATACAGTTCGAGGGACAAGTCGGAGCAGATGCCAGGACAACACCGTGCAAGATTCGGTGCATCAACGGCGCTTGGGTCGGACCAATATGTACGGAAGGTAAGTGTACTCACATTAGAAGAGTCGTTTTCGGAAGTGTCTGCCAAATGAAATTTAAAATTAGCCAATTATAAGGAGTGTGGCAATATCTATAAAACTGTGGTAACTCAGTAGGCAAATACGTCGATCTCATAATCGGAGAGTTGTGGGATTGAGGCTTGAGTATACTATGAGGCATAGATCCGCCGTGTTCAATAATAGTGGCTAGGGCACGTAAAAGAGGTTCGAGGTCGCCTTATTTAAAGACGAGTGTATCCGCGCGGAATCAGATGTGTGACAAAGAAACAATTACAGCGTTGAAAATAAATACATTGCTTCTTATACATCTTGCAATTATATTCCGCAACTATTTTGTCTATTACAAAAATATTAGAAAAGATGCAATGACTATCGTCAACAATGATGTTGAACTTCGCTTTGTACTATGTTTTGAAATTATTCATGCATCTACTGCTTGGAGAAAACACCATCTGTTTTGTTTAGTCTAACGTAAACTATTTGTTTCTCTCAGGTGGCAGTACTGTTCAGAAACACCAGATTTTACGTCGCTGCACCGTTCGTCTGACGGATGCAGAACTGTTGGGCCGAGTAGCTGGAAAACCTTTGCCTCCAGACACCGAAGTCTCAGTTCCTCACGGTTCGGAGCTCCGACTGCGGTGTTCGGAACCGGGTCTCTACAAATTCGTGGGTAACGACTCTTTACTGTGCGACGATGGCGAATGGAGCGGGGAAATGCCTTACTGCGTGGCCACCACTCTACACAGAAACTTCTCAAGTGAGTAACTACTTTTAAGTTCAACCAACTTTATTCAACTTACTATAGTTAACTCTATAGTAGCTATAAGGTTAACTATAGTAAGATGAATGACCAATATTTTTTTATTCATTCATTATTCTTAGGCCTTTGATTGATATAAATTTATAATTTTGTTATTATTTATAAAATTTGTTAATAAATATTTTTAATTAAAAAAAAGTTGTAAAAATCTGTGTTTAAAAGTTTGGTTTCATTTTTGATTAACTATTGATAACATTAATTATTGATTAATATCATTTAAGCATTGATACACTACTCTGGTCATTTTTAATAAAAAGAGATTGAATAGATTGATTTTGCATTAGGTAGATTGTATTCTTCATGTAATAAAATGGGGAAGGACGGTTCAGTTGTTGTAGATGTAACAAAATAACCTGCTTTATATATATATATATATATATATATATATATATATATATATATGTATGTAATAAGATGGACTTCACGGTGGGTGGTTGCAGTCATGGCCAATAAAAATGACACCGTTTTAATTAAAGACGTTTATTAACAGAACGTTGTAGGGCGAGTTCTCCCTTAATTATAGGGAGAGGTCAAAATGAGGGGTCAACTAACATGAAGTTATAATCAATAGGCCCTCAACACCTAGGTCAACATGTCAGTTAAAATCTGTGGGAAAATCTCTAGGAAAATCTGCCTTCGATAGCGTGCATCTCCTTTTTGTTTGGAAATTTTCTAAATTGTCCGCTAGGGCAGTGTAGAGTTATAATTGGTTAGATCCCTTCTCTGAGGCGTAAACTGTAGCCCCAGTGGTCAATTTAGGTTAGTGGTTAAAAAGAGGAAAGTAAAAGGATCCAGGAATTTTCGCTTTTGACTCAAGATTTGAAAACCCCTGAGAATTTTCTCGGGGTGTCTTAGGGGTTTTATACAAAATGCCTACATTTATTTTCCGACCTAGTTTACTTTTCCTTACACACACACACACACACACACACACACATATATATATATATGTATGTATGTATGTATGTATGTATTGTATATAGTTGTTTATTTATTTATTTTTTGAAACATAAGTTCTAAGTGTCATTCGATGTAATGAAAATCTGTTTTTCAAATGGGCTTAGCTAGTAGTGATATTTTTCCCTTCCTCCTTGTTATTTGTGTAGCCATACCGTTGGTTGATTGGGAATGAATTGTTTCTGTTTTGGTTTCTATAAAGATTAACTCTGACTAAACATTATTTACTCAAGAGAGGTTTCCACCCTGGGCTGTCGATAGCTGTAGATCTATACCAGTTCTAAGGTCATTCTATACACGTCGGAGGACCAATTGACGATAAGTAAAATCATGGAGAAGTATTAAATCTCAATGGTGAACTTCAAACCAACAGAAGTTCGCCTCTAGGAACTTTTAGTACGAATGTTGTTAGGAAGCACTCAAATTTGAGAAGGAAAGAAAACAAAAAGGACTGTAGTGAAAAGTATCTTCTTCAGTGGATGACGGCCCTGGATTGCCCCTGGCCTTCTCCACAGTACGGTACCAGGCAGCTGGGTACTTTCTTCTATTCACTTCTCAACAGTTAGTTTATACAGGTTAGAGTTGTTAGCACTGCATCCAACCCTCAATCTAAAGGGCCAGCCTTTATATTTATAAACCTCCTGGAGACAGGAGTGCCAGCTGTACCCCTGGAGACTTGGTACCTATTTTAGTCGCCTTCTACGACACGCATAGGCTACGTTTGGACCATTTTACTCCGGTCTCCACATGGCTAGCAATGAAAAGTATACAACTTCTTTATGTTTCAGTGCAAGCTCCTCCAACCATATTATACCACGTAGTCTCTGGAGATGCAGGTTTAGACGAGGATGGTCAAGTTGTCGTCTTTCCAGGCACAATTCTCAACATCGACTGCCTATATCAAAGTAAATTTGGAAATCCTCACTGGGCCTGGACATCTTCTCATAGGTATATCTTTTGTATTCATCCACCTTTCACTTAAAATTGCATGTTTTCCCCTCCTTAAATTACTTTTATATGCTAAACCAGTCGCTTCGAGCCTAGCTTCGGTTTGGATATACAAAACCTGTACCGTTTCGCGGACTATTTAAATTTCAGATGAATTATGGCATGTAAATATGGCATATTTGAAACGTCTGACGATTTTTCTCAGCTCTTTGTTAACGAAAAATCCTATAGTTTTATTTATATGCGAGATTAACGAAGGGACTTGAAACAAATTAAAAATTTGCAGTACGGGTCATAAACAAAATGTATAAATATTTAAATTTTGAAAACGACCAAACTCTTACTCCTAAAACGAAAATGGCATGGAAAGAAGTGAAAAATTACAAAAAGAATATTAAACCCAAATAAAAATAGATAACACTTAACTAACTAAACTTTTTAATCTATGACTATTGAGCTAAGATAAATTTGCAAAATTTCCTCAAAATAGATACAACTATTCTCGTATGCTTAGCTACACATACAGATTATATATATATATATATATATATATATATATATATATATATATATATATATATATATATATATATATATATATATACATACATATATATATACATATATATACATACATATATATACATACATATATATACATATACGTAGATATACATATATATATACATATATATATACATATATATATATATATATATACATATATATATATATATATACATATATATATACATATATATACACATATATATATATATACATATATATATATATATATATATATATATATATATTATACATATATAATATATATATATATATATATATATATATATATATATATATATATATATATATATATATATATATATATATATATATATATATATATATATATATATATATATATATATATAGGTTCTATGGAATTTCATTTCGAAATCTGATTCTTTTTTCTTTTTTAGAAAGAGAAAGTAAATGTAAGCTCTATACTTTTGATTGCTTCGAAATTTGTTTAATAATACCATTCATGCACTCACTTTTAAAAGGAAAACTTTTTCTTCTTTTATTTACTGCAAAAGAAGGAAAAATAAAAGCCTTAGTTATTATTGAAATGCGATCTTTCTGGGACCGATGCTATTAAAGTGTTCCAAAAGATATTCTTGTTCCTATTAAAATAAAAAGATTAAAAAACGAAACTAACGTACTGAATAGCCTCTAAAAAAAAATTTTTTTTCCCTTTTGTGAATATTTAAAGAAAAATCTTTTCAGTTAATAGAAGTGCTTCCAACTGTTTCATCCTTGAAGTTATCTGGATAAAATGTTGTTTGCTTGTTTAACAAAGTATTGTTTCTTTTCTTCATTTTGCAGACAGTATCCGAGTGCTTGGGCGATTCCAGTAGAAGAAAAAAGTTGGAAATTTCGTTTGTCGATTTATTACGCCAAGGAATATGATTCTGGTACATACATATGCACTACACCGCAAGATATAAGCAATGAAATTACGATCCTCGTTAAAGGTAATAACAAACTTTTTTTATCAAATTTATTATGTACTAGCTTTATAATACCCTGTGTTGCCCAGGTAAAAATGGGTTTGATGTTTTATTAAGATTTCTGCTGTAGACGAAACTCACGTTTTTCTTGAGTATCCAACGTCCGGATAGATTTGTTTTTTCGAGCTTTTTTTAAAAAACGCAGGTGCACTTGCCTCTTAAGCAGACAAGTACCTAGGAAGAGTGTGCAAAGGGACATATGCACCCCTTAAGATTTTTTCTCAAAACTGAAGAAAGAAGGGGGAAAAAAGAAATTTAAAGTGTTATCTCCCTATTTTTTTTAATTTAGAAATACCATAATACTACAATAAGAACATTATCTTGAAATATTTCGGTTTTATGAAAATGATCTTGGGTTTTAAATATTTTACAAAAACAAAATCGGAGAATAAATATAAATTTGTAAAAAATAATATGAATAGATTTTTTTTCATTGCATTGTATCGAATATTTTTAACTTTTTTTAAATTTCAACTGCTTTTTTCAATCATTAAATGGTATTTTATCAATTTTCAATGATACAGGATTCTATCAATTCTGGTAAGTAAAAAATTTTGTTTTCATAATATCTCTATTACTTTTCTTAAATGCCCATATTTTTCTAATTTTTATAACGTAGTAAAAATTATATCAGTTCATCAATAGTTTTACAACGGAGAAATTAGATTGATATAATGTTTTCCTTAGTTTTTACATAATGGTAATACTAAATTAACCCCTTAAAGCATTTGCTCGTGCCTGACACGGGCAAAATTCAAAATAAACATGCAATCACATTATTTACACTTTGTTTGAGTAACAATTTTTTTTATAACTTTTATCTATTTTTCCACTGTAGTCACCCCCTCCCCCAGATCTAAAATTGCAAAAAATAATTTATTCTATACCTATATATTTTTTTCAGTCATAAAATGTATCATTTTTTATCAGTTTTTCCGAAAAAAATTCGTGTTTTAAGGGGTTAAAGAAGTCTATTTTTTCATGGCAGTTATAAGCACCTATATGTAGAATTTAGGAGCGGGGGTGGGGTCTGAGACAAAAATGTGTGTATGCATGTGTCATGCATATGTGTATGAATCATCAGTCGTGAAAATACAATGAGACATTTCTGCAAATGACGATTCCTCGTTTTAAGATACAGTAATGCCTCAGTTTTTTTTTACTTTAGTTTTTGTTGGTTTTGGTTTTTCGTTAAATTTTTAGCAGTAAAACTTACTGTTGATTAAATTACATAGATGTGCCCACAGGACCTCGCTCTCCATTTTCACTACGACGGGCTCAAAAGTTGATTCTAGTGTCAGGATAATAACTTGATATCTCTTATCTCTAAGGTCCTTAGAAGGAGATTTCCATTCCAAACAGGGATATCTGTACTACCCCCCCCCGCATTGTTGTTTTCCACACGCCAAGAAGATTCTTCAGAAAGGCAAATGCTATGTTAAATGTTCAGTTATACTTTATATTAGTCTTTTATATTCATTTTATATTAATTTCTTATTATTTGTAGTATTTAACACTATTTTTATTCTCTATGAAATATGTTTTTACTGGGTGGTCAAAAAAATACATAACAAATTTAAAAATTCATAAAAAAACGGAAAAAATGATATAAACATAACATGGTTGGAGGAATTAGTATCCTTAGATCACCAGGATGTTTTTAAGACAGATAAAAATTATTTGAAAAATTGCCGATAGGTGGCTCTAACGTACACAAATAATGAAAAAGATATGGAAATAATGAATGAAATGTCTCCGAATAGTTTATTACACCAGTATGTGATCTAAATGACCCCTCGGTGTGGTCATGGTCATTGTGGTGACAAAAGTTCATGAAATGTTTGCATATGAGTCTGTATGAATGCAGATCAAATATTTTATAGAGATTATTATGTACTGAGGATGACGCCTAAACGTTTGGCAGCTTCACAAATTCCCAAACATTGCTGGTCCCTGCATCTGCTTTGAACGCGCAAGTTTCCCTTTCGACTGCAACATGGGACAAACGCACCTCCATCAAACAAGGCTGTTCTGTTCTTGCACGATCCTCCTCCGTTTCAGTTTGCTAAAACCATTCGACAAGCTCAATAAGTCTTGTAAATATCGAATGTCCTTTCCCCTCATGTCTTCCTTGGCTTAGAATTTCTACAAGGCAATCATGACTGATTCCTATAAAATCTAATCCTATCAAATCTTTATCCAAAGTACGCAGCTTTCTTATTCATACACATTGTTAACTAATTGTAGCATTTTTGAGAGTAGTTCTTATAGCTGTCACTTGCATATTGTCCCTATACAGTCTATTTGTTGTATTAGTGCTCCCTGAAGGCCTTTTTAATCATTTTTTCCTGTCTAATTCCACGACTCAGCAATGCTAAACCCTCAAACTATCTTTTATTTCGGTTTTTATACATCTTTGTAAGTTTCTGCAGATATTTTGCCAACTCAACATTGTGGAATGTTTAAAAGGATTAGTTTCAATTATGTTGATTCA
The DNA here is from genome assembly GCA_032207245.1 of Pardosa pseudoannulata. Taxonomy (NCBI): domain Eukaryota; kingdom Metazoa; phylum Arthropoda; class Arachnida; order Araneae; family Lycosidae; genus Pardosa; species Pardosa pseudoannulata. The sequence goes on along the minus strand of CM063501.1, from coordinate 35,688,601 downwards.
TATGGAAATAATTACCTCGGTTTTCGTCAGCTGAATTTTGCCGATTGTTTTCGAACATATTATTGACCAAAACTGAGGTATGACTTCATGATATTAAATTGTTAGTTCTTTAGAGTAACTAGAAATGATCCTGTTTTTAAGGGACAAATAATAACATCTTTCTCCAGAGAAATCTTATCTTTCCCTTCTCCTAGAGGTACATTGTCCCGGCATAAGTTCAGTCGATCACTCGCGTGTTATGTCTGTCGATGGATCAAGGATGCATTCCCGTGCCCGCTTCGCTTGCCTCGAAGGATTCGGCCTCAAGGGACCCGATCAAATCACGTGTCTGCCGAGTGGACAATGGTCAGAAGATGCTCCTCACTGTGAAGGTTAGTGCCGTTCACATATCTCGAAACCTATTCTTCTGTTAACGAACCCTGCCATTCACGAATAATTAAATTTAAGATTAATGTAAATTTAGAGAAAGCTTAGCCCTTTAGCGGACAATAGTTTCGCAGTGAAACCGCCTGTTAAACATATTTTTTCCTCTACTTTTAGAAAACATAAATGAATTTTTGATTTTTCATGTTTTTGACATTTTAAACTTAGAACAGATGATAGCACTACATTCAATTTATTTTTTCTTTTTTTGAAATATATGTATTTAAACTTGTTGTACATGGAAAGTCAGTAATTCTAGTTTTTTTCATTTGTGATCTCAAATAAAATATCTATCCATAGTTATAAATTGTTAAGTTATTTATTTATTATACAGATATCCTAAAGATACTGTTATTCCAATATAATCAAAATTTTAAAAAAGTATCATGCTTACGCTGTACAAGGGGATGGATTTGTTAGTTAAACCATCCCTCTAAGAAATACAAAGGAAAATTTTCATATATTTCGCATTTATAAGGTTCATACACAGCATTTATAAACTAATTTCTTTAAACTCCAAAGAATTTTTGATGGTGACCTTTAGAGGGTTAGTTGTAGAAATATTAACTGATGCTTAAGAGTCAATCAAAAATCTATAGTTAAATCGCAATGGGGTAAAAGACCTCAGTTGTGGCTAAAATTGCATAAAAATGCAATTTTTCTTGTACCAAAATTAGTATTCCAAACTATACAAAATAACTTTTTTCTCTGAAACCTCTGAAACCTGAAACGTCAGGTAGTTTGCCCTTAGGTATTCATTTATTCCAGATAACATTTATATTGACCATTTTTGTGGGAATACCATATATGTGGCCACCATTACACCCTATGAGATTGAAAACACAGACATCCGATATTTCTTCGGAAACCAAACACAATCCCACTATGTTGAAGAGCTAAACGCTATCTACTATACAATGTGCACAATGTGAACAGAAGAAATTGTGATAATATAAAAGTAACCATCTATTTTCCTCAATATTCTTAATTAATCTTTTGCTGTATGATTTCGATAACCTACAATAAAACTAAAATTTGAGAACAAATTTTACTATTTTTATTGTAGGCTTGCTCGTTTATAGAATCTGAAATCGGCTTTAACAGTACATGATCCTGATCTAATGAATCCGATGTACCCTAAATATAACCACAGTGCTTCCAGTAACATTTTTTAAAAACGAAAATTAATTTGCAACCGTCAAAAGATATAAAGTTTCAACAAATCACTTTTAAGGTAATGCGATTTATAAATTTTTTATACCTTATTAGTTCTTACAATTGATATTCTTTTTCAGTTTTGAAATGTCCTCCGTTAATGTCTGAAAGTACACACTTGATAGTAAGCACACGTAACCGAACTTTCGGCACTCGTGTGGTGTTTTCTTGCCCAACCGGATTCGAGCTAGCTGGAGCACCATTCATAACTTGCCTGCCTGGTGCAAACTGGTCAGACGCCACACCAACATGCAGACGTGAGTATGCTCTACTCTTCATATTCAACCTAATTATTAACAAATTCTCATTTCGAATTTATCTAATATCAAATAAGTATTAAGAAAAAACACAAAGCTAAGTAAAGACAATTATGACTTAGATGATCTAAGCAGAACTAGGTTTAAGCTAAGAGAGTTTTTCTTCATAAAAAATTGAGGAAAAGTAGAGATCCTAGCAGCTCGTATAATCTTCTAAAGCCTTTATCACACAGAAACTGCAACGAGTTGAAAATGCAAAGGGTTCAGTTTACAATTTATTTTCCCCATGAAGAATAAGCAGAATATTTTTGTGTTTTAGCAAAAACATTTCAACTGATTTATTTTGGTTCAGCATTTTTGCTTGGTTCAGACGTGTTATAAAATCTTACTGACGTTTTTTACACGATGCCATTCTCCACAAGTTCGTTACTCGCTCCCATAGAATTATAAAAAAAAAAAGGCTCAACAATCCCTTAGTTTATTAAATCAAGTTTATCCATTTCTTTAACTAAAAAAAAAAAAAAAAAAAAAAAAAAATCAAAACTACATATAAATAAAAAATTCTTTTGCAAATATAGTTTAAAATGTAAAATGTTTTTCACCTCTTCTTTTTTAAAATTTCATCGGTATGGAAAAAGAGAATTTTTACTTATGTTACGAGGTACTCGCGAACCTCGTTTAATTCCATATTTGGCATGGTTGCTCAAAAACAAGTTTTCGTTGGGTCTTATGAAGTAACTTTTCACCATTTGCTAATTAAAGGGTTTGATAAGAGCAACGAGTCGTTACTAGAATGCTCAGCCAATTTAATAAATCAATCTTGATGAATCTCAGGAGCCGCGTATTTACCGGATGTAAAAGAGATCGAAATACTAAGCCGGAGAATCCCTTAAATTCTCCACATTTTCAAGAAGACAGAGTTTACTTCGGATTCTTTACCTCTTCATCTCCTTCCGATCTCAAGAATAGAATATTTGAACTCACAAATTTATTCTTCCCTTTCTCATACACAAAGAGACGTTCTAGTTGAGCACTAGGCCTTAACTGAACGGTCAACCCAACGCCTAACTTTTAAGTCATTTCAAATATTTACTATGTTAATAGCATTAATTGACGAAAAAGAACCGCTATAAAATATAACTGTATGCCTTATCCTCTTTTAGCAATAAGATGTCCGCCTCCAGTGTCGCCAATTAATGGAAGAGTAGTAGATTCAGGACGGCATCTGTCAGGTGACTTCGTTCAGTATACGTGCAATGCTGGTCACGTGATCGTGGGTGAACCATTAGCAGTCTGTACCGATCATGGAGTATGGTCACATCCAACTCCAACATGTAAGTACCTTTAAATAATTCTTTGCCATTTTTTAAATAACCATGATTGTATAAGAAAAGTTTTACATAATCAAATACTAATTGATACATAAATGGTTGAAATAAATATTAAAGAAAATGACTTTGAAGACACATTGATAAATTTTTAATTTTGTTTTCCTTTGTGTGAACTTGAAACTAAACGCTTAAACGTTAAAGTTAAAAATGAAGATTAGGTGCTATAAATGCCATGTGTTTCTTAGTAATGTATGAGCTAAATTTCATCAGTTTCTTAATAACATCATTGTAGTCAAATTAATGACAAAAATCTGTCTCAGATTTATTGAGATATAATTGTAATAAGAAAAGAAGTTTTCTGTTATTATGATACTTAGCAAGTAAATATTCAAAGTACAATAACTTCTAGGGAAAAAAACACAGCATTCTATCTGCAATAGTTTAAGAACTATGATGCTTCTTTAGGTACCGTATTTATGCGAATCTAATGCGTATCCCCATTTTAAAACTTTAAATAATAAAAAAACTGTTTGTCGGCGAATGTAATGCGCATCAATCAATGGTATGATAATTTTATTTAAATTTAGATACCATATTTTATACAACAATGGATTTATACATAAAGTAGCAGAACATAGAATTAACCTATCGAATCTAATGCGCACCCCAATTTTGAATACTACATTTGGCCAAAAACGATGCGCATTAGATTCGCGTAAATACGGTATATTGTATTCAATGCAACACTGCGTACAAAATTATTTGCTACAACGCTCGCAGAAAAGGAGGGTTCTTTTATTCAATAAAAGTTAGAATAATAAGTGATGTGAATAAATAATTGGCTATTATTGTATTGCTAATATTCTAAATTAAATTTATCAATCACTTGTACACAATAATCCACAATGATATCAAAACAAACACATCGATAAGAGTAATGAATCCAGTGATAGATTGTGTTGTTGGGTGTACGGGTAAAATTTAAATGCCATGTCTTGTGACAGACCTGTACAAGATTTAAAAATAAACCCTTTAAACATTATAAGGTAAATTATACTGTTTCCTATAAAAGGGTTAGAAGCAAGTACATATGAACAAGTCCGAATATATTCACTTAAAAGGTAAAGTAACGACAGATCCTTACCAGCATGTAACTTTTTATCATTTTCTAAGTGTATATACTCAACGAAAACATCCAAATTTTTTAGGTCGACGAAAGATAAATTATTGCGATTATTACAGGGTTCCCACTTTTTTTCCAGAACAAAAATTAAGAACTTTTTAAGGGCTTTCTAAGGACTAAAGTAACTTTTTATAAGGACCTACTTGAAATACACGGCATAACAACATAAACCCTATTTCCTAAGGTACATATTTTATTGATTATGAACCAGACAAGACATGTTCAATAAATGCCCTACAATATTTCAGAATTAAGTTTTAAAATTAGTAATAAGATATTTCTATTTGACAAAAGCTAATTTTGAAAACTATACATCTAAAGCTTGAGTGATCAAACTAGAAATAAATTATGAATAAAATACAATATTATAAACAGTACTTTCTGAGGGTTTAAAAATGACTCTGATATATATATATATATATATATATATATATATATATATATATATATATATATTAATGACACACACACACACACATATATATATATATATATATATATATATATATATATATATATATATGTGTGTGTGTGTGTGTGTATATGTGTGTGTGTGTGTGTGTGTGTGTGTACTAGCTGATTATACCCGACGTTGCCTGGAAAGAAGAAAGTTTTAGACTTTTCTATTACATTCAATGCAAGGAAAATTAAACTTCCATAAGTAACTGAATTATCTACAAACTCCCCATCCTCCATTCTTCATTTAATTAAAATCTGCAGGACTGTTAGGAAGGGCAGCTGACTTTATACTTTAAACCTTTTCAGTATGTGAAAGATTATTTATTGGTCAAATAATAAGTAACTAAGAAAAAACTGTCCCATAAGAAAACTGATAGGAAATCACGTGACGACGGTGGATCGCGTTGATGGAGAAATTGATCACATTCCATTTTAAAAATTAAGGAGTTTTTAAGGACCTTTGACAAAAATTAAGTAGTTTTAAGGGCTCTTAAAAATGACAGCTAAAATTAAGGAGTTCTTAAGGACTTTTAAGGACCGTGGGAACCCTGTATTACTTTTCATATCTAAAACTTCACGGTTGAAGATTAGGGTCATTCTGTGGTAAAACTATAGAGTGAACAAAATTTTGTCCTTTTGTATAAAAGATGAATATCGATGTTCTTAAAATGCCACCAGTAATCAATAACTTTTTTAAAAATTATTTGGCAGGTAAAGCAGCATGCGAATTTCCTGGAGAACCTTCTAATGGTCACGTCATTCCAACCAAATTCCACTACAACATCGGGGAAGTCGTCGTTGTGGGATGTCAGCCTGGTTTTAGAGTTCTTGGATACCAGCGACTTCGATGTACAGCGTCTGGTCACTGGAGTACTCCCTTACCACATTGTAGGCCCTATTTAGCACAGCAAACGTAGCCGACAGTGAAAACGAAGGCTGTGTTTAGATAACCAACACCCTCAGCATACAAATCTGCCAGTGTCAATACATTAAAATTGATAACGTGTAAATTGTATGTATATCACCAAGTAGGGTTAACTGTTGAGTACCCACAAGAAAATATGGTTTTAACGATAAACTTTTACTTGCCTCTTTATTAAGCAGAAAATAAGCCACTACTATAGTACAAAATTTAAAGGAGATAATATGGAAACAAAAGTGTTTTTATTAGTCATTTAAGTTCAACTACAATATTTATATATAGTTCAGAATATAATACGGAACATCTTCTTTTTGATCTTGATAATGTAACAATAAATGTTCTGCCGGAATAGTTAGATAATCTGAAGTTTTATTGATATTTTTATTCTACTTTATTCTATAGTTCTTTTTATCTTCATTTAAAGATCCCAAACTTTTCAACGGATATACGTAAGCAAGGAAACTGCATTCGATTTCTACAAAAGAAACTGCCTAATATTGTAAATAAGAGGCAAATTTGTAATCCTCGAACATTTTAAACAAACGGAAAACGGTCTTAAAGAAGTAATATTTTGTGTATCGACTAAAAAGCTAGAGAAATATTAGAATGTATTTGAAAGGTCTTATTTGAAGTATTCCAAGACATGTCCCACCTCCTTTCATACGTCATAAATATGCCTAACACAGTGTTAGATTTAGTAAATTTCTTAATTTGATTTTTCACGTACTCACTTTTATCTACAATTTAGTTCATACAACGTATTTCTTAGCTTCCCATATGTCAGTATACATATGCGAAACAATGAAATGAGTGTAGCATTCTAATTTGATGTTTCTGGGTAAAAATGTAAAGCAATTTTACTTTCATTGTAGGTGCAATAGACTGAAGATATGCATATTATTGTAGATATGTTTTTATTAAATCTATATTGATGAGTTTTTTTGTCCATGCTTTTAAATGGTAATCTCACTTTCAAGTGATCAAGGGTATTTGGAAAGGCAAATGCATCAAGAGATGTAAAAACAAATATTAACGAACAATATTTTGGATTGGGTGAGATTAAATTACTTCTATATTGTTGTTACTCCTCTCCCCTCCTGGTGTAGGGGATATACACAAGGACCAATAAGGCGATTTTAAGCAGCAGGGCACAACTCAACTTATGACAATTCAAGCTTTAGTTTCAAGCGGAAAGGCAGTTTATTGTTTGCCTATTGGTTATTGTAAACATGAAAATGAATGGGAAAGATATTATGTTAGAATTTATGGTTATCATTGAAATGCGTTATACATGCAACATCACTTCAATAGAACATAACATACATTACAGGCAGTTAAAGTTAACATGAGAAGGGTTATTCGAATATCTGGGCGAGTGATGTAATATTTACAACATTGCTCTGTAGACTCTGTTGCAATATGCTACTGGTTCATGGCTGAGGGTAATACACAGTTTCACTTTCAGCGAGGAAATACGAGGGCTGAAGACTGACTTTACCTCAAGAATAGGTCCTAATCCCGAACCTATTTTACATACCCCATCCGCCATTAATGAACACAGCAGATCTTAAACCGGCTCGAACCTTGATCCTACTACCCTCCATCTATATCGACACTAGCTAATACTGTGCCACTCCTTTAGAGGTTGTATAAATAAATGATTTTTTCCCTTCAAAACTGCAATTTCTTAATACTATCAGTAATATTAAAAAATTGAATTAATAAATTTGTTTGATAAGAGAGTCACTCTGAGAGGTAAATGGTACAAATTAATCTCACTAAATTCTGATTAATCCCCTTCAACATCATTACACTTTTGTACAAAAAATTTAGAAGTTTAAAAGCTTCAATAGCTTCCATAAAATAATAAAATAAAAATCTTTTATAAAAGATATGAAAGTATGCTAATCACATTTAAAAAGATTAAAATTTATTCCAAAAACACTAAATAAAAGCATTTTTTAAATTACCATCATTACTTCTTTAAATAAAGACAAACATCTAATTTCTTTTGTTAACTAATACAAGTATGCTCTCTTGTCTGTACTTTCATCCACACTTAATGAAAATGGGAATCTTCGTTGTTTTAATTTTTAATTGCTGTTGTAGGGTATCACAGACTCCATGACTTTCATCTTAACCATTTCTACTCCTTCACCCCTTTACAGTAGCAAAATATTGTGAAAAACGATCGTAAAAGTGCACATTTTTTTACTCACGAAAATTATATAAAAATATGTGTATGAATAATATATATATATATATATATATATATATATATATATATATATATATTCATTTTTAACTTTTGGGTTCATTTTGAACTTAATATAAATTAATTTTTTAGGAACAGCCAACATTCAGGATTATTAAAATTGAATGTTGGTTTAACAGCAAATACCAAAAATTAAAAAATATATGTTTTAAACATTGAAAAAGAATTTTATTACACTTTAGCATATAATATAAATAAATAGAATTTTTTTTCTTGTGTGATAATTTTGAGAGCATGAAATGTACTCCAACATCACAATCTGGACAGAAGTACCGAGTTTCCTTCCTGAATCCCTTATTGTTTTCATCTCTTCTGGAACAACGAACTTTGCATTTTCTTGATGGTTGCCATTTCTTATCAGTGACAGGTATCTGTTAAATAAAATGCTTTTCAATCAAACGGTTGGGGTAACTTAACCTCAGCCAGCCTCTTTTTACAATGGTATCAGATATATAGTTTTTTGTAAATAAGCATAGGTGATTCTAATTAAGAAAAATTTTTCTGAAATTCTACAAAATTTTCTGAAAAAGTATAAGCTACTTATTTAAGATAAAAAGTATATAAATGTTAATTTCTGGATGTCCAAACTAGAGCTGGATGATGACTAAATTTTAATATTGGGATTTATCGTTTACCAAATATCAGTATATTAATATGTTCTAATATACATCACCTTATTATAGAATTGCAAATATAAGTGCATTCTATATAAAATAATACAAACACACATATATCAATGTGTGTGTTGGTTATCTAGAAAACAAAAATTCAATTTCTTAATCTGAATACATAAATTTAAGTTTTAATATTTTGCTTTAAAAAAGAAAATCACATAACATATTATTACAGTTGTTCAAGAGAAAAAAGATTTGTGGATGCTTCAAAAAAGAAAAAAGGGTGAGAAAAGATATAAAACTTTGTGATTATCTTCAAAATTCATTTATATATGTTTTCATTTGAAGCTGGAGATGGTTTTACAAAGCTTTTTTTTTTCAATTTTCATAACGGATTTTTCTGAAAATTCTTTCCAAATTTTCAGGGGAAAAATCTATTTTTTATAATTTTTGGAACAAAGTCACAGAAATTTTCGGAAACTTGGGAAATTGTTGGATCAGAATTAAGCTTGTAAATAAGGTACAAGTTCAAAATAGTTTGAACTAATACATTACAAATAGTCTGGTACTACTATCAGGTGCATAGATTGAGAAATAATCATGATTCTGGGAATAAGAAATAGATTATTATAACATTTTTGTGTGTTACTTTTGGACACTCCAGCCCAAATATATCACAGGTAGAGAAATAGAGGGCGACACTTCACCCAGTCATTTTGACAAGAATGAGAAAGAAGGGGTTAAATTGTAAATGACCCTTGCTTTTTCAACTACCTCCTTGCTATGTGGTATCAAAATAGCTTACCAAATTTCAAACTGTTACTTGAAGTTCAGAGACTGGGAATCTAGTAGACCAAATCATGGTAGTTGGAGTAATATTTGAGAATCATTGAGAGCATGCTCTATTCTTTAATTGGCTTACAAATTGAACAGAAAAGAATAAGGGGAAATAATTTGTAATTTTATTCCTTCAGAAATCCAGAGATGATTAGTATGAAATACCTGGAATTCCAGAGTTTTTTCTGGAGAACAAATATCTCAGAGTGATTTGATTTACTGTTAGTAAGTATTCAAAATAAATCATATATATCTAAACCCAGGAAATTTTTATAGTTCCAATTCAGTTATAATTTCTAACACTGCAGATCCTGTTTAAAAAATAATTTAATAAATTATAAGATTCAAAAATATTAAAATTTTAGAAACTACACACACACATATGTATGTGGGTTTGATGTCACAAATAATCTATTGGGAATGAGTATAGAAAACACACACAGTCATTACAAGAGAAAAAAATTATATTTCTTCTCTGATCGTCATGCAGGAGCTAAAAGCTACATTAAACTATGGCTTCTAACCTTATTCAAATACACCACAGATGGGTGACAAGGCAGGTACAACATCTCAAGTTAGGAGCCCAGAGAGTAGTCATATTTCATTCCCATAATCAAACTTTTATAAACTAGCTTTCAATTTTACATCCAGAAGCAATACATAAGTAAAACTACAACTAAATGTTAAAGTAAAAGTATTCTGGAAGGCTATTCCATTATCTCTATCAGAATTTGGCAATTACTCATTTTTTTTCATTACATATGTGTATATACATACACATATATATAAGTAAAATGATATGGAATTAATATTTTACTGCACTAAATAAATATTAATAAATCTTATCAGCTTTTATCTGTTAAGTGTTGTCTGTAAAAGTGTTGATAGTAATTGATCTCAACATGCATTCTTAATTTATACTAAGCATACACATATAAATATAGTTAACCTATAGAGATAAGCATGCATTATTTGTAAATTATTCACAGTAACTAATATATAATTATCAGAGTTTGGTTTGTGAAGCACTACAGTTAATCCTTTGCACTCCATTGTCGCAATATTTATGACAACAGAGAGAGCGAAATTAGCTGGAGTACAAAGGGTTAACTTTTTGCAACATGAACCCAGGACCTGCTTTTTAAAGATGATTCCTAATAGCTCAAAAAACTCATTTGAGCATTAGGATTCATACTTGTGGATTCTGATACTCATTAATAGCACCTACCAACACAGGTTTTAATTTGATTTAGAGCACTACAGCTTTTTTTGTGAAATATATCACCTAGTTTAATTAGATTCAGTTTGGTTTTAATCGCTGCACATAAGGGGTAATGAGACTGAGGATTACTGCCAATACTGAATGGCTGTAAATATCCTTTTCTGGAGTGAAACTCAAAACCATGAACTCTGGTACTGAAGAGCAGTGCCCTACTCATTCAGCTAATTTGATTGGGACCTACTAATTTATAGCTGACTCCAAAAGACCTACATACCATAAGTTGAATTAGAACAAACGAACATCAGTACCAAAACACGTAACAAATTCATTTATGATATTTTTTTCAATTATATTCCCATTGAATACACTTAGCAATGAGTTATAAATTTTCTTAAGATGTAAAATATTTCTTAACAATTTAGATAAAGCAAATATAATCTTTGTAGTTTGTAATTACAGGGTTTGACTGTACATATTTCATATATATGTATGTATTATGTAGGTACAGTTTGATTAATCACAACTAGGTATTGTAAAATCTATTTTTTTACTCTTACTCATTCCAATAATGTGTTTAAATGCTCTTGAAAACGAAATTTCTCAAAATGCAGTTGGTTTAATCAAAACTAAACACTGTAAAAACTAGCTTTATTTTCTGATTTATTTGAATTAAACAAATTAGATCTATCGAAATTAAACATTGTATGAAAACACTTTTTTCTCACTTGCTTATTCTAATTAAATACTTAAAATCTCTTTAAAATGAAAGTTCTCAAATTGAAGTAAGTCCATATTAAATCCATCGTAAAGTCAAAATTTTGCTTTTTATACCAATTAAATGTTAGAATGTTCATAATAATAAAAGTTTTTAAAATATAGCCTTGACATTGCACAAAAAGTTTTTTCTTTAATTTTTCTTTCAAAGTTTAAATGCTTCTGAAAAGGAAAGCTCTCAAAATGAAGTTAGTTCTACTAAAAGTAGACTTTGTAAAAACATTTTTTTTTTTACTTATTCCAGTCAGGTATTTATCTCTATCAAGTTCTTTTTTTCACTCTTTTTTTTTAAATTCCCGAACTAAAACAAGCATTTTTTTAATTGATGAAAGTTATTATATGTTCTATCCTGAATTGGAAAATGCAAAATATTTTTTGTCTGAAAGCAATTTTTTCCCTTAACGTACTAGAGTTCTTACACATGACATCCCATTCATCGATCTACAGATTTCCCTACAAAGAACCCAAGTTTTAAATTAAAAAATACTTTCTGATACTATATTTATCAAATATATTGCTTTGAAGTAGTTAAGGTAAATATATGTATCAAAAGAATTATTAAAAATATATAAAACAGTTTGAGAAAAGGATTCTATAATCTTACTGTGAAAACAGCTTTACAATGTTTCTTACCACAGGAACGTAAAAACCACTTTGAAATGATTTAATGTTTATGTGCTTGTTATATTAATCAAGAAAGAAATCTTACTCCTGAATATTAGAAATAAATTGAATTGTATCTTTAGTATAAGTTTTAACATATCACTATGTGCAAAAAAAGAAAAAAATGTATAAACTTGTCCCAGAGAAAAATTCAACTCATACCATTCACATAAGTACCTAGTAATCTCTTATCTTTTTTAACACAGAAAACAGTAGCAAAATATAATGAAACATGTCAGTAGCAACAGATCCACTTTCAATAATGTAATTTATCACTTCATTGCATGACTTGCAATGCTGACCATATGGGCACGAATATACTGAACATATACTATGCAATGTCAGTAAGAAGCAGTTAAAAAAGTAACAAGCTTTGCACATAAATGAGGATTTTTTTTATTTTTTAAATGAAACAAATATATACAATTATGAACACACTTTGCAATAGGCTACAAAATGTAGGAAATTATCTTATGATGCACATGACAATTTTAACATAACAAATAGTATAATTGAGAACAATAAGATAGGTGTAATCGAAATGCAACAAACTCATTCAAAGTTTGAAGAAAATTTTAAAATTATAATGAAACATGATTTTCTGTAAAAGCATGAAAATAGCCAAAAATTTTTAGCACATAATGCTCTTACTAAATAAGGACATCACAGCCCTCAGGAATTCAAAATATAACACAAATAAAATAGTTAAACTTCCCCTCCAAGCAAGAAAAACGTTTCAATACATCAGGCCATGTTTTTATCCTCTTGTAGTACCCTGTAGTTATAAACAACAAAGCAAAAACAAATTATATTATTTCAAAGAATGACTAAAATTCATCACAAATGTTTGACATATACTTAATGTTATGCAATAAAACCGCAAAAATTTCTTGGTCGTTACACATTAGTCATTTTTCACAAATCAATTTAAGGTTCTAAAATTGTATAGAATATTTAAAATATCCACAGAATTCTGATCATACAAGCCAAAAAGGGAAGTTAATTTATTACATATGAATAGAACTTTAAAACTTTTCAATTAGCTGTTAGATCTTAGTATATGCAGCTTGAAACCTTACCAATGAGGGGAATAGAAACCTAAAATAAAAAAAATCAACTAATAAAAAGTAGTTGGTTATAACTACCTTCATACAATCTTTTAATAACAGTTTTTTGTTTCTGTGGTGCTTAGAAAACTATTAAATCCTTATTCACTCTCGAGAGTTAAATTTTGCAATTCTTCCTCAAGAGCTTTCTTCTTATCAACTAGTTCTTGGTACTTCTTTTGTAACATGCTTTCTCTTTCAATCTGTCGGTTCACATCTTCAGTTAAGGACTGAAAAACAAAAGAAAAGAAAATTAAGCATAAATTTAAAGATAGATATTATATATTATATTATTTTACTATCGAGAATTTTTGAGGTATAAAAACTCCTCAAACAACATACTTGCAAACATAACATTTTTTAATATAAAGTAGACCCTTATATCACACATATTAGGAGACAAGCAAAATGAGCAATATATTCAACGGCATGGAGGGGAGCAGGAATATCGTAAAAATTTTACTTTTATAAAAATAACACTGTTAAAAATACAATAATAAAATTAGAAGAGTAAGTATATTAATAAAAAAGAATAATCATTCAGACATGCCAACCCCAAAAAGCCCAAATTCTGCAATAACTTCACATGTTTATCAATCAATATAACAACCTTATACCTTACAAAATAAATAAATAAATAAAATTGTACAAAAGAGAGCCAAATTGTATAATATTCAATTTATATATATGGTTAATTTTGTACCATATCTGAGAAATCAGAATACAAAAACACTGAAAAAAAATTAACGAAAAGTTATTAAAGAATATAAATAACAAAGAAGTTATTTAATGACAATATTACTTATTTAAAATATCTGCAATTGTTTCCTTTATACTACATTTACTGTTGCATATTTTGCTTTCTTTAAAAATTTAGAACCAAATGTTTTTCTAAACATGATCCCAGTCGCCTTGATTTACAAATCAACAAGTTTTCAATTGTTTCATTTGTTATCAATGAATAAAAATGTGTGGCTGTTTTAGTGACATATTTCAAAATTCATTCACACTTTGTCTTACTAAGTGAAACCATTGAAATTAATAATATGATATCTGAGAGTTTTGTATAAAATATCTATCACTATTCTTTAATTGTCCAATCAAATGCCACTGGATATTGACACATCCTTCTGTAAGAAGGATGTAGTAGGAATTTCTTGTTGCAGACTGTAAAATTCTGACTGCAGTCTAGCACCATTAGCACCAACTTTGCAAAGCCAAAGAAAAATTCTGTTTCGTTGTCACAAAAATGGGTGCAAATGAAAAATTTAATGCTTTTATCTTCGAAAATCTAGCAAATATGGCCCAGAATCCTGGAAAAGTCAAATATCCATAATTGCTTTGTTAAACCTGGAGAGTAGGCATGACTGATACATTAAATAATAAAGACAGAGAAGTTCCATTTCACTTCTTATGTACAATTGTAATCGTACATAAGAAGAAATTGATTGTTGATTTTGAATAAAGTTAGTTTTTCTTTTCTACCACAGGTGTCCAAATTTTATTGGTAGACAGTGTATATTTGAATTTAACAATAGTAATGCATTGCTGGGTGCCCTAGCTTTAAAAATTATAATTTGTGTACCACTTTCAACTATCAAAGAGTTATTTTTTAATTACTGAAGTTACTTCTAAAAACAAAAATAAAATTTCAAAACACTACTAACCTCAAGCCTTTTGGTAATAGCTAAATTTTCCAATTCTTGCAAACTCTTGAAGGTGTTCAATTCTAAGTGAGTCTGTTCAACTTGTTCAACCAGGTCTTGATGCTGTTTCAGTAAAGCTTGATTTCGAGACTAGAAAAATTCAAACAAGCATAGTTATTATACCAAATTTAAAAGACTTTACAATTTAAAATAAAATATTTTTTATCAAGTTATTTTTACCATGAAAGCCACAAAATCCATGGAAAAAAGTACTGATATCTTCATGATTTTCCCTGATAATTTTCCTAAACTTCCTCTCCATATCATAATAATGCAAGATTTCTCAAAAACATGATACATTTTAATCCAGTAGAGGTTGTATCCCTACAGCAGTGGGGTTTGTATTTTTTCATATACAAGTAAAAAGTACACTTTTATGCATATGAAGGCAAAATATTTACCTTTGGATGCATCTCATGATATCTACACTTCTTTGATTAGTCAAAATACTATATATTAAAAGCATTACCCTTTCCATGTGTAGTGAGTATAATATAATTCTCCCACAAATAGTCTAAATTGGAGTACATGTGAATGATGCAACTGAAGTGATAAAAAGCTTTTTCAACTTGAACTGGAGTTCTAAAATATCCAAATATGGCATCTTCTGAGAGTTGAAAAAAAAACTTTTCCATAATTGATGAAATTTTGGAAAATTTCCTGATTTTTGCAAATTATGAAAAGCATTCTGACATTACCCTGTTGTTTTCCATAATCTTAAAGTACTCTGACAATGTCGTAATCTACCAGATTTCACTGATATGTGACCATCTTAATTATATTTTTAAAAAAATTATATATATATATATATATATATATATATATATATATATATATATATATATATATATATATATATATATATATATATATATATATATATAATTGTATATCAAAATGAGAGAATTTCAATTTTTTTTTTTTTTTATTAATTAACATTTTATGGCAAGCAATTTAAAGCCATTAAAAGAACTGGGATGCTCACAACCTTTAAAAACTTAAATGTTTTAGTTTTTATTTATTAAAAAAGTGTAATAAAAAGTTTTTATAGGAATTAAGAAAATAGTCAATAAGTCCACTGGAAAGCTTAAAAATTTTTTTTTGAGACTGCAATTTCTTTCAAGACCTATATTGTGAAATTAATATATCAATATTTTATTCAATGATATGCTGTTATATAAATTTCTTCAGCAGTATACTGCTATTCATGTTAATAATACATGTTTGCCAACATTTTTTTTTTTAATATCAGCATTTATAAATTAGTTAACTACTAATATAGTGCAAAGCTTAATAACAAAAATGAATCTTTGTTTTCAAACAATTAATACAGAGCTTGCTGTGGCAGAGACAAGTTTTTCAAATAAAATCCATGAAATTATCACTAAGAAGTTTGTGCTGTGCTACAAGAGAATACGCACACAGTTTACATAATGTAAAATTTTAGTTAAAAGGTTTTGTTTAATTAAAAACATTGAAGTTTTTAGAATTTAAAGATTTTAATAGTTGGTGAAGTTGGAAACATCTTAGTTCCCTTAACTTAAACTGATTCTATAAAAATAACAATCTTCAATAAAAAAATGTGTTGAAATAAAATAAGCCAAAAGTATATTAATGTATTTAAAATTTTTACAAAGGCTGTAAGCTGCAAGTTGTTGCATAAAAAAGTTCATTCTCATCAAAAATGATTGAAATATATATATATATATATATATATATATATATATATAAAGAAGAAAACATATTATTCAATTTACCTGATAACCACCTAATAAAATCCTTAACTTTTTTTCAATCTTGGCTGCACGTTTGGCTTCTTTTGTCATTTGATTACGATTTTGCTATTAAAAAAAAAATCTATAAGTGAACTAAAATTAATTTACATGAAATATCTTACTAAGCAAAGGATTGTGTATATAAACAAATAAAGATTGATTGGATGCAAATCAAAAGAAAAATTGTGATAAAATAAATACATAATATACAATTCTTTAAATTACTTTGTTGTATAACCGAAAAATTATTAAAATCAATCTTTTAGCACAAAAAAAAGCAGCAAAAAACATTAAACAGAAGATGCTTAAATTTTGAGAAATTAAAAAATATATACTGCAATACAAAGGTGTAATGAGAAATTTTCCAAGAGGAAGCATTCTTTCAGTTTAACTCACTTAAGGCTGATGCAGCAATTCTGACATATTAACATTACTTCCTGGTGCTGCTCAAGTAGACATATATATGTATGAAATTCTGTATGTAGTTCATGAAGTTATTTAAAAAGAATGTGCTGCAGCTACCCTACTTGTTTAAATTATATTTAAATTTTACATGTAATTGAATTAAAAGACAAAAACTCGTGTATTATAATTATAAAATTATATTTAATGCTTTATATACAATATAAAATATTACTGATGAATAAACAATGATTCAATCAAACCATAGAACAAAGTTTATATCCACCGTTTAGTGTTATTGCTAGAGAAGTGAAGTTTGTTGTTTAAGCCTTGTTTCCGAGTTTGCTTGTACAGTTCTGTAATTTACATTAGTCATTTCACAAACCCCAATTTTTGTATTCTTGAAATGCATGATAAATTATATTTTACTGGTGAATAAACAATGACTCAAACTAAAGAACAATGTTTAAAAACACAGTTCAGGATTAATTCTACAAATGAGAAGCCTCTGCTTCTTGTAGTGTAAAAGAAATAAGCTAAAAACTTGACTAGCTCAAGGTTAAGAAAAAAAAATTGTCATCTATTTCATGAATCAAAATCTATCTTTAAATTTACTGAAGAAACTGGCAGATTTTAAGATACACACAAAAAGACAATCAACATAAACAAAAGAAAAAGCTTAAGAACAGACAATAATCCTTTGCTAAAAGATCATGTCTGTAGTTTGTCATGAAAAATAAAACATTGTCTATGATAAATAATCTCTAAAAAAATTTATTATAATTATCTGCCCCTCCTTTTTTTTTCTTCTGGTAGAAGAGGTGAAATAAAAGCCATTAAAACAATGAAAATAAAAAAAACTCATTGAGGCTCAACTTTTATTTTTGCTGCATTGCCTCTTCCAGGTCCTAAACATTAAATCTGCCAAATTTAGACCTTATCAGTAAAACGGTCTAGAATACTATAACAGGCAGACAAACGAGTTCTTTTATATACATAGACAGATAGATAGATAAGCATATAGGAATCCTTACAGACTGTCATTGAAATCCTCACATCCCTCCTTTGCTACATCCCTAATGCATTTGAATACACCCAATATATTTGGGGGAGAAAAAAGTGTAATATGATTTTAGATGTTATAATAGTAGTCCTTTAACACAGCTAAAACAAACCATAAATTCTCTTTCCCCTTTAAAAATTAATTGAGGTACAAACTTTTTACTTAATATATATGATTGATATGAACTTCAAAATCAGTGTGCATTATTCAACTTTTACTTCCTTGTCTGAAGTAAAGGAAGTATTGTAATTGTGAAAAATCAATTTGAAATCAATTGGGAAAATCAATCTAAAATTCCAGTAATCTGAAACCATCTTGGCCATAGATGAATCCATTTTGACTGATATTTTAAAGTAATTTTCAATAATAAAGAAAAGTTTACAATTTTATATACACATTTATCTTTAAGTTAAACTTTTGCTACTAAATTTTTTATTTCCTTTAGAGTTTGATAAGAAAAAATTAAAAAGATAATTATAACCTATATCATGATAACTGATTAACTGAAGGATTGTTTATTGGAATACCATTACAATTTTTTATGGCTTTGCTAGTCTAGATCTATCTAGTTTGAAATCAAACTATATATACCAAATTAATTCAGCAAAATATTATTTTGAAGACTTATCTAAATATATTATGAAAGGTGTCAGTACTTCCTTTCTCTCATACATTTTATAATTGTTTGTTAATAATCATAAAATTATACTTACTTCAAGTCTTTTTTCCAAGGATTCAATTCTATCTTTCTTACTGACAATGTTTGCTCTGGTATATCTGTTTTGACTAGGTAAAAACAAAACTTGAGCTAAACATTCCTCCCAAACTTGGGTATAAGCTTCAAGGCTAAGTTCTCCATGACCCATGCCTTTCTTCACAACATCCATTTCTTCCTTCAATAATGTGTCAGCCTAAAATTATTAAGATAAATGTTCATCAGTTTTAATGGGTTATATTAAATAATAAAGAATTAACTGCACAGTTCACAATCATTAAGACATTGCTACAATTAGTATTTTACTTTGGATGTGCCAGACAAAATATTTAAAAACAAGACTTTTTAAACAAAAATTTATAAAACAATGTTGAATAAAGCATGGTCTAGTGTAGCTGTTGAATACTAAGGAAAAATACACTGAAAATTTTCCCCAAACTCTCAACACACATTTAAAATGTTCTAAATATGGATCCAGCAAACGCTGCATCCTTATAGGGGTGGAGTTTGTCTTTTTATTATTATTTATTCAATTTATATGAGTAAAAAATATGATTTCATATTTGATAATTTTAGGTACAATTTTTCGATCAGAATCCACCTAATTATTTCCACACTCTGTCAAATTAAAATAGTCAAAATCTCAAGTAAAAGGCATACCTCTTTTACATATACAATTTAATATTCATAATGAATAATTTCTAAAAATTTTATATTACTTTAAACTTAAAATAGAAAATGACCTTACCTTAAAAGAATATTATAACATTATAACATTTTCAATATATTTGAAGTTTTAATCTTATCCTGGTATGATAATCTCTCTTTTGGTAATTTAGGGGGAAAAAACACTTTTTTTCATAATTGGTGAAATTTGGGAAAATTCAGAGATTTTAACAGAATTTTGAAAAGTACCCTGATATTTTCTAGAATTGCAAAATACCCTCACATTTTTCCCAATTTCTTAGTTTTCCCTGAATTTTGGTCACTACTCAAGCCCAACTAAATGTCACAAGTATCCTTCATTAAAATTAATAAGCATATAACAAAGAACACAAGAAAAGATATATATTCCATACATAAAATTTAAACAAGCAATTTAGGAAATAAACTAATCCTTATTTAACTCAGCAATTAATTTACTTACAAGCCATTCTCAAACTCACACATAAAATTCAAGTCTTTAATCAGAAGTAACTTATTTGACTAGTCATTTTAATTAAAATACAAACTCCACTTTATTAAAATTTCTAAAATCTGGATGGCACCACAATACATCTTTATCCCCCAAAATTTTCTAGAAAAATGAAATTAGATTACATTCCCTGACAGCAAATTCACAAACTCTAATGGGAAATTAGTTCAGCATTCTGGAGGGTCAGGAAATAGCTGGTAGAAAATAAGTTATAAGGACTGAAAGTCCTCAAACTCTCAGACTCAACAAAATATGGAGTGAATTACAAGTTAATGATTCTATCCCTTGGAACTGTAGAAAAGTATGCTTTCTGAATTGAGACTTTTCTTCATCACAAAGTGGAATTAAAATTGGGAAAAATAATTTATGCTTCTTATTAGGATAATTTTTAATATGTTGCACATATACATACAAACAGATCAGTAAATGCCTTATGATAATTCTTTTTAACAGAAATTGTTATAAACAAGTTGAAACAAAAATAAACTTTCAAAACAATCCTTAAAGAATTCTGTAATTATTTTAAAGGGTTAACCTATGAGAGTCACAAAAATTGCTAAAACTGCATTTGAGGAGTTTTAATAATTTCTTAACATTAAAGCAACTTTATTAATTGGCAACTACAGTAATTCATATACACTCAAGAGCCAAAACATTATGATATGTTAATAACAAGTTGGCCCTTCTTTGGTGCGCAACACAGCTTCAACCCACCTTGTCATAATTTACTTACAAGCCATTCTCAAACTCACACATAAAATTCAAGTCTTTAATCAGAAGTAACTTATTTGACTAGTCATTTTAATTAAAATACAAACTCCACTTTATTAAAATTTCTAAAATCTGGATGGCACCACAATACATCTTTATCCCCCAAAATTTTCTAGAAAAATGAAATTAGATTACATTCCCTGACAGCAAATTCACAAACTCTAATGGGAAATTAGTTCAGCATTCTGGAGGGTCAGGAAATAGCTGGTAGAAAATAAGTTATAAGGACTGAAAGTCCTCAAACTCTCAGACTCAACAAAATATGGAGTGAATTACAAGTTAATGATTCTATACCTTGGAACTGTAGAAAAGTATGCTTTCTGAATTAAGCATTTTTTCTATCACAAGGTGGAATTAAAATTGGGAAAAATAATTTATGCTTCTTATTAGGATATTTTTAATATATTGCACATATACATACAAACAGATCAGTAAATACCTTATGATAATTCTTTTTAACAGAAATTTATATAAACAAAGGTCTTCTTAAAAGAACTTTTTAATGCTTTCAGTGTAAAATTGTTATATATAAGTTGAAACAAAAATAAACTTTCAAAACAATCCTTAAAGAATTATGTAATTATTTTAAAGGGTTAACCTATGAGAGTCATAAAAATTGCTAAAACTATATTTGAGGGGTTTTAATAATTTCTTAACATTAAAGCAACTGTATTAATTGGCAACTACAGTAATTCATATACACTCAAGAGCCAAAACATTACGACCACCTGTTAATAACGAGTTGGCCCTTCTTTGGTGCACAACACAGCTTCAACCCGCCTTGACATGGATGCCACAAGTCCTTGGTAGATGGTCAGAGACAGATTGTACCTGATGTTTAAGCAACGGTTATGCAAATCAAAGATGTTGTGAATTGGTGGTCTTTGAACTCTGAGCTGCCGTCCCATGACATCCCAAATGTGTTCTATTGGATTGAGATCCGGTGATTAATGTAGCCAGAACATTAACTGGAATTCAGTATCATGTTCCTGGAATCACTCCAACACAATTTTAGCCTTGTGACATGGGGCGTTGTCCTGTTGGAACATTCAATTTCCAGCTGGAAAAACAGAGGCCACATAAGGGTGCAATCTAGCATGTGGGCATCCAACACCATGGGGTCTAATGCTGGTTTCACCATCATTCATCCACTTTGCATAAGTACTAACAACTGTAGATCATGAACAACCAACGAGTCGTTCAGTTTCAGAAATACTTGTTCTGAGCCATTACAATCTGTCCTCTATTAAAATCGCTTAGATCCGCAGCTTTTCCCATCACACACACAAGTAAGTGAAAGAATGGTTCTTCAGACTCTCCAGTAGCAGTTAAATACCACTTCCACCTGATCACATGCCTTCCACGTCATCCAGGCGAGTTCATTGCAAAATGTAAGGGTGATCATAATGTTTTGACTCTTGAGTGTAGTATTATAGTATGTTTTACATGATAAATGACTAATACAAGATAAATCATTGATACCTTTGTTGCTGCATAGTTTATATAAATAACAAAAAATAAATAAATAAAAATTTAAAACACATACCCAAAATTATATAACAAAAAAAAAATTACCAATGACCCAATTTTTAGTACAATAGATTAACAATATAATAAAAAAGAAAAGAAATATCTTTTAATAAACTTGTTTCAATGGAAAACAGTATCTTATCATGAAATTCTAGAAATCAAAAATTGTTTTCCAAAAACTGAATGCAAACATACCGCTTCAAGCTCATCCTCCACAAACTCTTGAAAAGGATGTCTTTCTAGATATGAAGCATGATGAGCCAAATTCAACCTAGGGGGTTGTTTTTTGCCTGGAGCAATGAGAGCTACAGGATGCTTTAGAGCATCATGATGAAGCATAACCAACATCTCCTGTTTGATCAGTTCTTCTGCTTTCTGTAGTTCCGTTAAAGGTGGGTCACAATGAGATGGTCGCAAAATATTGGAGTTCACATCAGAGGGACGTGGAAGCTCTCTCTGGACTGAAGTCGACTGCTTTCTACGCTCTGCCTCCACTAGAAAGAAAAAAAATTAGCAAATTACAAGAATAGAAGTAAAATAAATTGGTTTTTTTTATGCAGTTACATTTTAACCATTTACTCATCAATGCTCCTGTTAGTGTTTAATTATCTAATTCTAAAAACCAATGTTAAGAAGAAAAAAAGTTTTGAACTTCTTTTGACTGGCCTGACGATTTTTTCGTTTTTTAGAATGTTAGGATTCATTTTAACTTTAATAAGTGAATAAGTGACATTTTGTGCAGCATGTTTTCGATTCAGTAAATAAATATGCTTAAATTAGCAATGAGTGTGTGTGTGTGTACATTTCAAACAGTTATAGCTTGTGTTGATCATCAAAACCCTTGTATTTACAGTACTAGATGAAATACATAAGCTATTTACTTGCCTATTATTTTTGGCTGTTATTAAACTCCATAAGATTTTCCAGTCTTACAAAATTATTGTTTGTTTTGTTAATTCTGGAAATTTTCCAAATGCTATTGTTTTAACTAAAAGGTGAAATTGTATGACATTAAGATAGTTTGTACTTATTCAGAATATTTGCAGCAAAAGTTATCACTTTATAAGAACATTTACTAGTAGAGTTATTTACTTTATAAGAACATCTACTTTCAATCTAAATATGTATGAAGGATTTGAAGAGACCTGTAAGCAGAAATCATTACTTTTGTTCTGATTATTATGATCTAAAGTATTTTGTTTAATACCTTTTAATTTTAAATAGAAAAAAAAAAACTTTTTACAGGTTTTTCACTTTGTTCACTCATTGCCATTATTGCTGACAATTCCAAAATTAGAACATAATATTTTAATAAGATTTTCTCAAGTTATAATGCTTTAAGCCCTAAGTTTTTATTACTGCCCGTTAGTCATACTCAAAATTATTCTTTGTAAAATAAAATTTTTATATATATTTTTAAACATTTAACTGTTTTATGATTTTTGGCATTTATAGTACGACTTCCTAAAAATCCTTTCTTCTTTTGGGGGATGACACTATTTTTATCATACATAGTTACAATGAAAAATAATTTCATTTTTAAAATAACCCTTTTTCCCTCTCAATTTTTTTAACTTATAAAATAAAAAGTTCCAATTTTCTTCTTGCTTTGCAATGACTGTCTTATCATACAGTTCATTTAACCCTTTCCAAAAATGTGGTAAATATATTTACCACCAAAGCTGCTATTTTAAAATGTCTATAGCAAGTTATTTAATGACATCTTATTAAATCTGCTATTTTTTAATAACTTCAAAAATAACAAAAAATGATTGCTCAACATCTTGATTCCATAAATAGTTTTAAAAATTAAGATCAGTTTTGGATGAAGAAGAGAAGACAACATTAGAAAGCCAACTTTTACACATAACAGTTCATCATTTGATTCATCTTCCTGTATTTGACACACATTCTTTTTTAGATTATAGCATTTGCTTGCAAAGCATGCTTTATAAATATTATATAGTACAAGTTTTTCACTTTGTTCACTCATTGCCATTATTGCTGACAATTCCAAAATTAGAACATGATATTTGATTAAGATTTTCTCAAGTTATAATGCTTTAAGCCCTAAGTGTTTATTACTGCCCGTTAGTCATACTCAAAATTATTCTTTGTAAAATAAAATTTTTATATATATTTTTAAACATTTAACTGTTTTATGATTTTTGGCATTTATAGTACGACTTCCTAAAAATCCTTTCTTCTTTTGGGGGATGACACTATTTTTATCATACATAGTTACAATGAAAAATAATTTAATTTTTAAAATAACCCTTTTTCCTTCTCAATTTTTTTTTTTAAACTTCAATTTTCTTGCTTTGTAATGACTGTCTTATACATTTCATTTAACCCTTTCCAAAAATGTGGTAAATATATTTACCACCAAAGCTGCTATTTTAAAATGTTTATAGCAAGTTACTTAATGATATCTTATTAGACCTGTTATTTTTTAATAACTTCAAAAATAACAAAAAAAGATTGCTCAACATCTTGATTCCATAAAATGGTTTTAACAATTAAGATCAGTTTTGGATGAAGAAGAGAAGACAGCATTAGAAAGCCAACTTCTACACATAACGGTTCATCATTTGATTCATCTTCATTTATCACATTCTTTTTTAGATTATAGTATTTGCTTGCAAAGCATGCTTTATAAATATTATATAATACAACATAAAAAGAAACAAGATTAGAAATTTAACTAACATTAAATAACCAATTAAGAAAACTCAATTTCATTAAAAAAAATTCAGTAGAAACTTTAACACATTATATGCGGGCTTGGCGAATGCGGTAAAACGCGCGTAGCGGGGGAATACCCAGAAAAATACCAAGAAAAGATAGTGGTGATCTCCCCGCCGGTAATACACACTGTGCAAAAAGGAGATTACTCACTCCCGCAGATAACCATTGGAAAGCCAAGTGGGTAATCGCCCGTTCCCGCATGTAATGTGTTAAATAACCAATTCAGTTCAACTAAGACTAAAGCAATACCCCATCAGTAGATAATGGCCCTATTTTAAGAACATTAATTCAAATATGGAAAATTCAACTACCAACGCATGCATATATACAGTTTTGAACTACCAATGTCTGCACATTACAAACTCTTTTTCTAAATCATTTATTCTGAAAAATTTCATGAAGACTTTAATTATCAGATGGATTATTCATTGTTACATGAAAAAAAATGATGATTTGACCTTAAAAATTCCTCAAAATAAGTTTTGTAAAAGGATTTTTTAAAATGGCAGAACCCAAACATGTTGTTGAAAAATTTCATTTTATAATGGGTCTTAACAATACAATTCCTTAGCACAAGTACTTATTCAGCTTTCACTTTTAGCAGTTTATTTTTAATGAGACTGCTTTAAGGGCCATTTTTAAAGATCATTGCAAATTAAAAAGTATTGAAGGACTATATGAACCCTGTTTTAATATATCAATACTAAGATAAAGTATGGCCTAAAAGTGTTTATTTTTTACAATATATATATGATTGAAAATAATTATCTATAACTTAATTAACTTAAGAGCTTGAAAAATGCTAGAGTTGAATGAAACTAAGAGACTTAATATAAAAATTTTTTAAATTAAATTAATTACTTAAATAACTTGGTTCTCAGAAAGGAAATCTTTCATAGCATGCCATAGACAAATATTTATTTACCCAATGCTTTTTGTTCTTGTTGCTTTATGAGATCTAAATCTGCTTGATCTAGAATGGTGACAGATTCTGAATTTTCATTTTCTGTGGGCTGAGGCTCATCTTCAGGAACAACTATTTCATAATCATTTCTTGGCGTAGGTAGAGAAGATAAAGCCTTTTTCAAATTATTCCTACTTTCCATCTAAAAAGAATATGCAAATAAAATATGTTTTATCAACATGTAGAAAACTAATCACATCCAGATTATTTCAAAATAAATGTGGAACAACAATCATATGTATTATTATTAACTCCTTTATCATTACTAATTAAATTTTAAGAAAAATAAACATTTTAATTTTACACATTTTTACTGGTTTACAAAGTGAAGTTGAAGATGGAAAGTTATGTTCTAATTCTAAAATAAAAAAATTTTAATTTTTTTTATTTATTTATTTTTTAAGTTTCTTATAAAGATTGTATTCAGATACCAAATTATTAAAAAAATTAGAAGTGTTTCCTTTTTTTTCTTGTCTTTTTCCAAATAAAACATATTATAAGGTGATAGTTTTTACAACAATTACCCAGAAATTCCTACCAGAATTCAATGATCAGAGGCTCTAATGTTAGTCTTATGAAGGAAGCTCAATTTTATTAAATTATAACCAATACTGGTAGATTCTGGTTCAGGAGTTTTTAACCTATAAGGGCTTAATAGCCACAATGGAAACATTATGCATGATTTCAAGTTCATAATTTACTTGGCTAATTTTTGTAAAGTTATACAAGTAGAATAGATGCACCAGTATGATATAATATGTAAAGTTTAAATAAAAAAAAATAGTCATTTTAGTTGCTTAAAACAGCAGAAAACTCCTATGAAATACATTTCTGGGGGCTCATAAGTATTTGTACTGTTTAAATGTAAGAATACACATAAGTAGGAAATCAAAACAGAAAAATAACTTAAGTTTGAGGAAAGTAATTATAGCTGTTATAAGACTAGTTATTTTACAATTGCATAAAAGAGTGAAATTAAAAAAATACTATTATGACAACTAAATATTGAAGACAATCACTCAACAGTGTTAGTTTCTCTGAATTAATATTGACAAATGGTATGAAAAAATAAACTACAAACTAA
The DNA here is from genome assembly GCA_032207245.1 of Pardosa pseudoannulata. Taxonomy (NCBI): domain Eukaryota; kingdom Metazoa; phylum Arthropoda; class Arachnida; order Araneae; family Lycosidae; genus Pardosa; species Pardosa pseudoannulata. Next base: position 35,661,367 of record CM063501.1, on the reverse strand, counting down.
AATTAATAAAGTAATCTAAACAAAACTTTAAAAAAGATATTTTAGTAAGAGTTTTGTGAATGGTCACCTGCATCAACCAATGAGTAGATGTGCAAAACCAGCTCTGTTAATTTTAATCTTTGATGTTGTGGTAAGAGTGAATTTTCAAATACATTTCTGGACTGACTTTTAATGAATTTCATCAAAGGAAAAACACTAGGAACCTATCAAATATTTTACATTAAAATAAATAAATAAAGCTCTTACATGCCATAAAATTGGCCTTATAGGCAAATACTTGGAAATCCCTGGGGACAAGCAATAAAGGACTAAACAACTCAACTTGGTTTCTGGTAGTCAAGAAAATTTAGGTGCTGTTGTGTTTTCATTGTACCTTTTCATTCTTGATTTGAATCACAGTGATTCTGCATGTAGCATCCATGCTTATAAACAATAACTCTTACAAAACCTATATTTTAATTCTCCTACATTATTTGTAAAATTCCCAATTTTGGTTATATATGTGACACAACTTCAGTTGTTGAATTATACTGAGGGAGCCAAGAGCCCTAATTCTATTTATTTCTGTTCTTAAGTCTATTCAAAGCATTCTTAACACACCCTGATTTAGATATAACACTACTAAAAGAAAGGAAATAACATCCTGCATATTATTTACCTTATAATTTTTAGCTGCCATTAAATCATCAAAGCCAAGATGATCCTCAGGATTGATACTCAGCTTATCTCTTAAAGGTGTGGTACCTGGTGTCATTTCTTTTCCTTTCAGACCAGGAGTTCGACTGGGAGTTGTGCCTAAAAAAATAAAATAAAATAAAAAGGTAGACTATTTTTCTTGTCAACAGTCATACTTGTTTTTGTGTAGGGCAACAATTCTTACACCTTACTGTGGTACCCTTGTCAGAATATATATAAAAAGAAATTCAACATGGCTACCCTTAAAACAGTTTGAATACAAAAGAAAAGAAAAAACAATGAAAATTTAATGCTCATTTACATTTGATGCACATACAGCACACAATGTATGATATATGTTGAAGATATGTATCACTGTATATGATATGTGTTTGCAACATATATTATACATTGAGTCCTGTATAGGGAATAAAACTCTGTGAATTTTTTATTATTGCATTTTAATTTAATGTCACTTTAATTAACTTTACTCTCAAATCACTTGACCTTAATTATTACCACAGTACTCCTGGCATATGTAGCACCAAATTTGAGAACTGGGGTGCAGGGGATAGGAATTGCATAAGAAAAATTTTCCTGAAACTTCATCATAAGAAGTTACAAAATATGTTTGCAATACATTAAAAAAATTAATTTTATTCAGTAAATAGAGACCACATTAAAAAAAGTCCTGCATAGAAAACATGTAAGTGAAAACCTATTGATATAGCTAGAAATCGATTTGAATTTGAAATGACATTTTAATTTTTCATTTATTTATTATTTTTTTCTTGGGGGGGGGATGAGATTATTTGAACAGAACTATTGCAGCTATAAAAATAAAAATACTAAGCATATGACAGAAATAAAATGATTGTTTTAATTTTGCAAATGATAATGCTACAACTGATAGCAACAAAAGATTGGTGAGAATATGGCAAATTAAAGATATCTAATACATAAAGTGCTTAGCATGGATATATGTAGGCATGACTGTGTTAAAACAGTATAACCTAGAGGCATAAAATTTGGTACAGAACTGCTTTGTAATATTGTGCAAAACTTTACAAAACCTTTTTTCCCCCAAATTTTCAATAAGTTTTCAATTAATTTAACTTATTTAATGTTAAATTGATCACCATTTTTTGTTTCTGGCAACAATTTGTATTATCCAACCAGTTGAGTTTTTATATTTTGGCATGATGAATGAGTGCATTGACAAATTTAAAATTATAACCATTTTACATATTGAATAAATAAGAAGGCAATCTGTTTGTATTTAAAAAACTTAGTATTTTTCTTACTACCCATGCATTTTTTTTAATCAGATTTTCAAGGGAATTCAAAGGTAACAAAACATGCATAGACACAATGAATCCCTGTCTCTAGGGGCATTGGAAAAATCTTTATAGAATTATCTCCAATTTCTTGCGTGGCCTGTTAGTTCAGTTAGTTAGAGTACCATGTTAATAGAACAAAGGTTGTGGGTTAGACCCCTTCCCACATGGTCTAAGTTAATTTTAAAAAAATTATATTGTGTAAGTAGCAAAAATTTAATTTAAAAAGCACAGGTAAAATACTTATTGTATTTATTTGCACACACTTTAGAGGGAAAAAATTAGGACAAAAATTCAAGGTGGAAAAATTTAAAATATTTTTAAAACTTTGCTACATATTGCACTATTAGCAACTTAAATGCTGTAGTATAACTCTTTTCTTCATTGTGCTCACACCTTGTTAAAAAACACACTTTTTTTATTAGAAAGAAGAGGAGAATACATTCCTCATATATTGGCTTCTAAAAAAGGGGGTAAGCTATGGTAGAATGTAAGCCTAGCAGCAAAGGCAGCAATCTTGTACCAGGAGAATTGTGGGATCTACAATTGAGCTGGCCAAAGATCTGCCATATTCATTACTGGCTGCTAGGGCACATAAAATAGATTTATGGTTGTAATGTCCTTCAAGTTCCCAAATGATACCTCTGGAGGTGGAAGGCCACGACACAAGGGGGGTGGGGTCTTCTGTTTGGTCCCTGCTCCTAAATTACAAAGACATGCTTGAGCAAAAGTTGTTCTTTCACCCTAGCAATGCTCATCAAATGAAAGAAGCACCCTTCTTTGAGCTTTAGTCAGTCTTCAATCCTTGTGATTCCCCACTCAAATGAAGCTGCATATCACTTTAGCCATGGACCAGTTGCATATTGTGAAGGAATATATTGGGCCTAGTGCAGAATGGTTAGGCCTTTCCTACACCTGGGGGATGAGTAACAACAACAAAAAAGGGAGTGATGTACAAGGACTTCAATTAAATCTCAAAATCCTCTTACAATAGCTCACCTACAACTTTTTCAAGGACAAATGATATAGGCATGAAGGATTTTGTTAATTTTTAGAATAACACTGAAAGAGCATTAGAGCTTGAATCAGGGGTTCCACATAACATTTTGTTTATAAACTGGAGAGCCACATAATATCAAACTTTGGGTGCATATAACTTTTATCATTTATTCTTTTAAAAAACAGTGTGAGTTATATACAAGTAAATAAAATATTTCTACTCTTAGAACAAAAATATGTCATTTATTAAAAACATCTGTAGCTAATTATACCTAAAATATGGCAGAACACACAAAACCAGGGATGGACAAACTTTTTCGGCCACAGGCCAAAAATCGAAATAAGTTTGGCAGGCCAAGATAAATTTTTCTAAAATTTTAAAAACAATATACAAGTACCTAACAGTTTAAATATGTTAATGAGATGAATGAAATTGCGATTTCATTTTTAAAAGTTCCTTATACTGAGGTTCGAAGTGAGGTGTATTGATTTTAAGGAACAATGCTACATGCTCATCTGTCAATCTACTTCTAAAATTATTATTTCTAAGGTTCAAAGTTGAAAACACTTGTTCACATATAAGAAGCAAATATATTGCTGATCTTCTGGGCATGAGATAATAAATTTGGGATATAATATTTAAGCAAAGTAGAAAAGAAGATGGATATATAATTATTTTAATTTGTCTCAGACCGGCAACTTAAAATTCTATCCGCAGGCTGGATAAAACCTTCCGGCAGCCGTAGTTGGCCCATCCCTGCACAAAACATTTAGAAAAATTGCAAGCTTGTATTGAGCAAGTTTTATTTAGTAAAGTTTAAAGAATTTTAAACATAATTTAGAGCCAAAAACTTGCACCAGAAATAGATTTAAGTGAAAACAGTTTAATTACCTGAAGCTTGTGGACCTGTTCTAAATGGAGTAGCAATTAAATTATTTGGTGTTGCTACAACATCTCGCTTTGGAGTAATACCACTAAAATCAGATTCATGTAAAGGAGTATTCAAACCTCCTTTCAATGGAGTGTCAACATTGGATAAAGCCATAATATTCTGAGCTTCCTAAAATAATATTTAAAAAATAAAATGAAACATTAGAAAAATCACTGTGTATTATCAAATTAAAAATATAAATGAACTTACACACTTCATAAAAACATGTTCTTAAGAAACTTCACATAAAAAAACTTAAATTAAAAACAGTATAGACATATTGCACAAATGAAATGGTACAAAAATTTAAGTAAAAGAATAGGAATATGTGATATTAGATGAAAGAAAGAAATTTTGCTATTACAGTTGTCTAGAGACACACAAAAAATTAATCTGGTCACCCTTGACCCAAATGCAAGCTTTGCAGTGATTTTCCATAATGTGGGTTAGATTATATAAAAAAACTTGCAGTTACAAATTGTATTCAAGATGAAAAGCACTATGAAGCTCCTGGGGAGTACTAGGTGTGGGCTGCCAAGAAACAAATCAATATCTTAATGTGTGCCACACATATTCCATCAGATTTAAATTGGAGAATATACAGGCCATTTCATTTGATGCATTCCTTTGCCTTTAAGATAATCAGTTATTAGTACAGTATGATATGAATGCACATTATTATCCCTTAGAAGATTATTGCTAATTACACCCCTAAAATATTTGACATGAAGATCAAGAACCTCACCTCTGCATGTTTCAATATTCACAATTGTACTGGCAAAAATGTGTATGTCAATGTGGCCATTCAAACTGATGCCAAATGTATTAAAATTAGTTTTATTTTTAAATCAAACCTGAACTAATGCATACTTCATTAAAAATAAAGGTAAGGGGGATTCTAAATAGAGGGAATGAAGAATTAAGTTGAATCTGGAGATCAAGAAAATTAAAAAAGGTAAAAATATTGTTTGCTTTATTAAGTCTCAGCACCTTTCATGGCTTGGACACATTGAAAGGACAGACAAAAGTTATAACTTGAAAAAGATCATCAATTGGAAACCTATGGGAGCCAGGAGGCTGTACAAGAAAAAGGTAATTGGATGATGTTATTAATGACTTAGAAATAATGAAAACCCAAGGATGGACAGAAACCTCAAAATAGAGGGCAGTTTGTAAATACAATTGTGGAACAAGCCAGGGCCCATAAAGGGCTGTAGAGCTATAGAAGATGAAGGGGGTTCTAAAGATATTCAGAATATTTGTGTGACTAAAATAAATACATTAAAGGATTATATATGACATAATATATGTATATATATATATTATATATATATATATATATATATATATATACATATATACAAATCCATGCATACTCTTGAAAAATCTGATTTTAAATTTTTCAGACGTAAAAACAATTTGAGCAAAAATGTTAAAATTCAAAAAAGTAGACAAAAAATTTAAATGTTAAATTTTTTACTTTTTGTTTCAGCATACAGTTAATTTCAGAATTCTAGGGGGTAAAACTTCAACCCCACCCCTTTTTCTGGCCATATAGCCCTGCAGAGTACAAACCCACCTGGTTATTTAAACATTAAAGGTTGCATTTTAAAAAACTAAAAAATGTCAGAAATGATTCTATTCTAGATACTTATAAATATTTCCCACATATATATTCAATTTAATACAAGATAATTATTTTAGGCCAAATTAGTTTTCAATTTAGCATTTTTAAATTTTTCTATATAAAAAAAAACTTACCATCAAAATTGTATCTCTGTTTGTAGCAGGAGTGCGGGGAGTTCGAGCACTTAGAGTTCCAGGAGTAAGACTGTAATCAGGAAGCAATGTTTCGGAGACCTTATTGCCAGATTCTTCAGCTGCTTCTCTTGCTGTCTCACTTGCTTTACCTAATTTCACCACCTAAAATAACACCACATATAAATAAATAAATAATATATATGATAAGCTTATATCTAACAATCTATCCAATTTGGCCATAACATCTTTTAAAAATTAGTCCCAATTTCATGTTCTTATTGAAAAGAAAATTAGTCATTTGAAGAAAGAATACTGAAAAAGTTTTAAGGTATCCGTCTACGTTTGGAGAACTTTTTTCTTGAAAGATAGAAACTAGTTCATGTTTTTACACTTTTAGATTTATTTGATATATTTTCATACAGAATTCCATTTAAATTTATTACTGGAGAAGTTTTTATAAAATTTCTAATTAAAAAAAAGGGGGGGGGGATTTCAAAAGGTCTTATTTTTTAATAAATTAAATTATTTCAATATTTTTTGACACAACACATTTCTTATACACTGGACTAGTGAATCACCTAAAATCTTTGCTTAATTTACATTTGGTAAAACATTTCAGTCCTTCAAAATCATTCAATTTTTAACGAATTTTCATTACCTTTATATCTAACTATGAGTGTAACATCAAAATTAAAAATTATCCAAATTTAAAGCTTTTAGTTCATTTACTAGTAAATAAGCATTAGTAATAACTTTCAACAAAATATTTTAAGAACTTTTAGAGAAATCACATTTCTAGTTTCAACATTTTATTAAAAATACTGTTCTGAGAAAAATGCATTTGAAGTTTATGAAAGCAACTTTAACTATTATAAAATTAAAATAGATGTTTAAAATTCCCAACACTTTCTTGCTTCAAAACTTTCTAATTGCCAAGTTGCTAATTATTAAAAATACTAGAAAAATGTTTAAACTAATCTTCATGAAAATGCAAAAAGTTTTGTCCAAAAAATGCTCTTTTAAAGGCTTTAAATTCACAACTTCTGGTTCCGAAGTCGCTACTCCCGTTTTGTTTTGACAGCTGTAATTTTTCTTTAAACTGCCATAGAGACAAAACAAAAACGGATTTAGAAGTCTACAAGTTGAAATTTAACAATAGAGAAATAAAAAAAAAATTATGATTTTTGGCAAAATATGAAGTTTTCAACGTAGACGGATACCTTAAACACTACAAAATTTTTAATTTAACAGAAAATATTTGCATTAGGCAGTTACACTAAGAACATTTCACAGTACTTTATTTTTATATTTAAAGCTTATAAAATTACTAAAACAATTTTAAAAAAATAAGTATTTTTCTTGTTTCTTAGTCTATGTTACACCAGCCGAAAAATTGAAGAGTGCTTTTGCACTTATGGTACAAATAGATTTATCTGAACCAACTAAAGATATAAATTTACATTTTATTCATGATTGAAATCAAACTATACACTTACCTGCTCTAATTCTGCATCTGTTATTTGAGGATCTGGTAAAACCAATTTACTTCTTTTACTAGAAGGCTCAAAATTACCAGATATCATAGCAGTTGGCATGTCATTTTCCTTTCTGTTTTTCAATTTTTGCTTATCTCTTTTCCTATCTCTCTAAAAATAACATAAATAGTCAAATATAAATAAATGTAACACACAATTAAATTGTCTTAAGTAAAATCAAAAAATTTTAGTATAATTATTACAAAATAAGCAGAACAAAAATTTACAAATTATTAAAACTTACTTAATTTACACTAAAACATTTTCATGGAAGTCAAACATTGATCTCATATCCTGATTTAACCAACACCTATTTAATGAATTTTGTGATTTAACAAATTTTTAATCAAAATGAACAAAAATGAAGGGAAAATCCCCTATTTAACAAATAATAAACCCTGAATTAACAAATTATATGAATTGCCAATTTTTATTTTTATTTTATTTTTTTTTTTTTAAACCCAGTATGGATTAGATAAATTTTGGATCACTTTTTAAATGACATAGTTGTCACCTTGTCTTGAATAGGAATTTCTTGTAATCAGCAATTTTGAACAAGAAAGGAATTAACCCATTGGACTGCACAGCTGTAAATGAGTCGTGAGTGCACCTGTCAAATGATTTGTAGGACAGAAAATTCCTTTCTTATCACTCTCCACTGCAGTGATTGTGTGTAACTTGTCACATGACCAATTATTCTCTTTCTTCAGAAAAGTAAAGTCATTGTACACTTGGTTTTACAGAACATTTGATTTTGAAGACTTGTGGAGTGAATAGTAATGGAAGATGGTTAGAAAAAAAAAATTTTTTTCGACTGAATGAAAAGTTTAACAATTTATGTAAATTTGACAACAACAATGGGCCACAAAAATGCGTTACTAAAATGGCTTACAATCTCTATATTGACATTAGCCAAGATTGTGAAACAAAGAGAAGACATAGAAAAAACATCTGCAGAATGTGGTTTAAAATCATTAAAAATCAGAAAATCAATGAAAGCCATGCCTTTTTTTGTTCTTGATTCTGACTTAGTGAAATGGTTCAACATCACTCATGCTAAGAAAATGGCTATTAGTGCACCTCTGATAAAAGATAAAACTCTCTAACTGATGTGAAAGAGTTTTCTGCATCCAATGGTTGGATTGACTGTTTTAAAAAAAAAGTATGGCATTGTTCAAAAGGCGTGGAGAAAAGGCAGATGTTAATGAAAATGTAGTAAATGATTGGAAAGAAAATCTTCTCAGCTTCATTGAAGGCTGTTCACCATCTAACATGTACAATGCAGATGAAACAGGATTGTTTCATGACTTAGAACCCAACAAGTGTGCTATAGACATGAAAAATGCTTTGGCAGGAAAAAAAGCAAAGTGAAGTTTATAGTTTTGCTTGCAGTTAATGATAATGGAACTGACAAGTTGAAGCCATTTGTGATAAGGAGTAAAGCCACAATATTTTAGAAATGTCAAGACCTTACCGACAAGATATGTAGCAAACAAAAAAATCCTAGACGACTTCTTCCCTGTTTACAGACTTCTTACTAGCATGAAATCTAAAAAGCTGAATTTCAAAATCTCTTTTTTTTTTCTATAAAATTTATAAAGTAACAAAATGTTACTTTATAAATTTTGTAATGTCTATTTAAAATACCTTAGTCCTTTCACCCAAATATTTAGACATACCTAACAGTTTAATTAAGCTTCTACAATGCAAAACTTAACTTGAAAAGAATAAATAAATCTCTAACCCCAAACTTCAAGGAAGAAAAGGGCAATTATTTGTTTAAAAACAGAAGTACAATATTTTAATTAAGAGAAATCAGTGAGTTATAAATAAAAATAACATAAATATACTGTATTAAACAATTCATACCTCTTCCCTTTCACTACGCAATTCTCCATCTAACTGCTGTTGACGTAATCTTTTATAATCAGGATTCATAGGATCATAGGATTCCTCCGAAGTGTCATATAAACCTGGAACTGGTTTTTTCTCAAATGGAATTTCTGCATTGTAATCAATTGTTCTTTTCTTCCTTTTTCGCGCTTCTAATTGAATACCAGCCATTCTTAACTCACGTCGCTTCTGAAGTGCTGCAAGGCGGCGAGCTTCTTCCAGCTGTTTTTCTCGAGCCTTTCTCTTAGCCTTCTTACCTTGTGTATTTGCTAATCTTGCTCTCGCTTCTGATAACATTTCCATTTCTAAATGGCAAAATTTTCATTAATATCATATAAATATTTATATTTTTAACTATGTTAAATATATATAAATCTAAATTTATAGAAATAATGAATAAATATGAAAAGAACTGAAGATTTCAAAAGAAGAAAAAACCCATAGGAAGGAAAGGCTTATAAAAAGCTATTACAATTTTGTATACTCTTTTCGTGAAACCCCCCACCTTAAATCACTTTATCATTATACGTTGAAATAATTTAAAATATATAACAATAAGTCTTAAGGGAAACTAACAAAATACACCAAAACTTTTCAGCATGCAATAATTCCAGTCAAAGAAATACATGTAATATTATATATAATAACATATATAGAATTCCGTGCTCAACAAATTGTTTTAAATTTAACCATGTTACAGTTTTGCCAGGCCAGAACACATTTCATGTAATGCAAAAAAAATCTTGTTTTGATTTGCTCACACACTGCTTGGGTAGCATATATCCATACACCTTTCCTCTGATTCGCCAGACAATTTTGTCGTTTTAAAATATGCAGTATTTTTAACAGTTATCAATTAAAGTTTGAATTACATAAGAGTAAACCAGTTTCAAGGTCTGATTTTACTACTTTTAAATTCATGCAAGAAAAGAACAAGTTTCATATACAGCTGTTCAATGTATCACAGGCTGTAAATACTATTTCCTTTTCATTTTTTGCAAAGATAAAAGAGTAGGTGACAATAAGTGGCTGATAATAAAATATAATTCTGATACTGGATCAAATAACTAATTGGTTACTCTACACAATTTTGATTGTTGTAAAAGTTTGTTATTATGCTTTTCAAGAGATAACAAAACATAAATTTGAATCATCTAACTCATATTTAGACTTTTGAATAAAATAATAAATACACTTTTCTGACTGCACTTAAATACACTTTTAATTAACTTAAATACACTTTTAACTTTTCTTTAAATATAAAATTTGAATAAAATAATGAATACACTTTTCTGACATCATTTCTGTGAAATGTCTTTACCAGTTCAGCCAGTTGTTTGAAGAGAAGCCAACTTTAAGGCATCCATCTATGTTGAAAACGTCATTTTTTGCCAAAAATCATAACTTTTTTTATTTCTCTAATTTTTTTTTTATTTTCTTTTGTAAAATTTCACCTTTAAGGCTTCTAAATCTGTTTTTGTTTTGTTTTTACAGCAATTTAAAGAAAAGTTAAACAGTTTAAACATCAGTGACAACTGTCAAAACAAAACGGAAGTAGCGACTTCGGAACCGGAAGTTGTGAATTTAAAGCCTTTTAAAGAGCATTTTTTGGACAAAACTTTTTAAATTTTCATGAAGATTAATTTAAACATTTTTCTAGTATTTTTAATAATTACCAACTTGGCAATTAGAAAGTTTTAAAGCAAGAAAGTGTGGGGAATTTTACACATTTAAAAAAAAATTTTTAATAGTTAAAGATGCTTTCATAAAATTCAAATGTGTTTTTCTCAGAACAGTATTTTTAATAAAATGTTGAAACTTGAAATGTGATTTCTCAAAAAGTTCTTAAAATATTTTGTTGAAAATTATTATGAATGCTTTTGATAGTATTTACTAGTAAATGACCTAAAAGCTTTAAATTTGGATAATTTTTAATGATGTTACACTCATAGTTAGATATAAAGCTAATGAAAACTTGTTAAAAATTTAATGTGTATGATTTTGAAGGACCAACATTTTTTACCAAATGTAAATTAAGCAAAGATTTTAGGTGATTCACTAGTCCAGTGTATAAGAAATGTGTTGCATCAAAAAATATTAAAATAATTTAATTTAATAAAAAAATTAGACCTTTTGAAAATCCCAATTTTTTTACTAAATTTTCTTCATTTATTAGAAGTTTTATAAAAAATTCTCCAGGAATAAATTTTTTAAGTGCAAATCTTTATGATAATATAAAAAATAAATCTAAAAATGTAAAAACATGAACAAGTTTCTATGTTTAAAGAAAAAAGTAGACAGATACCTTAAGTAAAAATGATATTCATTTTGCTATAATTAAAAATTAGCAAAAATAAAAAATTTTAAAATTTGAATGCTTGTAACAGATTTGGATGCTGAATTAAATTTAAGTAATTGGTTCAAATTCAAATTTGTCATAAAAATGCTTATTTTTTTAACATATGGCAAAAAAGAAACTGCTGGAAGATTAAAATATATCAAAGCTAAACTTTTAATAATAAATTACTTATAACAATGCTCCCATTTCTTTGTAAAATCCTTTATGTGTGTGTGTGTGCATGCATACATGCATGCATGAATCTATGTTCACTATGTATCCCAAAATTGCTGGTCTGATCATGGCACAATTTTTCATGATGATTTAGGCAAACTCTAGGATGATTTTAGGCAGGACAAGTTGTTTGGAAACAAGAGTATATTGAGATAAAATGCTTATTCATTCCATATTGGGTCTAGCAACTCTGTTTTGACACTATTTTACTTTTATTTATGGACTAAAATAAAAAAAAAACTTTAAACTAACTTTATTTCTCTCATAGCATTTAAAATGAATAATACAATCTTTCTTACTTTTTGACCATATTTAATTGACTCATTTTGTTTTGTGAATTTTAATTTGGTACATTTCTTCAATTTTCAATTCAGTTTTGCCAATTTTTTAACACCAATCTTATTCTATCACTAAATGCATTATCATTTTAAAAAGTATCTAGCAGTTATATCATATGAGTAATATTTTTATGTTATTAGGATATTTGTTATCTTTAACTTATTTAACAAACACTAACATAATCAAAATTATTTTACTTGTAATTGCATGCTACAAGTAGCTTCATTCACCTGATAACACTTAAAATGCATTTTCAGATAATACAATTTCTCTTGCTTTTTTACCATACTTACTTGACTTATTTAGTTTCATGATTTTAATTTGGTATATTTCCTTTATTATATTCCTTTTTATTTATGTCAGTTTTTTTATCCAATTATTAGACACCAATCTTATTCTGTCTCTAATGGAATTATCCTTTAAAAAAGTATCCAACAGTTATACCTAAGTACTATTTTTATTTTAACGAGACATTTGTTCTCTTTAAATGATTTAAGAGAAAAATTTCTGTTAGTCAAGTATTTTACAAGGATAACTTGTGAAATATTGCAAAATATTATCCTTTTGTTTCCTCAGATTGTATTTAAGTTCATGGTAAAAATTAAATTTAAATGAAAGAGTAACATTTTATAATAATGAGAAGTTTTATTTTCAAAATCAACTACATTATCCCCTATATAATAATAGCCTAAGGTGTCTGTCGGCAAATTTTTGAAGCGGTTGTACCTGGAACGGATACAGGCATCCATATTGAATTTTTTATGAGTTAGGGTTAGCAAAATTCAAAGCGAGTTCAAAATCTAAGCCATCCCCCCTTTTTTAGCGTTTAATGCTATTATTTCAAGCCTTATTCTCCCCCCGTTAAAAGCAGGCTATTAAATTTATCATTTTCGATACCATTCATATATACCACCAAATAATCACTGTCCCTTTTGGGTTTCGAAATCAGAAGTGTGATACTGAAGGATGTTCTCAATGGAGTTAATTAATTGCTCAAAACAGACGCCCTTTTAATATAAAACACTTTTTATTATATTTACGCATGAGAGATCTTTAAATGCACAGAAAATGCCACATAGAAGAATTTATGGCGTAAATAATATTAACATATTAAAGCACAAAAGCAACTCAAGAGCCATTTTTCTCGCATACGAAAGAACAGCTATGTTTTCACTAAACAAAATCGTTCGTTGCCACTCGCAACTTACAGAGAAAAAATAAAATAAAAAAAGATAATATGTGGGTAGAACATCAATTTTAACAGACGATTTGACATTCTCCCACCTAAGTTAACTTTTATCTTAAAATTTAACTTACAACTAACTACACAACAATAACAATAACATAATAGTAACAGTTCACAAGTCTAGTCCCCTATATAATAATAACCTAAGTTATCTGTCCGTCTGTCCACGAATTTTTGAAGCGGTTGGACCTGGAATGGAAATAGGCTCCATATTGAATTCTTAATGAGTTAGGGTTAGCAAAATTTAAAGCGAGTAAAGTTTATTTTCTCCTTAACTATCGATCTGATTCTAAAATAAATTGGTATAAATAAGCTTCATATCACAGCAAAAATATTGAAATTCACTCCTTCCCCCCCTTTTCGAGAGTTTAATGCGATTATTTCAAGCCCCATTTTCCCCCGATTAAGAGCAGGCGATTAAATTTATCAATTTATTATAGAATAAATAGATGAAAAAAACATTTTTCTATCATTATGACGTCATTCCTTTAACCTCATTTAATCATTTCTTATTTTAAATTATTTAAATATCGTCTGCATTATTTTCACACGTTTTATCACTGAACTTATATATTACGTAATTAATTTTCTTTTATATTTCTCTTAAACAATAGATTAGGTACGTATGTGATAATTTAAAATTCAATCAACGATTACTTTTTGCTGCAAGATAATTCTCAGCCAAAAGAAAACCCATTTTTTTTACCTGCCTCATAGGGTAGTTTACAATTCTGGAAAATTAAAAATTTTACTGATCCCGTCACATGACGGGCTATATGCTAGTAACTAATATAACCTAAAAACTAATTTGAATTTTAAAATAAAAGTAACCTTTATATTGGTGCTTCATTTAATTCACCAGATCAAAGCAGCTAGTATATTTCTATGTTAAAATCTAGTGAGTTTTAAAATTTGGTTATATTTATAAACAAACTAATGCATCATAAAATCTGAGGCATGTGGGACCTTACTTTAAAATCCTGGAAACTACCTTGGAACAAAAATCTGACATTGTTTCAAACAATTCATACTAGAACTTGATTACATGTGTATTCATATGTATACACATTTTAAATATCATTTAATTAATTTTCAAATTTATTAAAAATGTAATTTATGTTTCAGTACATCATTTTGTTATTTCAAAGATTTTTCAACAACTCTTAAAATGTTAGTTATGGGCATTTTTCATATTTTTCTTAAATTGAATAATAAGCATTGTAATTTTTTGTAAATTATAATACAAATACATACTAATCAATCTAAAAGATATATAATGGATTAGCCCCATACATGATGATAAGAAGGAGAAGTAATGCTTGAATTTTATCAAACAAATCTGTAGCCACAATCACCTCTGATAAATACAAAATAATGTCTTACCATCTTCATCCATATCTTGAGGGTCTGGACGAGCTGGTTTAGTTTCTGGATTGGGATCAATTTCTCCAGGTTTCAATTTACGAGGATCATCTGTTATGTCCCCATCCTCTTCTTTTCGTTGAGCTTGATCACTGAATAAACACAAATCATAAATCTTAAAATTTATCTATCAAAAATAAAAGATGTTAATACTAATTTTGCTTTAATTCTTTCAATTATTCGATTCTTTATAAATTAAAGCATAATTAATATATGCTATAAATAATTTTTATTCAAACAGGGGCCACAAATCTGTGGCTCACCAGTAAAATTTTGTCCACCAAGCCTGAACTCAGAAAACTAATCATTGAAGCAAATACTGGCTATACTTTTACTACACATTAAAAAAAAAAAAAAAAAAAAAAAAAATATATATTAAAGGAGTAGAGTGAAGAAAGAGAAAGTAGTGGAAGACCTAAATCAGCCATAAACCATAATCAGCCTAATTATCTTCCTTGGCATTCTTTGGTTTTTCAATGTCACAGTTTTTTACGGTAACAATATAAAGGCTTTAAATTTAAGGATGACAGAAGGCCTGAGTCATGAATAACAGTTTATTTTCATTTGAATACTAATAGAAATTTTCCCCCATTTTTTTTCTCTATATTTCTTACAATGAGGATTTTTTTTTCCCAAATTAACAAAAAATGGGGGGAAAAATTAAAAATCTGTAGATATAACTCAGCCTCTAGGAGAAAAAGCAGATTAAAATTTTTTAAACAGTAAGTATTTTCAGGAAAAATAGTGAGTTATTTTAATAAAGAGAGTAAAAGTGAGAAAAATGAGTCTGTGGCAATGTTATGGAATCTGTAATGCCATACAACAGCAGTTAAAGTTATTTTATTTAAAATACAGCAATAAGATATATACAATAACAGGATAAAGCTTTAGAGTCAGAAAATAGAGAAAATATAAAGGAAAAGCCAACATGAATAAGGCCTCATATAAAGTAAAGTAATTTTTACATACTTTGTGTTCTTCTCATGAGCTTTTCTCTTATATTTTGTACAATAATATATTCTATACTCAAAAGGTACTAAAAATGTTTAATAGTAAGAAACTTTTTGTACAATTAAGTTTAAACTGTTTGATAAATTAAAATGATGAATGAAATAATTTTCTTAAGTTTAATCTAAAGTAAAAGACTTACAGTAAATATTCATAATGCTCCAAACACTGAGCTGCCGTTCGCCCAATAATAGGTGCTATAGTTCTCCACTGGGTAGGCATGAGTTTAGCTAAGTGCAACAACTTTTCCTCTTCTTCTCTTGTCCATTCAGTTTTCTTTATACTAGGGTCTAACCATTCATACCTTAAAAAAAAAAAAAAAAGGACATATATTAGATATGTATTTAAATTACATAACAAAATAAACATTATACTTGAAAAAAAAACTGATTTTATCATCTTATACAATTTTTATGCACATATTGCTATAGTTTTCTGTATTTTTTTTTTTTAATTTAATGATATTTAACATGATACAGTAGTAATTTATCACTGAGCCAGCAACTGTATTACAAATTTTAAATCTTCTAGTCATATGACAAAAAAGAACTATAAATACTGTAGTACTTTAAAAGCAAAAAACTTAAAAGCTATTATAAAAACTTTATTATCTATGTAAAACATAAGATTTTTTCCTATCTATAAATAGGATAAATAATGATGTATGATAAAGAAATATTTCTTTCAATAAAATATATAAAAAAAATATGCCATTTTTAATATATTTTCTTTCATATAAAACAGAAATGTATATTTTATATAACAGTTCTAAAGAAATAGCCTTAATGATTACACTAATATTCAATATATTTTTAAAAACTACACATTCACATATATACATACCATCTAGCTTTACACTGCTTGGCCGATTTCCGATGAAGCAATGATGCAATTCTAGACCACTGATTTTTTCCATATTTCATTACAGCAGCTTTCAAAATTTCATCCTGAAAAATTTTTAGTAGTATTATAAACATTTTTGTATCAAACATTTTATAATTCTATAAAGCTTATTTTTTACTTTATATTAAAAATTTATAAAAGCTTAACTTATTAAATATTTTTATAAAAATTCAGTAAAAATGAAAGAGATTTTTAATATATTTGAAATGGAGAAGAAGATAATATTGATGACAGAAAATGGTTGCAAATGTGTATTAAGTATATCAAGTCCATCTTATAAACCACCTAGTTTTTTTGTTTGTTTGTTTTTAACCTAAAGGTTGACTATATACATAAATTGTTATACCAAAGGAAATAACTTTTATTACTGTGATTGGCTGTTTCCCAGTTCGAGGGGCCCCCGGAACAAAGTTCAGTGGGGATGCCAAGCGTGGGAGATATTGCCAAATTCTAGAATCCTATTTTCTGGCAAACCTTGCTCTTCTTTTCGGACTCTTCCCCCCCCTAAAAAACGTGCTGGTGTCAATTGGCGCCTTTATTTTAGGGTATTGGGGGAAATGACACGTGATTTGAATATCTGACCCTTATTGGTTCCTGTAACTAACAGTACTTCACAAGACCGCTGAATTTGGATTTTCTAGCGTCCATTTCGACTGTGCTCTGGAAGTTTGTCTATTTTCCCTGAGCTCTTGTGGTATTTTCTTTTGTTTTTTAAATTTAATACTGGAGCTCAAACCAATACAATTGAGAGCTTGCGGAGATCAATTAAGAGATCCCTCCGCACAGTTCGCAAGTGTGAAAATCAATTTGATTCGTACCTTTGTGAATTTATGTGGAGGAAAATGAAAGAAAATCCGCAAGATGGACTTTTCATTCATTCATTCATACATTCAGGACTTTTTAAATCAGATCAAACGTGTATATCCACCAACAACTCAGGATACTTAAATTAGGTTAGCGCTTTATTTATTTTATATTTTATGCTTAATTTTCAAAGAGTAACAAGTGATGTTATATTTCACATTTATGTTTTTTATTTACTGCTTTTTTAACTTTATTCAAAACTGTGTCTTAATTTAATATAAAATGAAAAAGAAATATTTTTAAACTATATTATTTTATAGAGTATTACATTGTTAAAAGTGATACGCTAAGTAATAAAAGTAATTTTATTTCGACCGTCTACCGTTATTGTTATGGAAGATCAAGGGGAGCTTTACCTCACTTAGATAAGAAAAATCATTTCACTCCCTTACTTCCTTCAGAATTTTAAGCTAAAAATTTATTATTTATTTAAAACATTTACTCCATTCTTATATTTCCATTTTAAGCTAATAATTTCTAGAAGTAATTTGTACCGTACTTTATTACTTTTTAATCTTTTGATAGTTTTAAAATAATTTCATTAAATAGCAACCATATTTTATTAATATAACTAAATATTTTATAAGCATAATTGCCTAAATAAAACCAACTAATGCTTATATTTTGCTTAATTTGCACTTATTGCAAAAATTCTGCACTGTTTAGTTCAATAAACAGTACAAAAGCGCCTTTAAATACATTAAAAACTCAAATTTAAATTTGTATTCATCTTAACAAAATTTTAAACCTTTTTTTGTACAAAATATGCTTTGAAATTGGGTATAAATTTAATACACAAATTGTAAACATCACTTGGCGACAATTTGGCGATCACTTGTTCAAAAATAGAGCCAAAAACATGGTGGCGAGGCCCCCGAAACTGGGAATTTACCCTGTGATTTCTTATCCAAATGCATGATTGCAAAGTCATTTTTAATTAAAATTTTACATAATTAATACAAATGCAAAGGCTGGGGTGGTGCTATTTTTAGGCTACATTTTATTACCAACCTAACATAAAGTAACCTTAACAAATCCCCAAAAGAAAAAAAAGATCATGGCTAGCATTTTACAATCAAAAAAGAAAGGAAATAGCATATTATTTGAATAATGAAAAATGATAAATGTGAAGAAAAGAAACTTTTTATTACTTTATTTATGAATATTTTTATTACTTCATTGATGAAGAGAGAAAAAAATTATTTTAAAACTAGACATCATATCACTGGCACAATTTTTTGGAAGCATGTGAAAAACAGGCATGAAAGTAGACAACGACAAAAAAAGCTGAACTTCCCTGGGTGATGATTACATTTTCTCTTACATAACTCTTTTTCACAATATGATTCAGTACTACATACAGGAATGATGCGCTCCTTCAAGCATTTTGGAGCAATTTTCGGAGCAGCAAAACAAAATTTGTAGTATGAGAACTAATTTTCGTAGCAGCCAAAATGCAGATTTGGAGCAGGATAGTGTTTTTGTAGCAGTTAAACTAACAATTTAAAGGATAAACTGTAGTTTTTGAGGAGTCTGCCTAATAATTTAGAATGATTGGATGGTAGCATTGGAGCAGCCAAATATTCAATAATTGCTGATATGGTTTGTTGGTTTGGTACATGCAATATATAGTACGTTGAGCCAATCGGAATGGAAGTGAATCAGTATGCATAGTCATATCTCCACCAGCATATATCTCAGCGAAAACATGCGGTAGAAAATACTGATTTCGACCAGGACTACAACCCCACCTACACACACACACATTTTCCAATCACGATTTCTCAAAGGATTTGCATCGATCTCAGAAACAGTCCTAAAGGCTGTTAAAAAAGCGGATTTCCGCTTAAAAGCGGAAAACTTTCAGGCCTGGAAAAAGTACCTACATGTTGGTGACTACACCCCCCCCCATTTTCCAATCACGATTTCTCAAAGGATTTGCATCGATCTCAGAAACAGTCCTAAAGGCTGTTAAAAAAGCGGATTTCCGCTTAAAAGCGGAAAACTTTCAGGCCTGGAAAAAGTACCTACATGTTGGTCAAATTTAAGCTTGAAAAAAAAAAATTTAAAGGGAAGCTTAAAATACTATGCAATAACTTTTTATGAATTTCATAATACAGAAATAAACACTATATTAAGGGACACATTCAAGAGAAACAGACATACTAATTTATTATTATTCCTTGTATTAATAATTAGCATGCATGTCTGATAATTTTTAAATTTTACAAGTCAATAACATAACATTTCGACAAGAAATATTGCAAGTGGGCATTTTATGCAGAGATGTTAATACAAACTGTCAGAGACATGTCATCTTAAAGATTAACATATTTGGTAATAAATTACCAAGAACTAGCATTCACTTATATTCATTTGAATGACTTAGAACTTTATTTAAAAGAATTTTTCCAAGCCAGTGTAAACAAACAACCAGTTAAAACAGTGTTGTGAAGATCAAGTTAGAATAATGCACAAATTATGTGATAAAAATTCGGTGGAATTAGCTACGTGAGAAATGTTGTTTTAAGTTAGGAAACCAAATTTAATATAAATATGCAAAAATTTACATTAAAGGCAAAAATTTTACAAGTGCAGCATTATAGACAAATTGATCAACAGACAAAATAAATAAACTTACTTCGGTGTTTCTCCAAACACCTCCTTTTATCATAATTCGAGGCATGATTGAAATTTATCTTAATGTTATTCTTGTGATTAATAGTCTTCTAACAGCATATGAGCAACGTAAATATATACATCTATATACATACACTCATAGAGTAATCGACATTTTGCATACAGTTACGCAAAGGAGAAAAATAACCGTGCTAGCATTAGGTGCTACTCTATTATGAACAAACAGAAGGCGATATACACTGACGTCACGTGAATCTACAAGCTCGAAGTGCAACTCTGCAATTTTTGAGTCTAAAATTTGTAGGATTCGAGAACTGTATGCACACTGGTTCGGTCTTTTTTGATAACGAGGAATCAAAGGTGGAAAAAAAACATTGGTCAGGGGTATTGTTCTTATTGGTGACGACAAACAAACAAACAAGATTAACTGGCCGTTGGTTAAAAGCTATCCTGGTAAAGATAATATGGTTTTGGTAGCCAAAATCAAAATCCAAAAAGGCCAACTAGTGCATCCAATTCTGCGACTGTATGCTGAAATTTCTTCGCTCGACAGTAGCAGCCTTTAAAGCAAGTGTTCAACTTCCTCAAACCCGTTTGTACTTTCTATAGTTGATTTCAAGGCGCATTCCCACTAAGGGTGGACAATCTGGGACACCGATTTCTGTCCTAGAGATGGATAGTGCTGAAGAGTCAGAATTAATATTGTCTTAATGTCAGACAATCGTTTTTTATTCTATGAAATTTACAGAGAATCAGAAGTTGGTATTAACAATGGAGGTAAATTATTTGAACGTTTTATTTTGATTTTAAAATTAGACAGGGATACACTATTATCCGAATCAGGCAAAGTTTCAATAAAGTTTACCTAGCTATTGCTCTTGAATTTACTTATTTCTCTTTTTTATAGTTACATTATATTTATAAAGCTCTTGTCTAACATAGGTGATGTATTTTTTTGAAAAATACTTCTTAACTCATTTTTAATAACAGATCTAACATATTATATATAGGAACAGTTTTTAATATTACTTGGACTCTGTAGTCAACCTCGTTCCTTACTAATTTCCTACGGCAATATGTATAATGAGAGTGACCTATACTTTTAACACATTTCCTAAGTATTAATAAGTTTAGTACAAATATTTTCATCTGTTTATATACCCAACTATAAATTTTGAACTGTGAGTTTGACTGCATTGTTAAAATTGAAAGACTGCATTGTGTGAGAATAGAGCAATTTGCCATAACGTCACGAACGACTATAATGCCCTTTCTATTCATTTTTTGTTTACAACAGACAATAGACAAACAATAAACTGCCCTTCAGCTTGAAACTAAAGCCTGAATTGTCATAAGTTGAGATGTTCCATGCTGAGTGAAATCACTTTATGATTTTTACACTCTTGTGAATGTCGACACTCGCTGTGAGAATTGACTGTATGGTTATTTTTGGAAGTGTAAATTACTGAATTACTTAATTAGCCACACGTTAAATTACTTGCTAATATAATAATGAAAAATTATGTGATGATAGTTAAAAAGCAATTAACCCATGGTGCCTACCAATAAAACATCTCAACAAGTTTTTTTTTTTTTTTTTTGCAATGAAAGTGAGTTAGCGATGAGAAGTTGAACTTATGAAATAACAAACTTAAAATCGAAAGTTTATAGTACATTTTTATGCATAATAGTTTTTCTTTAAACAACAGGTGAAATATTATTTTTTTTTACTGATTTTACTATATTCAATTAGTTTATGTAGTTCGCTTTATAATTATTTATATGTAAGAGTCAGTGACTTGTCTAAGTTTATAAAAATTCACAGAATCCGTAGATGGGGTGAATTTAACGTTAGATGTTTATTAAATGGTAGTACACTCATATTCACTAGCTCACAAATAATTTATATTTATATGTTCTTGTATTTTCAATCCACTGTATCGAATGTGTTAAAAAGTGATTTCGAGAACTAATAAAAGTGGTAAAATATTTATACAAATATCTTTTGGTTAACTAACAAATGATTTAAGAATAAATACTCTTTTATTTGTATAAACATTATAATACATGTATACCGTTTGTTTGGGTTCTGCTATAATTTATTTTTGCATTTGTTATCTGTTTTGTGTAAATATGTATATATTTCTCAAGAACTGTATTAAGATTTTAGTTTCAAATTATCAAAGTGTAGCTACACTACAGAGGGTTGTCAGGGTACTTTATAATTCTAGAAATTATAAGGGTATTTTACAAAATTCCCCTCAAATTTAAAGAATTTTTACCATGTTTCTCATGGCGTTTGGGAAAGTTTTTTCATTTGCTAAAAAATGCAATTAGATTTTTTTTAAATCCCAATTCAAGTTTTAAAAAATCCCTTTAATAGCATGATTCATATATATATATATATATATATGCTGATTAACAGAATTTGGGTTTAGATGAATTGTAATATACCTAGTAGATATGGCAGGGTTCAAACTAGTTCCGTTACATTAACGAAAACTGAAATAAAAACTACTCATTATCATATAACAAATAATGATTTAATTTTAATTTTCATCATGAAATGTAATCTAAAAAAAATTGTTGATTTTTACTAACAGAAAAGTGATTAAGAGTTTTGGCAGGTCATTTATTAAAGAGAACAAATGTATCTACAAATAAAAATATTTACATGACATAAATGTTAAATACTTTTTCGAACAATAATGCTGTTAGCAATGAAATAATATTGGCATCTAAATGTTGGATTAAAAAATTGATGTAACTGAATTCAAAATAAAATAAATGTATGAAATTAAAATTGATAAATTGAAATAACTCAAATAAATATGGTCAAAAATCAAGAAAAATTGTACTATTTGATAACACATTTTAAATTCTATCCGATGAAGTTATATAAAAGATTGTAATTTAGCACTTAGATAAGAGGAAAATACATCAAAAAGCGCAAAAATAGAGTAGTTAAATGTAATTTAGATTAAAAAATGTGTTTTATCTCTATACATGTTAGACTACTGAATAATTTGACTTGCCCTCTGAGGACCTGAAACACTGCAAAATTTACAAAGATCTGTCAGCTATTTTGGAATGCATATCAAATGTAAAACCACACAAATAATTATATGTATATATATAAATTTATACATATATATACAGGGCCTGTTCTAGGCTATTAGCCACCTGCTTGCAACGCAGCATTTTGCTGCTCTCTATTACTGCATGCAAGATAGTATTTTATGCCTCGTATCAATGCATATACTTAGTAAATATCCTTTTGACTGCCTGTCTACCTGCATGCACTTATTGCACGCCTATGAGCTCTGGCCCTGTATATATACATATATATACATATACAGGGGTATATATACATATACAGGGGATCTACCCTGTATATATACATATACAGGGGAAAAGTAGAATCTAGTTTTTTCTACTCTGGAGCACATATATATATTATACTAGCCACTTTGCTATCAGCCTTTGATCTGGACTATTTAGGTTTCTGAATAAAGGTTCTGAATAAATATATTTTATTTCATTAACGAAAACTGAAATAAAAAACTACTCATTATTATATAACAAATGATTTAATTTTAATTTTCATCATGAAATGTAATCTAAAAAAAAAAAAATGTTGATTTTTACTAACAGAAAAGTGACTAAAAGTTTTGTCAGGTCATTTAAAGAAAACAAATACATCTACAAATAAAAATATTTACATGACATAGAGTTAAATACTTTTTTGAACAATAATGCTGTTAGCAATGAAGATACAGAGAGATAGAGAAAGAGATACAATTTTTTAAGATTTTTTAAAATAAAATCTTGGAAAATTATTTGAAACTGACCCCTTTCCCCCCTCCCCCCCAAAAAAGTCAGGAAATGAACTTTAACCAATTCTTTAATCCATAGATCGGACATGATGATGGGGGATTGATAGTGCATTCCTATTCTAAAACAGATAGGCCAACGACTTCTCATTCATTATGCTTAATCGCATTTCGGCATGGCTGATACTCTCTCAACTGAGGTAGTCTGTTTGAAATTTGTCAAGCCGATAACGTGTCATCAAATTATTCAGGCACTTGTGTTGAATTTCAGTGCAATACACAAACCTGCTTTGCTCTGATCATGAGACCTTTCCACTCACTCCTGATATATTCATTCATTATAACTACATATATGAAATTATTAACAGATATTCTGTAATTTTACTTGGGATTTTTAATTAAAAGCAATAATTTTTTAATTATCACCTAAAAGACAAAAATCTCTCAATATCAATTTTATTTTATGTATTATTAATGAATTTGTTGTTTTTATTTTAAAAAATTCCAAAGTTAAATTAATTTATCTTTTTTCTATATAAAAATGAAAAATTGAAATTTTAAAATTTCAATACAAAGTCTTTATTTCTGAGTTATATCAAATATAAAATGCATTTAAATTTTAAGGATAATTTTTAAAAATTTAAATTTTAAAAGTGTACATTTTTTTGTATGGATAATACTTGCATAAAGACATTTTTGAGAAAAAAAAATCATTACAATTATAAGTGAAGAAATGTAATTTTGTGTCACAGAACTCCTTTAGCTTGCAAGGAAAATAACATAAAAGTAACCTGGCAACTTTCAAATGGGCAACTCTTGAATGGTATAATAAATTCTGCCTGGATTTCATAAAAAAGGGGCGACTGCTTTGAAAGGAGGAGAGGTGGGGAGGGTGGTCATTAGATGAGTTAAACACCTTGTAGAAAGATGATTGCAATTACTTTTAATTCCTCAAATTACTGTTAAGGACCTTCTAATGGGGGAGACTTGTAGGGCTTGGCTTGATTCTGGTAATCAAAGGCAGGCTAAGGAGCTTAATCAGGCTTATCCCTGGATGAGGGTTAATGAGCTACTAAGTGTGGCCATTGGTCTATTGACTGGCCACTGTTGCCTCAAGAGGCACCTTAACATTATTGGCATCACAGACAGCCCGGTATGTAGGGGGTGCCATATGGCAGACGAGAGTTCCTCACGCATTTTGCGTGAATGCGACTACCGCTGTGGCAAGAGATTTTAATTTCTTGGATATCACTTCGTCGAGCCTTGAGAGATGATCAACTCCCAAGTTAAATTGCTACTGAGATTTAACTCAGCTATTGGTTTCTCTGAGACCTAATTGTTAATATTTCTTAACTTTATGCTGGGACTCCTTTGTTCCAGTAAATGGGGGGTTTTCAGTACAATAGGCTTTGGGATCAGTACAATAAGCCTTGGGTCTGGTGCCCTTATGGGCCGCCCCACCCTAAATCTAAATCCCTGAAATTACCTTGTACTGTATATTGCTTTGTCACTAATCTTTTAAATTTTTTGCCCATTTCCTGATAAGCAGCAAGAACCTTGAAATTTTGCACACAAGCTCAGTTTGGATGACAATATAATATTCAGTTATAAAAAGATATAAATTTAAAAAAATATTTGCTAAAATACTTTAAAAAAAATATTTGTAATTTATAGTTTTAGTCATAAACCTCCATGGAAAATTTGGCTTGCCAGATATGCATCAAGGGAAGTGAAGGAAGAAGAAAGGAAACAACAACACAAAGGAAAAGACGTTTGGAGAAAGCAAGACGAAAACGCCAAGAAAAGCTTGCAAATGAAAGTGCAGAAGAAAGGCGTCAGAGGCTAGACAAACTAAAAGAAAAGCGAAAGAATGAATCTAGTTTACAGCGTGCCAAACGTTTAGAACAGTTACGTGTACGAAGAGCTGAGGCAAGGGCGGCAAAAAAAGTAATGGAACAGCATGCAGCACTAGAACAGGAACGAATTCATAATCTAATGAAAGAGAACGTCTCAATTCACAACATAGAAACTATCAAATCAAAGAGAGAGCTGAATACAAATATAGCAACACAAGCGAAAGAAGGTAAAAATAATTAATGAATGAATCAGTCCACACTTAGAGTCAATTCTCAAAAAATAGTTCGAATGAAACAAAAAACAGCATATTAATGAGTTTAGACATCTCTACAATATGAAATATCAATGCATGCTTTGCAATAAAATTAATTAAATTTGTGTATATTTTGTTTTTTTTAGCTTTTTTCCACATAAGTTATTTTTAAAAGAAGACAAAATAAACTTTTTTTGTGCATTTATGACTTTAAATACAGATTTGTCCACACTTAAAAGTAGATTTCTTACTACAAAAAATAATTTACTTATGCCATCACAAAGTTTTATAAGAGGAATTTAGGGTTTAAAAAGACATCTTCTCAATATATATAGATAAGGACATCATTTTTTTAAAAATTATTAAAATTTGTGTATATTGTTTTTACTGTATTTGAAGAAAGTTTAAAACATAAAAAGAGTAAATTAAGATACAGTATTTCATACAATAAACTACATGTATCACAGTCACAAGTTTGACAAATTCATTTTTTTCTGTGATATAGGTATATTTAAATACAAAAAAGGTTTGAACAAGCTGACCTTAAAAGCTAGAATTTATTACTACAAAATGGTAGTTTATAAATTACTTATGCCATTTTGCTTTCAAATATTGTTGTTATATAGGGTAATTTTGTAAAAGAAAATTAAAAAGGACACAATTTCTTTCTCAATATTTTCTTTTATTTTTATAGTTATTAAAGGACACATTATAATTTACTGATAAAATTAATTTAGCTTAAATTTGCCTGTTAAATATTGGAGCATAAATTAAATATGCTGCAGTATTTGCCAAGAAAGTTTAAACTTTGTAAAATCAGAGTGTAAAATTAAGATAGTTTTTCAAGATACAATAAAATCTACATTCAGCATTGCTTTACCTTTTTCTGTAATTGTATATGCTGCAATATTTCTTTTTTTATTTGGTGAATATTTATAATCACTCTATTTTACTTGAAATTAAGAAGGTATTTCATATAAATTAAATAGTTATTGTTAACCATTTAACTGGTTATGTCTTAGGTACCTATTTTAGTTCAATTAGACACAGCTATTGTTCTGCTAGTAGGGGGAAAGGAACTTGTTAGTGTAGAATGAAATAAATTCTTTGTAAAAGTAAGGGTCTGTCCATTCTTTTCTAACAGGGTATTGTTAAAGTACCATTTTAGAGAGAGTAATTAAAAAAAACTATATATATATATATATATATATATATATATATATATATATATATATATATATATATATATATATATATATACACATTTGTGTTGTAAGTGAAAAGTAAATTGACCCCAGGTTATCATTTTACAGAGGGAAATAGCTAGTTGTAATATGCTGGTTCTTGCCACAAAGGCAAAAATCTACTGGATGAGCTGAGCTTGGCATTGACACATATGGGTTAATGAAGTATTATATTATACTTTCCCCCATTAATATTAATACAGGTTTATGATGTAAGGTGATTTTATTTTAAGTAGTTCCTCACTGTGAACTAACAGCATGATAGGATTATAACAAACTATAAAGAGAATTCTAGATTGTTCATAAAATGTCTGCAATTATGTCATTTGTTTAAAATTAATAAATTTTCAAGATATTAAAAAATGTACTGAAATGAGCTTAATGTTGGTTCTGGAAATGGATTATTTAACTGAAAATTTTGATTTTATACTACTGTAGTTCATAACTGAAACCAGGGTGGATCTATCAATTTTTTGAGGTTGTGTGACATTTGACTTGTTTTATAAGAAATATTTTGCACTCATTTATGTCTAGAGCTAAAATTGAATCCTAGGAAAGTTTGGTTATTTATTTTTGTTACAGTGCATCAAGTGTAGAATATTTGGTGTATTGCATTTTATTCAGTGGCCTTAACCTGGACAGATATATTAGGTACTTTTTAATTAACTAATTGAACCTAACATTTACACTACATCTTGCCTGAAAATGACACAGTTTTTATTGTATTTTAGTGTAAAATTTGAGTCTATGAGACACCATGTATATTTGTATAGGGAACTTGCATATAAATATGTAAGCTCATATATGTATATTCTGTATATATATATATAAATAAAAACGTTTGTTTTTATGAAATGTTAAATTAAATAAAATTATTTATTGAATTATATGAAGTATTTCAATTATTCATTTATTGTGTTACAAAATTATACAGCCTCTCAAAATCTCCCCATTTTCATAACAAAGTCAGCCCTAATGTGAATTTTAAATAACATATGTGATATAAAATACGTTTTTAGAGTTTATTCAGCTAAGAAAACAAAAACACATTAACCATCTTTTTTGTGCAGCAATGTTTGTTTTCAGTTTAGATGTTAACTGCAATAATGAATGCAATTTTTTTGATTTATGAGTAAAATGCCTCGTGGAAGTGTCTCAAGTAGAAATGTGAAAAATTTGGTTCTACAACAAAAAAGTCTGCATATTAAATAAGCAAGACTATCAAGTTTTAAAACTGATATTCACAATATTTTGAGTAAAAAATATGGGTCAAGCTGCATTCAAGTTGCAGTTAGCTGATAAAAAAGGGCAAAATTTTCATCTTGCAAAAAATAAAATAAAATAAAAAAATACCCGATGACTTATAAAATAGTATGACAGACAAGTCAACAAGTGTGTCAAGTAAATTGTGTGGCTAGTTTGGAGTCAAATGCTTTAAATTAACCACACAGTTTGCTTGTGTTACTCTTCATAAATTAATAGAAAAACCACCACTACTGAGCTAGGCAAAGAATTTCAAGTTCTAGAATTTTAAAAGATTGGTTGGTTTTGAGTATTGTAATCTACTCATTTGCTACATGAGGGCTCATAAAACCAGGACCTACTGTTTAAGGTTATGGACATCCACAGATATGCCAACATCCAGGCACTTGTGTCCGGAGTAACAGCGTGGTTTGAAATTTTAACATGCTAATTACAGATTATACCCAAGTACATATTTTACTGGTTTCTAATTAGAAATTAAAATATTTACACAGTAGTAAATTGTAAAAGATAAAATTTATGCATTTAAAAATGTATAAGTAGCTTTTTTAGCTTTAACAACTTATATTTTCAGAACAGCGTTTCTTATAGCAACATTAACCCTGATTAAAATATTTCCATTTTTCTAGCATCAGTCATTCTAGATTTCGTCTCTCAAATTTGACCTAAATTCAGTTTGGTTTTAAAACACAGTACTGAAAACTTTTAACATGCACTGTTTGAAAATAGCAATATTCAGCATTATTTTTTGCAAAACTTTGTATTTATTTGCTGAATTGTAATCTTTTAGTTCAAAAGTTTTATTTTCTGGTGAAATCTGAGAAGTTCAGGAGTTATCAAATTTTTTCATTTCTCCGAGTAGTTGCCATGTCTGCATCCATACCAGAAGTGGGATTTGAACTCTCAGACTCTGGAATGGAACATCAGCCTCATACCTATTAGGCCACTGTTTGGTTGAGTTCTAAATGGAAAAATATTTTAATTTTTCACATGTTCTTCGAAATTTGCATTAAAGCTATTTTGTTGCAAAAGTGCGACAATTTTTGTGTTTTATAATTTTGTAACATTGTATTTGTCATTCAATATCCTGTTAAAGTTAGGTGAAGGAAAGAATTTATTGAGCAGAAATTGCAGAGGAGATCCATGATCAAAAAGCTTGAGAAACACTGTTCTAGGATATTGCTCGAAGTTTATATAATTTGACCTGAATGTTTATGGAAGAATATATGTATATTTTCAAGTAAAAATTTTGTGGGTTAATGTGTGTGACACCACAAACTTAAGGAAAAATCATAAAGTATATTGCAGTTTCTTCTGAATAATTGAGTTTTTTTGCATTTATGATATACAGTAAAGATGAGGATTAAAAGGTATTGCAAGGTAATATATATTAAGAAAATAAAGTTAGTGGAAGTGTTATTTTTCTTAAGTTAAGAAGCTTAAATGTGTAAATTCTTACACATGGATTTACAGTTTACACATAGACTTGTATATATAAATATGTAACCAGTGAAAATAATATATTTCACTGATTTCATGAGAGAATTAGCCCCTATTATTTGGTTTGCCCAGGCTTGCTGGGCAAAAAGAAGTCATTACTCTATTCATAAACACAAGTCCAGAACTGTGGGACTTCAAATTTATTGAGGTAAAAAATGCATTAGTCAACTGATCATCTGATCATGCAACCTCTCTGAATAGAATGCTCAAGAATAATACACATCTTTTATCAGTGTTGGCTCTAAAGTAAGATGATGATGTGACTTAAGATTGTTCACCAATTTTTGAGACACAAGAGTGAATCTCTATCATTTTACCTAGCTTGAAAGACACACAGTTCTGCAATTAAATTATACCAGTAACTACAACATATTAATGGGACAGCTGAAAAATGTGGTGAGTGGACAGAATATCCATTCCAGTATTGGTTTTGAGAGATAGGTAAAACAAAATTCAAGTCTGAGAAATTCCTTTATCAAGCATTTTATGGATGGGAAATTAGGTATTAAAAAATGAGTAGTGGGAATATTTTAGATATCTATTTTAGGGGTAATAATTTTGTTTATATATATAAATTTCATGTCATTAACAGTTAACAGTAACACAACAAACAGTAAATTCTTATAAAGAAGACTAAGATTATTATAATGAATGATTAATGTGCATTTGCATGTTCCCTTCATTTGTGAGAAATTAAATCGTATGAGTGTTTCATGGTTATTGAAGGGCTAGATAAATGCAAATTTAGCTGAATAAGAGGTTTTATCATTTAAATCTACGTATCAATTTTTTTAAACATGTTAATAAGATTCAAGACAATGGATGAAATTAGCTATAATGAAGATAGCCTTTTTTTTTTTTACCTATAAAGCTAAATTACTTTTAAAAATATGATTAAAGTCATATTCAAGATATCAGCTATTCAGTAAATGTTATAATTATAACAAACTGTTTTTTTAACATCGGCAGTTTATTTGGGGAATATTGAAGAGATATTAAAAACAAACTCATTCTGCAATTGACAGAATTTTTTTTATTACTAAGGTTAGGCATATAAAAAATTCTAATAGTAATACAATACTACAATATATACATGTGGTTTAAAAGACAAGCTAAATAATAGGAAATATAAAAAAGAAAATGTTAAATCGTATAAAGACATACTTAATTTTCAAATAGGAAGACATTTTATTTTTTCACTTAATATAAAATTACCCATCTAAACTTTCATTACTTATTTTTACTAAATTTCATTAAACATTTATAATGTTGCCACAGGTTAGGAATAAAATTTTAAAGCCTAAATATTCATATACATGGAAAAGACTTTAAATCAAAATATCCATTTGTTTTGATTTATTACAACCTCAGTTTAGCTACTTTAGATTTAAAAAAAAAAAAGTAAAAATATCAGTCACAGAAAATAACTGAACTACTGATTGCAGGCAGGAAAAAATGCAATTCAGGTTTTATAATCACAAATTCACAATCATGATTCATATTTACAAAACTGTCCCATCACTTTTGCTTGAAAAAGCTCATCAAAGATGCTTGTTTTTTATTGACAGAACTACTTTTCTTATTGAACACTTCTTCCTTTTTGACAGGTGGTTTATTTTTTATTGGATCTTCTTCATCTTCTGATGCTGATACAAGTTCTTTTTCTGATTTTGTAACTGTCAAAAGAGTAATGCATATGATGCATTTGTATTAAACAATTTTGAAAATGTTAACAAATAAACATACAAGAAATTCACACACACTCATATTTGGGTAAGGTTGCTTCAAGAGTAGAAAGGTGCATTCCTAAGATTTTAATAAGGGATGGTCACAATTACAAGCCATAAATTTAGAGGGGAAAAATACCCTTCCAGTTAAAACTAACCTCTCTACTGTATGAGTATACCCCCTCTATCTTAACTCTTTAGTGGACAGTGGTTTCGCAGCGTTATCTTAATATGTCACTCCTGTTAAACATTTTTTTCTAAGTTTTAAAGAAATATGAATTTTTTTCAACTTTTTTATGTTTGACATTTAAATCTTACAATAAATTACAGTACTACATTTAATTATTTTTTTTTCCTTTTGAAATATTTGTATTTATACTTGTTGTACCTGGAAAGTTAGTAATGAAACTGTTTTTAACTTATGACCCCAAACAAAAGTATCTATTCAAAAAACACTTATAAATTGTTAAATTATTTACTTATTTTACTTTTTTAAGAACACTTATTTATTGTTCTTTTATTAAAATTTTAAATAGTATTATGTTCATGCTATACAAGGGGATGGGTTTGACAGTTAATGCCCCTCAATTCCTCCTATAGTGTCCTCTAAGACAAACCCATTTAAGGATTGCAAAGAAAAACTTTAATACATTTTGCATTTATAGGGTTCATATATAATAATTATAAACTAATTTCATTCAATTCAATATAATTCATGTAGGTGACCTTTAAAGGGTTAAGTGGATTCTACCCTATATTCATACTTCCTTCTTTTTGAATTTAACCACATAACTTTTGTTACAGTCCCTTGAGGATGATAAAACACAATTTGCTAGGAAAACAGCTGAAAGGTTTGGGCTTGTGTCCCAAGAGGGTATTAACTAACTAATGAAATACTAGAAGTATGCAAAATAACATCCCAAATAAAATAATAGAATGAATACTAAAAACTGAGATAAAATAAAGATATTAGATGTAAAATAAAAATATTGTTAACTAATGTAAATTGTCATGATATTGTTGCTGAAACATTCAATTGGTAGTCTTAAATGAACAGAATGTGGAAAAGGGCAAGCTAATATAGCAAATATTACAAAACTGGACATGTTTACTAAACTATGATTCTGCTATAAAAAAAGTATAATAAAAATTCATGTTCTAATAATAAATTAAAAAAACTGTTACACAAAGGCAATATGATTTTCTTTGATAAAAGCATATATTATATATATATATATATATATGTAACGACCGTAGCCGTTTCATGATCTATCCCACGGAATGTAGTTGTGTCCATAGGGAGTCCTCTATGAAACAGGCAGAGAGTAGCATGCAGAGGCAAAAACAGCTTTGACTAACTTCATTTATTCCTGTTTCACATGATTACAATGGAAACACACATCGAAGAACAACAACAACCAGAATCATGAACAGCCCTTCGAAACCTTGGTGCTCACCTATTTAAAACATTTCAAAAACAGAATTGACGTTATGATTGACGTCACGAAGTAGCCGATCATGCCGCATGGAATGTTCTTGCGAATTCTAAAAACCCATCCCAGAGTGCTGTGTGCAAATCCCAAAACTAGAAAAATGCCACTATTTTAAAAGAACTGACATATAAAATTTTGAAACCAAAACGGAAATATTTTAAGCAACGTGCCCCATTATTACACACACATACACACATATATATATGTAATCCATTTTTTGTAAAACTCTTTCACAAGGAGAAAGCTCAACAGCTATAAGTAATGAGAATGCAGTCAGGCCGACATTGAAGAGAATGCAGAAGTCTGATTTAAACTTTAATCCAGAGCGATAATAACGTATATCCTTTCTATTTAACAACAGACAACCAAAAGCCACAGAGTTCACTCTGATTGGGCAGAAGTGCACCCAAGAGCACTGACAACAAGAATTTTTCCACTTAAAAACAAATTGGAATTAAATGCAATATCAGCAAAGCAAAACATGTTTACAAAACTGGACATGCTGTATAGACAGAATGGTTACAGCTATAAAAAAAGTATAATAAAAATTCATGTATTAATAATAAATTAAAAAACTGTTAAATGAAAATATGATTTTTTGAAGATAAATTAACGTTAATATATATTATGTATAGATTATATTTATTATATGTATATTTTTTGTAAAACTCTTTACATGAAGTCCAGTCTAATGAGAATGCAGTCAGGCCGACATTGAAGAGAATGCAGAAGTCTAAAACAGCTTTGACTAACGTATATCCTTTCTATTTAACAACAGGACAACCAAAAACACAACACTCACAGAAGTGAACCCAAGAGCACTGACGAAGAATTGGTGCTCACCTATTTAAAAACATTCAATAAATTGAATATCAGCAAAACGCGATCATGCTCCGCATGGAAACTGCGTTGCGAATTTACAGTTTTATGACAGAATTGTGGAAAATAACTTTGTTGATTAAACCAAAGAACTAAAAAAATTTATGAATTAGAATAAAAATTTTTGAAGAAAATATAACGTTAATTTTGCATATATTATTACACACATATATATATATGTAATCCATTTTTTGTAAAACTCTTTCACAAGGAGAAAGCTCAACAGCTATAAGTAATGAGAATGCAGTCAGGCCGACATTGAAGAGAATGCAGAAGTCTGATTTAAACTTTAATCCAGAGCGATAATAACGTATATCCTTTCTATTTAACAACAGACAACCAAAAGCCACAGAGTTCACTCTGATTGGGCAGAAGTGCACCCAAGAGCGCTGACAACAAGAATTTTTCCACATTAAAAAACAACTTAAGCGAATTAAATGCAATATCAGCAAAACGCGAAAACATGTTCTCAAACAGCTGTGAAACTGCTGTATAGACAGAATGGTTACAGTTTTATGACAGAAAGGAATGTTAAGTGGAAAATACTTCGTTGATTAAACCATTTAGAGGCTGGGAAAAAAGATTTAAATGAATTAGAATGGTAGAGAGGAGGTTTTTGAAGAAATATTAACGTTAATTAATTTTGATATATTACACACACACACACACATATATATATATATATTAAATTTTAAAATCAACAGTATTCTTTTGCATTAGTAATTAAACAAAATTCAATTATCTGTCTTACCAAAAAAACCTTCTTCATCTTCATATGTTTTTTGGACAGTTTTCCAAACCTTTGCTTTACCTTTCACATGAATAACAGGTGGGGTTGGAGGTATGGGTTCTTCATCTTCACTGACAGGTGTAGCTACTGCTGTGTCCATAGGTTCTTCAGGAAGAAAGAAGCTTCTTTGTTGTTTCTCTTTCTCTTCTAACATATAATAAATATAATTTTATGATAAGCAAGTGGATTATCATTATGTTAGTATTACTTTTAATACTGTATTTACTTGTGTGTAGTCTGTTTCCCTTTTTTAAAAAAATCAAGGCTAAAAATTCCAGCTATACATAGAATAATGTTTAATGTTTCACATAATAACACAATATAAGTATGAATTAAAAAGGTTTTTAAGTAAGAAAATAAATCTGGGAAAGTCTTATTCATTATTGTATTGCTACATTCTTATTTTACTTTTATTGTATTTCTTTTATACAAAAATGCTAGCAACACTCATTATTTTGAAAGTTGAATTTCTGATTTGAAGCATGGTTCCCGTTTTCTTTTATGTGCTAAACGACTAGCATCACAAACATTGCAGTATAAGATCATTTCTATATCTTGTTAACACATTGACACAAAACACTAATGACAGACAACCAATAACAAGCATGAAGGATTTCATTGAGAATTGTTTGAAGAATGATAGTTAAATAGCATTTGAAATTGATTCATTTGGCCCCTATAGCAATTGGAAAATCACTTGTATGCCAGACTTTAAGTGCATGCTATTGTGACATTGCTCACATCACATTATCATTTATTTGACCTACAAGTAAGTCTTAAGACACTACAGCTCGTGACCACCTTGGGAGTTCAAAGGATTAGATAGGGTTAATCTTGTAAATAGTGTATGACTATCCTGTTTAAACTGTGCATGTGCAAAATGAATGTTTCCCCTGGAAAGTTCCCTGATTGTGTGATGGTTGATAACCACCCACAAGATCCCTGTTATCGATTTATCACGAGGTTGGGTTCTTCTAGAACTCCTTCCTCGGTCTAACAAAGAGGAATATATATATATATATATATCACAGAGAGAGAGAGGAAAAAAGAGAGGCATTCCTTGGAAGTCACAACATGGAAGGTAAGACTATCTCCCTATTTGTTAATTTGAGCTTTCATATTTGTTCGTAATGGCCCTAAGGCATTAGAGTATTATTATTTCATGTGTACTTAACCCAATTTGTTAATATTTGTGCGTAATGGCCCTAAGGCATTAGTATTATTACTTCATGTGTACTTAACCCTATCCCCTATATAATAATAGCCTAAGGTGTCTGTCGGCAAATTTTTGAAGCGGTTGTACCTGGAACGGATACAGGCATCCATATTGAATTTTTTATGAGTTAGGGTTAGCAAAATTCAAAGCGAGTTCAAAATCTAAGCCATCCCCCCTTTTTTAGCGTTTAATGCTATTATTTCAAGCCTTATTCTCCCCCCGTTAAAAGCAGGCGATTAAATTTATCATTTTCGATACCATTCTTATATATCACCAAATAATCACTGTCCCGTTTGGGTTTCGAAATCAGAAGTGTGATACTGAAGAATGTTCTCAATGGCGTTAATTAATTGCTCAAAACAGACGCCCTTTTAATATAAAACACTTTTTATTATATTTACGTATGCGAGATCTTTAAATGCACAGAAAATGTCACATAGAAGAATTTATGGCGTAAATAATATTAACATATTAAAGCACAAAAGCAACTCAAGAGCCATTTTTCTCGCATGCGAAAGAACAGTCATGTTTTCACTAAACAAAATCGTTCGTTGCCACTCGCAACTTACAGAGAAAAAATAAAATAAAAAAGATAATATGTGGGTAGAACATCAATTTTAACAGACGATTTGACATTCTCCCACCTAAGTTAACTTTTATCTTAAAATTTAACTTACAACTAACTACACAACAATAACAATAACATAATAGTAACAGTTCACAAGTCTAATCCCCTATATAATAATAGCCTAAGTTATCTGTCCGTCTGTCCACGAATTTTTGAAGCGGTTGGACCTGGAATGGAAATAGGCTCCATATTGAATTCTTAATGAGTTAGGGTTAGCAAAATTTAAAGCGAGTAAAGTTTATTTTCTCCTTAACTATCGATCTGATTCTAAAATAAATTGGTATAAATAAGCTTCATATCACAGCAAAAATATTGAAATTCACTCCTTCCCCCCTTTTCGAGAGTTTAATGCGATTATTTCAAGCCCCATTTTCCCCCGATTAAGAGCAGGCGATTAAATTTATCAATTTATTATAGAATAAATAGATGAAAAAAACATTTTTCTATCATTATGACGTCATTCCTTTCACCATCTCATTTAATCATTTCTTATTTTAAATTATTTAAATATTGTCTGCATTATTTTCACACGTTTTATCACTGAACTTATATATAACGTAATTAATTTTCTTTTATATTTCTCTTAAATAATAGATTAGGTACGTATGTGATAATTTAAAATTCAATCAACGATTATTTTTTTGCTGCGAGATAATTCTCAGCCAAAAAAAAAAAAAAAACATTTTTTTTTTAACCTGCCTCATAGGGTAGTTTACAATTCTGGAAAATTAAAAATTTTAATGATCCCGTCATATGACGGGCTCTATGCTAGTTTGTTAATATTTGTGCGTAATGGCCCTAAGGCATTAGTATTATTACTTCATGTGTACTTAACCCTTTTGTTTAATAAATCTTGTTATTCACTTTGCCATGAGCTACCAGAGTCTGTTTAATTTAATATAGGGCAATGTGATACTATATAACACATAAGAGTATATGCCATTTTTTCTTGTAAAAAACATTACACATACAGGAGTACATATGGAATATATTTTGAGGAGGAGATTACTAATTATAACTATCCACAACAATGTTTCAAGAAATACTGTCATTCTTTGCTGAATGGAAAAGTATCTCTTGATCAATCATAAAAAATGTGCACATAAAGAAAAAAAAGTTTATCTTAGTTTAGCATTAGAAAATTGGGTTTAGGTATTCATCTTACTTATTACTAGAATCATAAATTAATCCAATAATTTCGAATTTATTAGCTGTTTAATATATTTTATGGTTTTAGCTCGACTGAACAAGATAATTAATTACTTTTTCACCAGTTTATTAGATATGAAATAAGGTAATTTATAATTTAATAACATTCTGTTTACCAGTACAACAAAACTACATATATCAGTAATAACAAATGCTACTATTGCCTACAAGTCTGTTATAATTTTAAATACAGACAACAGATTATTGAAAATCTCCTAGAAGTTTTTAATTATATTTCTCAGTTAATGCTACCACATATACTTTATGTAAAGTGCAAAACATATGACTCACATTGAAGCAATTTCATAATTGCTAATAAGTTTATAAATAAATTTTAGCTTAATTACTAGAGTAGTAAAGTTTAATTTTGAATAATTTATCTTCTTTTAAGGTTCTTAATTAAAAATTAAAAGTATCCCAAAAGTTTGTGAAGTTACTTTAATATATTGAGTATTAGATAATATACAAATACTAAATCTGATATCAAAATCATTATAACTGTACAAAGCTTTAAAACAATTTCCCATTAATTTAAACAATTATTTAATTTTATCTTTATCAGTATTACATTATGGTATTATACATTTTAACTAATCAAACATATTTTATAATTATAAATAATATTTTAAAGATATTAGCAACATACTCAAAATTGTGATTCTAATTATATTTTACATGTTAGAGATATACAGGGTATCTGCCAAAATAAAATGGTTCAAATCCATGACTTTTCATGACCTTCCCTGATTTAGCAGATCATTTTCCATGACTTTAAAAAGCTTTCGTTAAAGTATATATGAATAAAACTTCTGATGTCCATACAAATAAAATATATGCTTTGAGAGAAAATACAGGAATTTTATCATAAAAGAACTATAAACTTACTTTATAAGTGTTAATAAATTCACATACATAAAAATAAATTGTTGTATCTACATACCTAAGTTTAATCATATAGCAATTTTTCAATCAAAATGTTTCCAATTTGAATTCAGGGTACTTAGGTATTATCCAGGTGACCATGAATAACAGCCAAATAAATATAACCCTATAATGTTTATATACAATATCTCTAGAGATATAAACTTATATTTTGTGCAAAAATCTTAACTAATTTTTATTAAAAAAATAATTATTATTATATTAATAAAATTTTAATCTACAATTTAAGAAAAAACCAGAATAATATACATTTACCGAACCATTAAGCTTTCTTGCTTTGAGTTTTCTTGGTGAACAAATTTTACTTGGCAATATGGTCAATAGGATAATACATAAATACCAAACTCAATAACTTCAGCCAAATGACAAGTAAAAATAGAATTAAACAATTCAATGCATTCTTTTTTTTAATCGGTAGTTTAGTGGATCCATGACTTTTATTCATTTTACTTGAAAAATCAAGACTTTCCATGACAAAATCAATCCATTGTCTAAATCCATGATTTTCTAGGTGCGCGGAAACCATGGATATATCTAAGCTATCTATAAATTATCTCCTTAATAAATCTTATCAAAATATTTACACAAAATTAGACAAACATTTTTGTTGCCCTATATGCAAGTATTCTGATATTAAAATCATACCTTCATTTTCACTCTCTGATGAGTCCTCAAAAGTGCAAATTCTTCTATGTTTTTTAACTTTTGGTTTTCGGAATTCTGAATCTGATTGTGGAAAAACAAATAAATAAAATAAAAATATGAACTACTAGTAAAAAAACGAACATAAATATTTAACAAGAGAAAATATTTACAAATTACCTGAATCATCACTGTCATTTTTGGACTTTGAAGAACGTTTTGCT
The DNA here is from genome assembly GCA_032207245.1 of Pardosa pseudoannulata. Taxonomy (NCBI): domain Eukaryota; kingdom Metazoa; phylum Arthropoda; class Arachnida; order Araneae; family Lycosidae; genus Pardosa; species Pardosa pseudoannulata. The sequence continues at coordinate 35,621,541 of CM063501.1, read as the reverse complement.
TGTCTATGGAAATAAAAAATAAGAATATAGAAATTTTAACTTATAATGATGACTGATGATTGTAACTTTACACTAATATCCTAAAAACTACAATAAAGCACAAATTCAACATAATTTCAAATAATATAAACTGACTACACAGGCATTCACACAAATGCAAACAAAGATTTCAGGAAGTAATAAAATAAGGAATTCTGGACAAATCTGCAGTCGCAATTACCTCTATATGAATAGCTTTGTGTTACAATATTACTTCTTTATTATAGAAAAAAATGTCAGTTAGTACAACTGTCTGTGTAAATTTTTAAAAAATATATAGAAATATGATAGTTTGACAATAAGAACTACATTTGATCAAGAGGTATAAGATAAAATCATATTTTTAGATTAAAATTATAATTTTCATAAAAATATGTCTTTCCCTTGTTATAATACCAATTCTTATAAATAAAGTATAATGTAATTGATATTCATGACTCCTTCAATTGCCTATGTAAATAATTTAAATATATAAATTTCCCTATTTTAATAGTTATTCAATTGTTCTACAAATAAGAAATATAAAATAAATTCAAATTTTCATGAATAGAATTACAAGTTTCACAAAAATATAGGCAATCCTTGCATTTATACCCCTTTTTACTACTGCTACTATAACTAATAATAATGGTATCAAACAATTATTGAAGTATTTAGTCATTCAAAAATTCAAATTGCATTTCTGGTAGAGGAAAGGAAATTAAAAATATCTGAATAGTAAACTGATTAACTGGTAAAATGGCATAAGAAGAAAAGCAAAAATAACACGTGAAAAACTACAAAGGACTTTCTACTTAAAAATCAATTCTAAACAACTACAAACAATCAAACTAGCAATGGGGTTGGAAATTACAGATACATGTACATAGGATACTTCTCTATCTATCTGTTCAGTTATCAATCCAAGTCAGAGAGACAGAAGGAAGGTTTGGTTTGGTTTGAAGTGCTACAGACTACTTTTTGCAACACGAGGGCTAATGAGACCGGGACCTACAGCTTAAAGCCGATTCCGAACATCCATGCCACTGTGGGATTCGAACCCACAATTCTGGTACCGAAGACAGAAGGAAGGAAGGAAAAGAAGCACTAGATAATACCCTTTCTTAAAAGAAAAATTCTTTTGACAGGTTTATTACTGAATTTATATATATTCAAAACATTAATTTGTAGGAAATTACAATATTTATTTTACATTATCAACCAGTTGTATTGTACTATGTTATGTAACAGCAAAATCAGAAAGCAAGAAAAGATCAAAATAATCCAGAATCTCAAACAGCTTTTATTTTCTTCAAACTTGCAAGTGGAAAAATATCTAGGGAATTCAGAAAACACTGAACTGTTGCACTGTTCACAACAGAAGTGGAATATGTTGCATTAGCAGAAGTTTCTGAAGAAGCTAAGCAAATTTTACTAATAACCAAACTCAAGCAAGTGTCTTTTGCAATAATCAGTCAGTAATAACATTAGTTCACGAACCGACATACCACTCAAGTTCAAACAATGATTTTAGTCATCATGTTGTATATGAAACCTACGAGAATACACAGATACTTGTATATTATTTAAAAATGGATGATATGCTTGTTGACATATTAATAAAGCATCTTATGCACACAAACACTTGTATTGTGATTTAAATGGAATAAGTTGTCCTTAATTTTTCATATGTACAGTAGAACCTCTTTTTAACGACCCCACGATACAACAATCCCTTCGTTAAAACGACCATCTTATAAAGTCCCAATTATTTTACCATAGAAATAATGTTAATTTTGAATCATTACAATGACCTCAAGCGTATTATTTTTCGTGAGAACGACCGTCAATTTTAATCAGCAGAACTTGTGAGCAAGTGGCCGATTTCAAAATTATTGTACTGTGCAACTTCAAGAAACCTATACTCCTCTCTTTGTGTTTGCTTAAAGGAGGGGAAGGGGCATGACGAAAAGGGGAGAACTAAATCTTCAATTATCTTCTGACGAAACTTTACAGAGCTGCGGAGAAAATTTGAATGAGGACGATTTTTTTGCCTGTATTACCAGAAAGGAAGTAATATGCGATTCCGATGACAGAAGAAATTGTCCAAGCTTTTGAAAAAGTGAATGAAAAAGAAGCCTTCAATGTAGTCAATGCCTTCTGTCAATACTTTGAAAGACAATTAAATTCTGAAGATTTCTTTTAAAATCTAACGGATATGGAATCAGTGATAATGAAAAATTCCCAAATGAATTTGAAACAGGCGTTAATCAAAACTTTCTTTCAAAAATTCAGTAATGGAAATACAAATAAATAAAAGTGTTCTCTAGATATGTACTGTTGCATCATTTCTTTGCTAAATTTTTTGTATTATTTTTTAAATTTGTTACAACAACCATATGATGCTGGTCCCACAGGGTGTCGTTATACCGAGGTTCTACTGTATTTTAGTATTTTCTTTATCTAAAACATTTAAAAAATAACTACGTTAATGCACGCTTAAAATTTTTTTACAATTTAATATTATGCAAATAAGCACTGTGAGCGGGGTGGGGGTGGGGGGTGGAATTATAAGGAATGACAATACTTATTTTCTTTTATCAACAGGCTATATTGTATTACATTGCATGACAGTGTTATCTACTATACTCTGCTCTTAAAGGGATGTAGTAGCTTTGTATATGCTGTTATGTGATGTAGCTTGTCATTTGTCTTTAAAAAATCTTTTTCTTATTCTTTATTCTACATGTGTACCTTCATAGAACCTCCCCAGCACTACTAAATATAAAATAATTTACAGCAATCTTTTTAACTGATTTTTTTTGACTAATTATAATAATTCTACATAATCAGGTCAGTTTGAAAAAATATTTCTTATATATTTTGTGTAGAAATATATATGTTATGCATATTAAATATTAAAATATGGAGAGAATGACAGAAGAAAATAACAGTTTATTCTCCGATTATATTTTGTTTTTAATTAAACATAAGTATGAGAAATTTTTAACCTGTAAGAAATATTCACTGCGAAAAATTGACTAAATGGAAGCAATTTTGAATACTTTATTTAAGCATTAAAATGGGAGAATACAAAGCTAAAAATTAACTTTTTTAAAGAAACAGTTGTCTGATCAATTTAAAAACTTCAAATAAGTAACAAAGAGAAAAAAAACTTATGTAAAAAGTAAATAATGCTATTGAACATTTTAAATGTAGTCTACTGAAAATGAGAGCTATAGGTGTTAACCATTAAATATTCATTTACCGTTTGTACTACAATTTAGAATAGAATTGTAGATAATCAAATCAACTAATTATTTTTTAACCCATTATTGTCTAGTATCCCTTGTTGAGAACAGTCAAACATTTGTAGAAATTTCTATGTTTTCTTGGAACAAATGATTTTAGTGAAGGTAGATGGTAGTAAATCCGATAAACAATCCTCCCAATTTTTGAGTATTTTCTATTACATATAATTTTGTCACTTGGGACAAAATTTTATGATTTTTTAAGACTCACATATGAATTTACTTTTAAGTATATACACCAATATTACTTTGTTTATGTATAATAGCAATTAAATATCTTATGCAATTTTTCTCATTAATAAATAACATTTGAGGATGTTTCAAATTACATCTAATTACTAATGAAGAAAGGCTGTAATGCTCTTAGTGTTTAAATTTTACATATATATATTTAAATAAACTCTCAGGAGTCCGTCATAACTTAGATTACAGATATTCTTTAATATATATTCAGCAAACATGATTAATGGGTTAATAAATTGGTTAATCATGGGTTAAACAAATAAGATTAATTTACTAAGTAAAATGAAACAGTTTTTTAAGAAAATCTATTTACTTGTTTGGGATTTTTCTCTTCTGACTTGACCTTTTGGTTTCATTTGTTTTCGCCATTTTCGAAGTATCATCTTTTTCAGTTACTTCAGGTATTGCAGGTTTGGAAGGCTCTTCAACTTTGGTAACAGAAGATTTTGGCATAGGTGGTTTCTCAGCATTTTTTACTGTATAAGAGATAAAATATCTTACAGGACTAATAATATTAATTTTACTGAATTAATTTGTAATATTGTTATTAATCCTTTGTATATCAACAATAATTTCTTGCAATTGAAAAATGAATAAAAACAATTAAATGCTTATTTACATTTTCTTTCTTTATTCTATGATTATGTATGCAAAACCAGCATAATTGTATACAGTTGACTCAAGAACTAATAATCTAACCGTTGCACATAATTTTATTATTCATTAAATAATTAATGGTACATAGTATTTTTGTAATGCAGGTCTTCATAATAATAATAATTTCATTATTAATCTAGTTGATTATGTTCATACTCATTCTGCAAATATAAGATAAGACTCATGGCCACTGCTAAGGATATTTGTGTGTTTTATATACATAAATAAAATAAAAAATTTTTTCCTTTCTCCCAAAATTAAACTTTAAAAATGTATGAAAAAACTTATTAAACTGTTGAAATCTAACCAGTTCATCTTTAGTGTCACATTGTCTGTTAAAATTGATATTCTACTCGCATATTATCTTTTTTATTTTATTTTTTCTTTGTAAGTTGCGAGTGGCAACAAATAATTTTTTTTTAAAGTAAAAACATGGTTGTTCTTTTGTATGCTTGAAAAAAATGGCTCTTGAGTTGCTTTTGTGTTTTGATATATTAATATTATTTATGCCATAAATTCTGTGACATTTTCTGTGGATTAAAGATCTTGCATATGTAAATTAATAAAAGGTATTTTATATTAAAAGTGCATTGTTTTTAAGCAATTAATTAATGCCATTGAGAACATGCTTCTGAACTACTTCAGTATCATACTTTTGATTTCGAAACTCAAACAAGACATTTAGATCTCCTCATGAACTGATTACAGGTATCCTGAAATTTACTTTAAAATCTCGTGCATTTAGCAAATGTAGTCACTTTGTTTTTTAACTGATGTGCATGGCCGAATCCTGTCCATAAAAATATTTGTTTAATGTTGCTAAACTTTCTATTTTCAAGCCAAATGTTATGTAATGAATTTACAGATTCACACCTCTTATCCATTCCCACTTTATGTCTTTCCCTTTTTTTTTTGCTCACTGTCAATTTCATGCTTTCCTGTTACAAATCTCAGAATTTGAGGCTTTATCTTAAGAAATTAAGCTGCACCATTATCCTGAAAGTATCTCAACAACTCCCAGATTAAAAAAAATATTTCCCAGAATGTTAGACTACCTTATTGCAGAAACATAAATAAATAAATAAATAAATAAGAAAAAAATAAAAGAAAAAATTGCTTAAAAAAAAAAAAAAAAAATCTCATAAACATCAAAAATTATTTTCCATAAAAATGATATTTACATAATGAATTTGAAACTATCTTTATGAGAAATTTACTTCTGGTATATCCAGTTCTTTTTTAATTTTAACAAAATCCAAAGTTTAAGTCAGTAATAATCATGTATACCTAATCACCTGACAAATTAAATTTAAGAAAAATTTATTAATTTTATAAAAAGAAAGCATAGTATTGCTGCTTGATAGAAATCCAACATGCAAAATATGTTACTTGCAGTATTGCAGGATAACAAGAATTAACACAAAATAGTCTTTTAGAGTTTATTGAGTAAGTGGCATTAATTTTTGAGAATGTTGTAAATCTGCAACAAGCTAGTACAAACGGTTAATACTTTTACTAAAATAACATACTAAAAATAAATATTTCTAATGTTTGTTTGGCATAGTATTATAACATATGAATCTTAATATATGAATGATATAATTATCATCCCATTTTAATTAATAGTCATTTCCTTTGTTCAATTTGAGAAAGCTGCAAATCTCCAACAAGCTAGTACAAAGGGTTAATACTTTTACTAAAATAACATACTGAAAATAAATATTTCTAATGTTTGATTGGCATGGTATCATAACATATGAATCTTAATATATGAATGATATAATTATCATCCCATTTTAATTAATAGTCATTTCCTTTGTTCAATTTGAGAAAGCTGCAAATCTCCAACAAGCTAGTAGAAAGGGTTAATACTTTTGCTAAAATAACATACCGAAAATAAATATTTCTAATGTTTGGTATAGTATTATAACATATGAATCTTAATATATCATTATAATTATCATCCCATTTTAATTAATAGTCATTTCCTTTGTTCAATTTTTATATTTAAAAAATTCTATTACATGATGAAATCCCCAAGAAAAAATAAAGGAATAATTATTGAATTTAGGAAGTTTTGTCTATTTAGTCTTGTTAATTGAAGCACTTAGATAAATGTTTCTATTAACATGATTAATAGACCTATAACTGTAAGTGAATGGACATATGTTTTTAAATTTTTTTTAAATGATCCCTACTTTTTGATTAAATTTTGTTTGTTTTACAGATATATATAATGATGCTTCTTGCTTGCTTTCAATTTTAACACTTTAAATTTGGCTGCTGCTAAAAAATAATTTGTTCAAAAATTAAGGTCTTTAAGCTCTTTTTTAAGGGGGTCTCTAAAATTAAGAAATTTTTTAGGAGTTTATGTACCCTATTTGATTGAAGTGTCAAATAATATATTTTGATTTTATTCATAGGTTAAAACAAGTACTTACCTGCTTGTTTTGAAAACATACTCAGTATATTATTTTTGGGAGCAGCCTTAGCAGTCTAAAAAGAGAAATAAGAAATTTAAGACAAAGGAAAAAGAGTTAACAAAAAAGAGGTTTACTAAACTGAGAGACTTTTAAGTTTCTTAACTGATATAATGCAAATACCTAAAAAGAAAAAAAATTAATTTAAAAACAAATCAATAACAAATGATTTGTAATTAGAATTTTAAAATACAGATTTCAAAGTGATTTTTAATAATCTTATGACTTTTTGCATTTGTTATTCAAGATATATAATGTGTCAATGCATGAACCCCAATGTTATGTTAGATATCTTGCAGTTCACAAATTTCAGTCTTTAAATAAATATAAAGTAAAAGCAACTGAATTTACCCAGCTAAATAGATAAACAATTAATATTTTCTAAAACAGATCTACACAATTTTGAAAGTTTCATATATCTGATACATATTAGATCCCCAGAAAAGATAGCATAAGCATATTCAGTAAATATATGTATGCCATTATATTTTATTTAAATATATGCTTATTGAGAAAAATATATGTTATGCTTACAATATATATATATATATATATATATATATATATATATATATATATATATATATATACATACACACATATATATATATATATATATATATATATATATATATATATATACATATATATATACATACACACATACATACATACATATAAATATATATATATATATATATGCAAAATATGTCTTAGACTAAAAGTATAATCTTCATATGAATCTGCCAAATATAACTGATTTGCGTTTTTATGTAAAATGAGCATTTTTGATACATATGATTTTGCTTGAGATATAAAAATTTATTATTCTATATCAATTTCTCCCTACAATATGAACCTATACACACTGCTAATGCTTAACCATCTGACATAGAATGATTTCTGGGGACATCATTCATTTTATGTGCTATTGTAGACTTTTGATGTCTCTGAGATGTCAAGATCTGTTTCCGGTGAACACTGTGCAGTATATTATTATATTATTCAAATGTTTCACTCTCACATTGATATTTTTTCTGTTTAGGATGTTTTAGATACAACAAATGTATAAAAAATATTAGAAACAAGACAACTTGGCAGTGTAGAAAATCTAATTTACCTACATTTTCAAAAACATTTGAAATGTTTAAGACCTACTAATTTTTTATTTTATAATTTTATTTTATTATTTTTCATTGACATATTATTTATCAACCTTATTAAATGTTATGCACTAATTTAAATATCAAAATAAATTGTTCTAAGCTTGCACATAACTATTCAGTGGATCCACACTTTATAGTAATTTTCAAATGTGTCAAATTAAATTTTATTTGAATATCAAGGGTTTAACTGTGTTATATAATTTCTATATATTCAAACTTCTGATTTTCATTTTTTTTTTTTTAAGGACAAGATTGTTTAAAAGCAAGTGTTGTCCTGCTTTGAAAAACTGAAATTTGTAATTCCAACACAGATCCTTAGAACAAAGAAATTTTCTGGACAACATTCATTCATGAATTAATTCAAAGATAAGATGTTAAATTTTATCTTTTTAAATACCTTTGTTTAGTAGTCTTTCAAATTCCATAGAAATATTACTTAAGTAAGGTTACATAAATTTTGTTTATTAGATTAAATGTTAAATTTTCTTAAAATTTAATTGGCAATAATAAATAAGTTTACAAGTTATGATTGTTGTTTTACATTTACTTTGTAATAATCTAGATTAAATTAGTTCATATTAGTCCCCTTATCAATTTTGCAGAATTTTTTGAAAATTGGCCAAAATGTGACCTGCAATCCTAAGGTTTCCAATGTGGCTCTTGACCCCTTATAAATAGGGATTTCTTGGCCTAGGTCATTAATAGAGGGCATGATCAAATCATTATTTAGGGGAAAAAAAGTATATGAGCTCAAAAGTTGGAAGAATATAGGTTACTACATCAACCAGTTTCAAGTGTGCTTTTTTACTAGAAAGTGAGGTGACAGGCTATAGAATGTTGGGATCTCCTGGTCTTGCTGAATGCTGGTGGGAAGAATGGAGGCATGGAATCAGAAGCAAAATTCTTCTCTTAAGGATAATAATTGAGGTGAATGTTTAGCAAGGTATCATGAGTACCATACTAATCAGGTTAGGCTGCCTGTTTCAAGTTGCTACATTTATATAACTGCATTTTTGCTGACAAATTTAAGTTCCAAGAAGGACGTTATGAAACATAAGTAGACTTCCTTTTAAATCACATTAATTTACCTCTTTTCCTTTACTGTCAGGCTTGGAGTTATCTTTCTTAATACCATTAGGCTTTTCATCTTTCTTTTGCCACATGGACATTAGAGTACCAGACTTCTGCTTTTTTGTCTGAAAAGCAAAAGTTAAAGAATTGGCTATGAACATTGAAACTACATATCAATTTTAAAATTATTAGTGAAAACATAGTACAGGGTTCCCACTCTTCTTCCAGAACAAAAATTAAGGACTTTCTAAGGACCAAAGTAACTTTTTATAAGGACCTATTTGAAATACATGACACAGCAGCATAAACCCTATTTCCTGAGGAACATATTTTAATGATTATGAACCAGACAAGGCATGTTCAATAAATGCCCTACAATATTTCAGAATTAAGTTTTTAAAAATGCCTAAAAATTAATATAAGATAAATCTATTTGACAAAAACTAATTTTGAAAAATGTACGTCAAAAGTTTTTTGAGTGATAAAACTAAAAATAAATTGTGAATAAAAACAATATTATAAACAGTAATTTCTGAGGGTTTAAAAATGGCTCTGATATATATATATATATATATACACACACACACTAGGTAATTATACCCAACATTTCCTGGGAAAGAAGAAAGTTTTAGACTTTTCTATTACATTTAATGCAAGGAAAATTAAACTTCCATAAGTAACTGAAAAATCTAAAACACCCCATCCTCCATGCTTCATTTAATTAAAATCTATTAGCTATTAGGAAAGGGCAGCTGACTTTATGCTTTAAACCATTTAAGTATATGAAAGATTATTTATTTGTCAAATAAGTAACTAAGAAAAAACTGTCATATAAGGAAACTTATAGGAAATCATAACGAAGGCAGATCTTGTTGATGGAGAAATTGATCGAGTTCCAATTTAAAAATTAAGGAGTTTTTAAGGACCTTTGACAAAAATTAAGTAGTTTTAAGGGACCTTAAAAATGAAAGCTAAAATTAAGGAGTTCTTAAGGACTTTTAAGGATTGTGGGAACCCTGTAGTAGTGTATTGAATTATTTGGCCACAAGCTTTATATGCCTACTCTTACATAATTTGTCATTATGCAGAAAAATTTTGAAAAATTATTTGTTTTGTAGGCCCAATATTTACAATTTTGAAAATGCTTTATTTTTGTTTTTTTAGTAACTAGAAGAAAAGTTATAGAAAAAATAGTAGTCTGGACATAATATTGTGGATCCCTAAAGTGAACATTTATAGACATAAAATTGTAAACAGTTTAAACAACTAAACTTTCACTATCAAACATCATATATACGTCTAATCTGTAATATTTGATAAACAAGAGCTACATATTTTTGGACCATATTCTGCAGTGAATTCCAATATAAATATTTGATTTACCCCCTCCTCTCCAGCCCAAATAAGCTTTAGAGCACAAAATGTTGCAAAATGTTTTAGTTGGTCACATGGAGCACAAAAGTTTATATTATATTCTTAATGAGATTTTTTAATCTATCTTGTGCATTTAAGAATACATAATTAACCTTTTGATGTGATTCTCTAGAATGGCATAATTCAACGAGTAAACTGCAAAAAATTTAAGCATTTTCACTAAATTTCAGGAATTTCAGCAAAGTATGTAAAAATTAAAGACATTTAAAAATACCCCCTTTTTTAAAGAATTTAAAGACCACTATGATACATGTTTTTGAGTGTAATAAATCTTTTTATTTATTTATTTGACTTTTTTTTAAGGGAAAAGGTGTATTTTTAAAGAAAAAAAAGAGTTTTTGGAAGTTTAAAGTATTTTACTTTAGAAGTATTGCATATCTTTTAATTCAGACCACATGTAAATAAGTAAGGTATACATGATGCAAAACTTATTGAAATATATTCTATAGCATTTACTAAGCAAAGTTTAGCATAAATGTAAATGTTCACTAAAATTTTGCTAAAATTACCTATGTTTTGAAATTTAATAAAAATTTCATTGAAATTACATTGTAGTTCATAATTATATGTTTTATTTGAACTAAAAACAGGTTTTTTCATAAGTTATAAATATTTTTTAAAAGAGGGGAACTGAAGGTAGGCACATATTTTAAGAGAAAAAAAAATCAGTGATTATAACAATTGACAAATATATTTATTTCTTTTTTAGAAGATTTCCCCTGTAAAATATTGCAAAAATAATATTTAAAATGTTACATATTATAGTACATTGATATGCTAAATAATCAAAAGTATACTTACATCTGGACTTGATTTTGCATCTTTATTAGGACTATCTTTGACTTCTTTATTTTTTTCTGGAGAGATACCATTTTCAATGACTTTTTTTGCTGATTCTGCTTTAGAGTTCACAGGTACAATTTTAGGAGCAGACACTTTAGAACCCTGAAAAAATAAAAGGCTTTGCTTAAAATGTCTATATATTATGCAAAAAATATCGAAACTTATAGATTCTGAAATGCTGATAATATTTTGAAGGGGGGGGGATTTGCAAATATATTAAAACATCTAACCAACCAACCAAATAGAAATATTTTAATCAGGGTCAATGTTGCCATAAGAAACACTTCTGAAAAATAAATTGTTAAAGCTAAAAAAACTACTCATAAGCTTTTAAATGCGTAAATTTTAATTTATCTTTTTCAATTTACTACTGTATAAATATTTTAAATTTAATTTAGAAACCAATAAGATATGTACTTATGTATAATCTGTAATTAGCATGTTAAAATTTCAAACTACGCTGTTGCTCCGGACACAAATGTCTAAATATTGGCATGCCTGACAAAGTCTCATAAAATTTTTTACAACTCTTTACATTTTTTTAAATTTTATGATGCATAATAATTTATAAATAAACTTAAATCTAGCTACAAATTTAATAAAAATAAAAATATCTTTACTAAACTACTAAAAAATATTTTTTTACCAATGTTTTGGTAAGACTTGCTGAGGTATCACTGTTTAAATTTACTTTATTCAAAACTGGAGGTTGAATTTGAATATCTGGGTGCTTGATTGCAGAATACCTAAAAATAAATTATGAGTCAGATAAAAGTAAATAAATAAACTTAAAATTTGAAGATGAAGGTAAGTGGACTTACTTGCTTTGTCCTTCCTTATCTTTGATGTATGTAAAATCAGTTGAGTACAAAGCACATTCATCCTGAATTGCAAAATATTATAATAATTTATAAACCCCAATGAAATGAAATTTAATTGAAGTTTACATGGCTTAAAAAATGAATGTGAAGTCAAAGAAATAAAAAGAGGTGAACATTCAGAATTGCATAAAAAAGACAGTTTAAACATAAAGAAAGGTTAAAATCAGGGTTGATAAAAATCACAATTTTTTTTTAAATCAAAAAAGTCTGATTTTTTTCAATTTAAATCAGATTTTTTTTATTTGATTTTTGAAATTTAAACATATTTAAGTATAATATTTGATACAAGCAAATCAAACTGTTCAAGTTAGATGTCGAAATTAATTAATTCTTTTTTTATATATAATAAAAAATACATATAACTAAAATAAATAAATATATATAATATATAAGAATAATTCATAAATCAGTAGAAAATAATTATTTGCAATATAGGTTTTTTTGCTTGTTTCAATTATCTATATCATAATTTAAATAAAGGATGCTTCACGTTAATTTATACATTTTACTTCTTTAACCATAAAATTATTAGAAAGATGATGGTAGAGTAAGGGCTAAATAATCACAACAATTTTTATTTTTTATGAAAATCAGTCTAATATTAACTACTTTATTGTAAACAATACTATCAATTTTGTCCCTTGTTGATCACAAATTTTCAACAGAACAGACCATTTTGTTATGTATTTGGTGAAAGAATCTACCATTGTGTTCCAGGGCACATCACATGGCAAAACTAGTTTTAATCTGCCTTCTTATTTATATTTGGAATTAATAAAGTGGTTATTCCTAAAATATTTAAGGTGCTATTTTAATAATACAAGGACAGCAGCCTCCTGAAACCATCTGGGAGCAATTCTGGGTTGTCAATATTTTCTTATTGTGCTTATTACTAACAGCTTTCTTTTAAAAATTGATTTAAATCAATGTTTTTTTTTTTAAATAAAACAACTGATTTAAATTGCTCAACCCTGGGTAAAATACACAATTTTTGCATATAATGTGTAAAGTTGCTGTGTATGAAATTATGCTTATTACAGTGTTCCAGAATAGCAATAATTAACAAAGCTACCTTTAGAGCTGACTGTGGAAATACTATCAATTTTTGGATATGTTGTAGATTTGTATCACAGTGATACAAAGGGTTAAAAACAAAGTTTGTTTTTTAACTTATCATAACAAATTTTAATATAATCAGGGTTCCCACTCTTTTTCCAGAACAAAAATTAAGGACTTTTTAAGGATTTTCTAAGGACCTACTTGAAATACACGACATAACGGCATAAAGCCTATCTCCTGAGGAACATATTTTAATGATTATGAATCAGACAAGGCATGTTCAATAAATGTCCTACAATATTTCAGAATTAAGTTTTTAAAAATGCCTAAAAATTAATATAAGATAAATCTATTTGACAAAAACCATTTTGAAAAATGTACATCTAAATTTTTTTGAGTGATCAAACTAAATATAAATTGTGAATATTATAAACAGTACTTCCTGAGGATTTAAAAATGACTGATATATATATTTATATAAGAGTGTATATATATATTAGCTGATTATATCCGGCACTGCCTGGGAAAGAAGAAAGTTTTAGACTTTTCTATTACATTCAAAGCAAGGAAAATTAAACTTATATAAGTAACTGAAATATCTACAGACTCCCATCCTCCATGCTTCAATTAATTAAAATCTGCATGACTGTTAGCTATTAGAAAAGGGCAGCTGACTTTATACTTTAAACCTTTTAAGTAAACAAAAGATTATATATTTGTCATATAAGAAAACTGATAGGAAATCACACCAGACTGTGGATCTCGTCGATGGAGAAATTGATTGCGTTCCAATTTAAAAATTAAGGAGTTTTTAAGGACCTTTGACAAAAATTAAATAGTTTTAAGGGCCCCTAAAAATGAAAACTAAAATTAAGGAGTGCTTAAGGACTTTTAAGGACCGTGGGAACCTTTTTATTTTTTTAATTTAGTAGACATAACAAACTTTAAAAATATAAAACACCACTAAATCTCTCCAAAACTAGCAAACATTAAATACTTACTTGAATAGTGCCTTTATGAATAGAGTAAATGTGAAAGCTGCTTAATTCACTAAAACTTTTCTTAGCCTTTTCTAATTTATCTTCAGAAACAACAACAACCTTTAACATCTAAATTAGGGTAAATTATCAGATTTAGGTAATATAAATATTGCATAGTTTTTTATAACTATTAGTAGTGTTTTCAGACAAATATGAAAGGTTTAAAAAAATTGGAAAAATAAAATCAAAACACAAATTAGATTAATTTTGTTTTTGCTTAGTATTTGTAATACATATTCAAACTATTGACAAGAAAAAGTTTTACTAAATTTAAATAATAAAATGCCATTTATAGTAGGCATATCAAATCTTTATAGGAACAAAATATTTTTAAAAAATATATTTTATGGTAATACATAATTCTTTAAAAAAATTCTGATTTTATTACATTTTTTAGTATGAGGATTTAATCATTTTTAAAAAATGAATTAGAGATGTTACAGAAATTATACATACATAATATTTTCCTCAATATATTATTTGAAATTGACAAATAACTTTAGATAAAAACACTTATAGAAATAAAAAAGGCAAATACAATAGTACAGCACAAATGACAAAAAGGCAAACACAGTAGACTAATATTTTCTTTAACTGAAGCATCTTTTTCAGTACAATATAGGGAATACTGACTATAAGATAACTGTCGTTCATTGTGTAGTTCTCTACTAGTCTTTTCACACTTTCTGTGAAACAGCTTAGATGTTTTCCTCTTGCATGCAAACTTATCTTTTTAAACCTATCTGTACTTTTAGTGTAGACTTCTTTTTAATTCATTTTGTATTATACTGCTTTTTGTACTTAAGAATTACAGATAACTCTGTTTTGACTTCATGATCACTTAATTATTATTAGCAGGGTTGGCATGATTTAAATCAGTTGATTTTTTTTGAAAAAATTATTGATTTAAATCCTTTTTTTTTCACTTCTTTTAAAATCTATATTCCAAAGACAGGAGAATTGGGAATTAGTCAGCACAGTAATACCAATAAGTAAATAAGTATAAATAGATAGCATGTGCTATCTAAAAATTTAGGGGTGTTGTTATCAGAAAGTATGTAGTAGGGGTAGTACAATGACTAGTTATGACTGGTGGAAATCATTTTATGTAATGGGAGGTAAAGAGAGTATTTTAAAACTTGAAATCCAGTTTGTCTACAAAATAACAACAGCCGTGGCTTCATCTGCCGGAATGGAAAGACAGTTTTCTTCTTTTGG
This sequence comes from Pardosa pseudoannulata, assembly GCA_032207245.1. NCBI lineage: Eukaryota > Metazoa > Arthropoda > Arachnida > Araneae > Lycosidae > Pardosa > Pardosa pseudoannulata. Next base: position 35,606,120 of record CM063501.1, on the reverse strand, counting down.
TATTGTTCATTCTAGCCTTCGTAACCAATTAGGAGTGGATAAAGCATCAAAGCTAGTTTTTTTTTTTTTTTGAAACAATTAAATCCATAATTTGGTGCTTAAAATATATTGAAATAATTGTGATTTGTTTTTTTTAAATAAATAGTTTGCATTAAAAGAATATTTAATTTGTTCTTTAAATTTACATCTTATTTAGTTTGCACTATCCAATTACAAAATAATAGAATGTATTTAGATTAAAATTTATATATTTAATTTTCAGTAATCAGTGTGTAGAATATACAAGATAAGTTGTTACTAATAACAAACTATTCCATGTATATCACACAAAATAAAAAAAAACACACAACAATTAAAATTAGAACTCAGAAAAAAATCAAATAAATCTGATTTAAATCAAATAAATCTTTTTTTTTTTTAAATCATGATTTTTTTCCAACCCTGCTTATTAGGTACATGGTATTATGCTCTATAACAAACACCAGTATCATATGTGATTATGTTAGAACAATCTTCAAATGCGTTTTTCTCAGAACGGTATTTTTAATAAAATGTTGAAACTTGAAATAAGATTTCTCAAAAAGTTCTTAAAATATTTTGTTGAAAATTATTATGATTGCTTTTGATAGTATTTACTAGTGAATGACCTAAAAGCTTTAAATATGGATAATTTTTAATGATGTTACACTCATAGTTAGATATAAAGGTAATGAAAATTCGTTAAAAATTCAATGTGTATGATTTTGAAGGACCAAAATTTTTTACCAAATGTAAATTAAGCAAAGATTTTAAGTGATTCACTAGTCCAGTATATAAGAAATGTGTTGTATAAAAAAATATTGAAATAATTTAATTTATTAAAAAATTAGATCTTTTGAAAAAAAAACCTGATTTTTTTATTACATTTTTTTCATTTATTAGAAATTTTATAAAAACTTCTCCAGGAATAAATTTTTTAAGTGCAATTATCTATGATAATATAAAAAATAAATATAAAAATATAAAAACATGAACTAGTTTCTACTTTTAAAGAAAAAAGTTCTCCGGACGTAGACGGAAACCTTAAAAAGATAAATAATAAAAATTGTGGTAATAAAAAATTATCCACAATTTACATAATATATTCTTCAAGTGAGTATTATGATAGAATAATAGAAGTTATCACAGTTAAATTATAAAGATCACACACATAACACTGAATGCAATAGAATAGGAAATTTAATTAAGCTAGATAATATATACTAACACGTATTCCATCTTTTTCAATAAATCCTGAAAGGAAGTAATGCGCTTCTAGGACAATGCCTTTTGTTTTCTGAGCATTTAAAAAATCCATCATGCATCTAACATAAAATAAAACTTTTATTAAACAACGAATATAAAGAATTTTTATTTTTATTATTCTATAATTTACAAAGTAATTTTTCTTAGCAAACAGAAAACGTTTGTACTAATAAAAAATGCTTTTTCTTAGTTTCTGTTGGTATCCTCTTTATCTATACCAGGGCTGTCCAACTGGCGGCCCGCCAACACAAATTGTGCGGCCCACCAACTTCTTATTCAGCATATTTCTTTTTTCAGAATTTTATGGTATCAAGAAGCATCTGAGACTACCATTCTTGATCCAGCCAAGGTTCCCGAAGTTTCCTCTTGATCACAAATTGTTTTATAATCCTTCTGTTCCATTGTTTTATAACTAATATTTCAACTATTATTTGTTATTGTATAAGAGGTAAGAGGTTATTGTTCAACTTTTCCAAACTGCGGCCCGCCAGGTGATCAGTGACCGGAATTCTGGCCCGTGGGCTCTTTGCAGTTGGACAGCCTTGATCTATACAATATTGACCATTATAAAGCAATAAATAACAATTGCTAATAAGTCAAAATATTTTTACTAAAAAATTATTAAAAAAAATTAACTTTTTCAAAAAAATCTTAGAACAATTTTACACATAAGGGAACTTGTAATACATTATAGAATTATATATTTATAAAGAAAAAAAAATGCATAAAAGACAATAATTGAAATATACTTTAAATGTTCAAATACTGATTATTGTACGTGAATACTAAAATACATTTTTAAAGGAGAAATCAAGAACAACATCAGAACAACTAGACCATTTGTTTGTCAAATGGTTACCACTAGGAAGAAGTAAGGAGTAATTAGTACTTGTAAGGACTAATTAGTAAGGAGGAGAGATATATTAGGTGTCTGAATTTGAGGCTATCTGGTCCTCACTAGATACTGTGTTAAACTTCTGATATCTCCCTATCAATCAGATATCCAGAGGTAAACGAAGAAGTAAGGAGTAATTAGTACTTATAAGGACTAATTAGTAAGGATGAAAGATATATTAGGTGTCTAAATTTGAGTCTATATGGTTCTCATTAGATACTGTGTTAAACTTCTGATATCTCACTATCAATCAGATATCTAGAGGTAAACGAAGAAGGAGTAATTAGTACTTATAAGAACTAATTAGTAAGGAGGAAAAATATATTAGGTGTCTGGCTGAATTTGAGGCTATCTGGTCCTCACTAGATACTGTGTTAAACTATTGTTTTGTTCATCATCTAATGTAAGGTAATGTAAGGTCCTGAGGTAAATGAAGAAGTAGTAAGGATGAAAGATATATTAGGTGTCTGACTGAATTTGAGGCTATCTGGTCCTCACTAGATACTGTGTTAAACTTCTGATATTTCACTATCAATCAGATATCCAAAGGTAGATGCTAAGAAGCACATTGCCCTAAGTCAAAAACAGGATTTTAAAAATTTGATGATTTATCAATTTTTGAAAATTGTTCACTTAAAAAAGTTTTTGTTTTGGAAGATGTTTAAAAAATAGTTGAACTTTGAAAGTGGGTGGTCACAAAACCTTGCCATCAGCGAGGAGACATGTAGACTTTATATTAATATGCTTGGGGAGAGGGATAAGGCTAGAAGCTGCTCCTCCTTTTTGAGATTTTATGAATTTGGAATCTTTTGAACAAAGGATATTAATAGGCAACATTGTAAAAAACGGTAGCAGTTGCCCAATAATTTTCTCTTCCCACATAATACTATAATGTTAAAATTTTGTTTCTGTAAATATCAAGTAATATAAGCAAGTCAGAACTAAAAGGTTTCACTCTATCCTTCTCTGTATCTGTTTCATTTTTAACCTACTCCAATCTTTCTGTCTTTATTAGGGTAAAAAGTAAAAATGGAGTTTTTCTATTGTTGATAACTGTTTTTCTCAAATTTTCAATACAATAGTTTGAACTGGATTTATTTGTAGCTTTTTGTAGGATGGGGTCATTTTTAACTTAAGGTAATTTCCCCAGAATTATACTTACTAGTCAGAGTTAACTAAAAATTCCTATCAAAGAGCCAACAATTAATATTTATTAAAAATGATATGATTAAAGGCATTTATGATATGATTAAAAGCATTTAAATATCTTTAAAACTTTGTTAATTTATCTTTTCATTTGAAATCAGTTTCAATAAATGTATAACATATATAACAATAAATATACATTTTATAAACAATCTGCATTATGATGAAAACATCAGTTCCTCATACAAACATTAAAAAAAGTTATATGGGCAAAATATGATGTATGAAAATTTGTCTACAATCTTATTACTTCTCAAATTTTCCCTGAAGTTCAGGAGAGATTTCAAATTGTTTACTAAAATAAGAATTTAAAGTTAATTTTTTTTTTCTTTTAACTAAGCTAGTGAAAAGGTCATTTTTGAATTTTTTAAGTAAAGGATTTTAATATGTGACCTAAAACTTTATTTCTTACTTATATAAAATTACATGAAAATATAAAGTTAATTAATTTTATCTACTTATCAAATCTTTAAAAGTTATTTGAATCAGAATAGATATAAAAGTGATTTGAAATTAAAATTATTAAAAAAAAAAAAGGATGAATTAAATCTATTATTTTGAAAATCTACTTGACATCATAGGCATTTTTAATGCTGATATATAATATTTTTCCCCATGTAGCATTATTAATAGTTAAACATTTTTTGTACAGGGTATCTGCCAAAATAAAATGTTTCAAATCCATGACTTTTCATGACTTTCCCTGATATAGCAGATCATTTTCCGTGACTTTAAAAAGCTTTCATTAATGTATATATGAATAAAACTTCTGATGTACATACAAATAAAATATATGCTTTTAGAGAAATTACAGGAATTTTATCATAAAAAAAGCTATAAAATTACTTTATAAGTGTTAATAAACTCACATACATAAAAATAAATTGTTGTATCTACATACCTAAGTTTAATCATTTAGCAATTTTTCAATCAAAATGTTTCCAATTTGAATTCAGGGTACTTTGGTATTATACAGTTGACCATGAATAACCCTATAATGTTTATATACAGTATTCCCAGAGATAAACTTAAATTTTGTGCAAAAATCTTAATTTTTATTAAAAAATATTAATTATTATATTAATAAAATTTTAATCTACAATTTAAGAAAAAACCAGAATAATATACATTTACCCACCCACTAAGCTTTCTTGCTTTGAGTTTCCTTGGTGAACAAATTTTACTTGGCAATAGGGTCAATAGGATAATACATAAATACCAAACTCAGTAACTTCAGCCAAATGACAAGTAAATATAGAATTAAACAATTCAATGCATTTTTTTAATCAGTAGTTTAGCAGATCCATGACTTTTACTCATTTTACTTGAAAAATCAAGACTTCCCATGACAAAATTAATCCATTGTCTAAATCCATGATTTTCCAGGTGCACGGAAACCATGTTTGTAAGTTAAACATTGATTTATTTTAAACTTTTAAAATATATAAATAAATACACATGTAAAATATTTTCATAATTTATTGTTTTAAAATTATGTAAAAGCATAATAAATGACAGAAAACTTTAAAACTAAAAACTATCTGTTTCCGGTATAAAAGAAAGCTCTAGATATTTGATAAAATCACTAACTTTTTAAATCCCACTTAAAGGTAACATGGATTGTCTTATAATAAACAATGTGGTTACTTTAAAATAATTCATAATGGGATAAGGTGGGAACATAGTATGAAAATATACATAAGAAATGTTAGACTCTTACTGTTTTGCTTTATTAACATGAATCTTCAGCTCATAACTTAAGATCTTATATGTGACCTAAAACACAAAACATTGCACATATAAAAATTGATTATAAAAGTATTTTTAAAATGTTCACTGAATTAATTATTTAATATCACTTAACATAAATTACACCAGCCATAAAGTTGTAAGTTATTTTGAGAGAAATTGAGATTCAATAAAAATTGGCTATAAAACTGCAAGTAGATAAACTGTATAATATCTGGGAGCACTCATTACCAGTAAAAACGAGATTAAAGTTGAAATTGGTAACCACCTTTTGATGGCAAACCGATGTTATTTTGGGCTAAAGAACCAATTAAAATCAAAATTTATCTCTGTTAACATGAAAATAAACTTATATAAGACATTAATTAGACCAATAATTTTATATGGCAGCGAGACATGGGCGATGAACAAAACTGAAGAGAACAGGCTTCTAACTTTTGAAAGAAAAGTTTTAAGATGCATTTTTGGAGCAGTGAAAGAAAACAATGTCTGGAGAAGTTTATACAATCATGAAATTTACATAAAATTTAGACAGCCTAACATCTTAAGAGTCATAAAGTCCTACAGAATCAGATGGCTAGGACACATCTTTCGAAAAGAGGACCAAGAGCCTGTTAAAAAATTGGCGTTTTCAAAGTTTGAGAGTAAACGCAAATGAGGAAGACCACCAATAAGGTGGATGGATTGTGTTGAGAACGATTTGAGAGTACTGGGCATTAATAGATGGAGAAACATCGCATCAAACCGTGCTGAATGGAGAAAGCTGACAGAGAAAGCCTTGGACTCTAGTAGGCTGAAGTGATGCTGAAGAAGAAGATAAACTGTATTTTGACAACAGGTTTAAATTACATTGACATAGACATGAATACTTGTGAGTACTATAAATAAAAAATTACAAATATTTAAAAATATATTTGTAAATAACATTAATTTATCGTTGAATCTAACATAAAGTAAATGATAAAAGAAACCCCTAAAAATATGGGGATATTAGCAAATGGTTTTCAATATTTGCTCATTTGTATCATTCCACATTTAATAATATTAAAAGATTGGTTTAAAAAACAAATTCTTAAATGATATCAGATGCTCATAATAGAAAAAAAAATGTAATAAAGAAAGATAAAATGTCAACAGTTTTATTTTAAAGGCATAAATAATCCTTATAGCACAATCAATACAGCATAAATATTTGAGCAGTTTTATGTCAATAATGTAAAAATTAAATATTTTGTGAAGATTTAAAAGATCAAAATAATCAAAGATAGAAATTCTTTAATAATTTAGTAAATTAAGATGTATGTAATTAAAGTGATCGCTAGAAAAAACATTTATCATTTTTTAATAGCCTAATATTAGGTTTAAATGCTTTTACTGGGTTTATAGACTTACAACTCTGTTTTCATCATTGATTAGCAACTCAATTTTCTCCGAGAAATCGTCCGGAGACATATTAAAATATATGGATTGTATAATTTGTAAATGGAACTTAGATTATTGCAGCGATATCAGAGTGGCACTGTCAGAGTTCAAACACAAATTTCTCCGCGCAGCGCGAAAAACCCGCTAGATCCGATTTGTGTTTACAGTTAAGAAGGAAAAATTAACCGGGTTTAAATGTAGCCATTATAATGTAGCCATATAATTATGCTTGAGCTTAAAATTGAGCTCCAAGGTTTGATATGTTTTTCTTTTTAAAAATAGTTTGGGTAGGTTAAAGCTAGTCAAGCACGATGAGACTGCATTTTGCTATACTCCTAGCCACTACAGCCCAACTTGGAGGGGTAGGCGGGGAGGAAGAGAGGTTATGGCCAATCTCCATTTTCGAGATCAACAAGCGATTTCACGCAGCAGGGCACATTACTATTTGGGACAATTCTGGCTTTCGTTTAAAACGAAACGGTAGCTTATTGTTTGATTATTAGCTGTCATAAACATGAAAATGAATGGGAAGGGCCTTAAAGTAGTTCGTGATGCGAAATTGCCCTATTGCCCTGAGGTATGAGGCATATATACTGTTTAGGTAGTCTACCTAAAACAGAACTTTCAATGTTTAGTCCCAAGCTTACTTGGTTATCAGTTTGTCCTCTCACTAAAGGGATAAAAGGCTTAGTCAACTTTTCGCAGCCAGAGGAAAGAATCTCAAATATGTGCCTTGGATGCATGAAGCTCTGAGACTGGATTTCAAAAAAATACAAATGTATGATGAGTTATTGGAACAACTTGCATGCAACTGTATAGCTTGCTGCCGCTAAAATTAGCATGAATCGAGTAAGAACAGGAGAGGCCCTACCACTACGGTCGCTTAGGATCGGTCTAGACCTATATCCAGGGTGGCATTTTGGCTTTCATAATAAAAGTACTTTTCAACTAGAGACAATTGACCAATATTTTACAAAATGTAATTCTTTAAGGGGTCATACAACTGTTAAATCTACAAAAAATTGGTTTGTTCAGAAAATATATGCTGTTGCAGAATACCTGGAAATTGAAATTATCATGGGATTCACCTTTGCCAGATAATGTTGTAAAACCCTTTCTAAAGTGGAGGAGTGAAGTGGATAGGCTGGCAGATATTGAAATTCCGCGTTATTTTGAAATTAACGATACCACTCAGATGCACGTGTTTGTTGATGCTTGTAAAGAGGCATACGCAACTTGCGTGTTTCTAAGATCAGATACTTCCCAAGGTGTAAAGGTCATGCTTGTCAGAGCAAAATCAAGAGTGGCCCCTTTAAAGCAGATGACTATCCCCAGATTAGAGCTTATGGCATGCTGTATAGGTGCAAGGTTAGCACATTCGGTGCAGCAAGCTCTTAACATTACAGAAATGGAAACTATTTTTTGGAGTGATTCCATGGTTGCTTTATATTGGTTGATGAATAAAGGGGGGTGGTCAGTTTTTGTATCGAATAGAATTAAAGAAATAAAGACACTTTTTCCTGATTGCGAGTGGCGACATGTGCCAGGGAAAATTAATCCAGCTGATTTAATCTCACGAGGGTGTTCACCTAGCCATTTAGTTGAGTCACACTGGTGGATGGGCCCTTCGTGGTTAGTAGAATCTCCAGACACCTGGCCCGTCACTGAATTAAATAATTGCGAGACTTCCGAAATCTCTTCAGAAAGGAAAAGGGTTAGATTATGTAATCTAAATTTGGCAGAGGAAAAGGTACCATGGTACGCTGAGAAATTTTCTAAATTTCATTCAGTTTTAAGATTAGTTGCTTGGGTCCTACGATTTGTTAACAATGCAAGAAGTAGTATTAATCAAAGAAAAGGGGGAGAATTAAGCCTAGAGGAGGTAGAGAATGCTGAGATCCGACTAATCCGATCCGTACAAGCTCATAGCTTTCCAGATGAAAAGTCAATACCTAACCTGTGTGTATTTAAAGATGGCAATGATATCTTGCGTGTAAAGACTCGAATTACGGAGCGTATAGATGCTCCCCATTTTCTATCGCCAATCCTACTACCTAACAATTGTATCTTCACGCAAAGACTTATAGAGCATTTTCACACTGAGAATTATCATGCTGGTACACAGTTACTTCTCAGCATAATTCGTGAAAAATATTGGATACTAGGTGGCAGGAAAACTGTCAGAAAAATATGGAATGCTTGTGTTAAGTGCCGGCGATTTAAAAGTAAATCTCCAATGACTGATCCGGTTTCCCTACCTGCTGATCGAGTAGAAGATGCAGCTGTGTTTGAAGTTGTAGGGATAGATTTGGCTGGTCCTTTGTACTTAAAACATGGTAGTAAAGTATGGATTGTCCTCTATACCTGTGCCCTATTCCGCGCTGTCCATCTTGAATTGGTCTCTTCACTCTCTTCTGATGCCTTTTTGTTGTCTTTTCGCCGTTTTGTAACTAGAAGAGGAAGACCTCGAGTAATATATTCAGACAACGGTACAAATTTTAGAGGAGCATATAACGAGTTAGCTGCTATCGATTGGAACGAAGTTTCCCGCTATGCAGAAATACAACGTATAACGTGGAAATTTATACCCCCCACAGCTGCATGGTGGGGTGGTTTCTGGGAGAGGCTGGTGAGAACAGTGAAGGAGCTTCTTCGGAGATCTTTAGGTAAAGCAATATTCACATATGAAGAGCTAATGACAATCTTGTGCGAGTGCGAAAAGGTTGTTAACTCCCGTCCATTGACATATCTTTCCGAAGACATGCAAGATCTCACGCCAATTACTCCCGCGATGTTTCTGATTGACAGATTGACTGTCGACGTTAAAGATTTAGATCTGCGGAATGCTAATCACTACCGCAAGCGATTACGATTTCGATCCAAAGTAATCGCGGAATTGAGAAAGCGATTTAGGAACGAATATTTGGGTTTGCTAATTCAGCGACAAAAACAAAATCCTCGGTCGTCTAACATTCGTCCTGGTGATATCGTCATGATTGGGGACGATGTGAAAAAACGCCTCCAGTGGCCTTTAGCCCGGGTGTTAGAGGTAATTCCGGGTAAGGATGGACTAGTAAGAACTCTTAAATTAAAAACTCAGTCTTCGACAATAGTGCGTCCAATTCAACGTGTGTTTCCGCTTGAAGTCAGTGGAAATGACTTGGAGAGTTTACCACTGAAGAATATTCAACGGATAGAATCTGTGAAATCTCCGAGTCCAGACTCTTCCGATGTCACGCAACCTCAAGTTACCAGGTGTGGTCGTGCCATAAAGAAACCTAAGAAACTGAACTTAGTGACTTTAACTGATGTTTTTGAGTAGCTATCCAGCTCCTCAAAAAGGGGGGAGGATGTTGCGAATGGCAGCGCCTCACCCACCAATCATGTGTCGCGCTTATCCCGCGCGAGTTGACGTCATATTCTCGATGATTCCTTGTTTTTCAGTAGACCTTGTAACTTTTGTCTATGTAGTTCGTAATGTTTTAGTGTGGTTCATTAAATGTTCGTTATGTGTCACATACTATGTTTTATTCAGTATAATTAGTTAATCTGTCGAAATACGACATCGGGTAGATGTCAGCCCTGCTTCAACATTTTTGAGTTGTTCCGTTCCAGTGCGTAACGCTACATATGCAGTTCTGAACATTTTAAAACAATCAGCTTAAAAAATCCAGTAATGAGAGGAGTTATGAATAAAAACGTGTCAGCTGTTTTCTGTAAACAAATTTAACTTACAAAAATTTAACTTGATTTTTCTCAAATTGTGTTTTTTTCATGTAACGCTCATGTTATCTCGAAAAGATTTTAATATTTTTTTCATGAAATTTTTACGTTTGTATACAATATAATTTTCATCCCATTGAACCTAAATGTTCTTGTATATTTCCCAAAACATGCTTTTTGCAATGATAAATTTTTAATTTTTAAGGTAAAAAATTAATTTTTTATCCAAATATTTAAATATATATATATATATATATATATATATATATATATATATATATATATATATATATATATATATATATATATATATATATATTAAATATATAAAATTTGAGGTTCTAAGTTGTGAGATATTGTAGTATGTTTTAAAGTAATAAGTTTGTCTTAAATTTATTTACATTTTTAGTAATCATGTTTATTTGCCTTGATATAATTTTTGTCAACAAAAAAGGGTCCCTTATTTAAAATTTTCTAACAAAAGTATTTTTTATGTTTTAAAAATGAATGAGATATGTGTGTAAAGATAATAAGTTGTTCTAACTATGTTAAAAAATTATGTATGTAAAACTGGTAGTTTTAAAAGTATGAGAATTCGAAAAAGATATTTTATTTTTACATTTTTTTCTAGTTGTATAACCCCTTAAATTTATTTAACTTTTTATTAGATTTAGTTGAAATGCCATCCAGCTATTTTTATCAAGGAGTGTGTGTGTGTGGGGGGGGGATAGCATTTTGAAACATGTCCTGAAAAAATTACTAGTGAGGGTACCAGGCCATGGTGAATATTTACATAATGTATGATTAAAACAAAATGTTGGGTTGAGCCGGCGATCCAATCATTCGGAAATTCTATACCAGAGTTGGGAAATATTTTTTGTTTCCTCCTGATGATAAAACTATACTTCAAACTTGTTCATTGTTTTAGTTCCAGTCCATGTTATTTTATGATTTCAACAAAACTCTATTCTCCTATTACGTTATCGTTAAAGAGTTCCAACTATTTTTAATTATAACTCGCTTAATTTTTAACCCCCACTTTTAAACCTCACACACACACACACACACATATATATATATATATGTAATGATATTTTTACCTTAAATATTAACCAACGTAATTATGTCTATCTTGAAGCAATTTTTGGGCGATTCTATCCTTTTCTAGCAGCCGAATTGGGTGTCTTCGTTTCCCCTGTTGATTTCTTCCGGTTTCATAAGTAACTTAAAATAGATCCTGGTGATTAAACTACGTTATCGGCGTTACTCACGTGACTTGTGTAAGTAGACTCTAATTGGTTTTAACAGACAACTATTTAACAACGATGTACACATTTTGTGGACAGTCGTTCATGAAAGTTGTGGCCTCAATAAACTATGTTAGTCATTTTCTTGATCTAAAAGTTCCATTGTCTTTTTTTCCGCGATGTTTTTCACTCGTTTACGATTCCGTGACTGCATGTTGATTTCAGCGCTATGAACTTCAGTTTGGGATGAGACAAAAACCTCTTCACACACACACACACATATACACAGTATGGCAATTTCACGCAGCAAGACACACCTCAACTTATGACGATTTTGGCTTTTGCTGCAAATGGAAGGATAGCATATTGGTTGCCTATTAGCTATCGTAAACATGAAAATTAATGGTTAGTGCATTAAAGTAGTTCGTGACTTTGCGTGAAATCGCTGTAAATAATTTTAAAAATAATAAATAAAACACTCATAAAAGAACTATAATATTTTACAAAAAATACAATAAAATTGAGAAGTTAGCAGAAGTATAACGTAGATCTGCTGATTCATGGCTGGTCTCACCAAAGTCGTTTAACTACTAACCGCGATTAACCCATGAAGCCAATTAATGGTAGGACGCAATTCTCTGTTTAAACAGAGATTAATCGCAGTTAGCCGTTAAACGACTTTGGTGAGACTGGCCCTTACTCGAGTTAAAAAAAAAAAGGTTTAAATTATGCCATGACTAATGACCGGTCTCACCAAAGTCGTTTATCGGCTAATCACAATTAATATCTGTTTAAACGGAGAATTGCGCCCCACCGTTGGTTGACTCGTTGGGTTAATCGTGGTAGCCGTTAAACGACTTTGGTGAGACCGGTGATAAATAAAAATTTAAGTGTAAATGCTTATCTATTTATGAAGAAGTTTCCTAAAGGTCTAACAGTATTTTTCATCTTTAGTGGATTGCTTTAATAACTAATATTTTCAATGTATCCATTATAAAACCTTTTAAACTTATTCAAATTAGTGTACATCACCTTGATCATCTAGTTTTTTAAAGTATTGAAAATTAGTTTAACCACTAAAACAATAAAAAACATTTCTTCGCGATAGGACTCGTCAAAATAGGTTGACAAATTTAGCATTACCTTTGATGCATATAGGCATGACTATGAATGTAGATGAAGGTTTGAGCAAGCTGAACTTAAAAGCTAGAAGAATTTAATACTATAAAACGATAGTATATAAATTATTGATTATGTCCTTCAATTTTCGAATTTTGTTGTCGTACTAGGTATGTAAGTTTGTAAAAAGAAGATAAAAGATATGTTATAATTCCTTTCTGATGATTTAAAAAATATTCCTAGTTATTCATAAAATTATTTTAGTCTAATTTTGTCTGGTAAATACTGGAGCTTAAATTAAATATGTTCCAGTACTTATCAGGCAAATTTAAACCTGGTAAAAATTAAGAGCACAAATTAAAACACTCAATGGGGTTGAAAATATTTTTCAAGATACAATAAAATTATGTACAGTGGTGCTGAAACGTTTCATGACGTATTTATGTATGCATGCAAAACTATGGATGTATGTTTAACATTTATGTATGCACTTTGTATGGGTTTGACATAAGAACAGGGTGCCCCTCGCCAACTTGGCGATAAACATCTGAGAATGTTAGACTAACATTTTCTCCTGATCTTGCCGTATCCAAACGACATGTATCTATATTTTAATTTATATTTTACCTGAGTCCAGCTCTCCTTGTGCTACCTTTTCTTATTATTAAATGCACGTAATGCCTAAAAAATAGGTATAATGAATTATTAATGGTTCGTTATAGTTAATTTTTAATAATTTGGAGCTGTTGGCTTTGTAAATTGCTGAGGGATTACATGCCCATAAATATAAATGCCCGGTTTCTAAGTGGTTTTGGTTAATTAGGTAAAAGTATACAATGTCGCACTCTGCATCATTTAAAGTAGGAAAAAAAAGTAAGGGATACAATGCTTGGATGGGATACCTTTGTGTTTTAGTAAACATCGCCAATAATTTACCCAAATTTGCCAAGAGGCACCCTATTCGTAACCCTTTAACGAACGGTGGTTTTGCAGCGAATCCACATGTTAAAAATTTCTTTTTTCTTCTTTTTAAAGACATATGAATAGCTTAAAAAATTTTTATGTTTATGACATTTCAAACTTACAGCAGATAAAAATATTATACTTAATTCCTTTTTCCATTTGAAATATGCATTTTAAAACTTGCTTTATCCAGAAAATTCAGAAATTCCATTTATCCTCCTTGTGACTCGAAATACCTATATTTAACAAAACAACACTTAAAAACTATTTAGCTATTTTTTATTATACACTTGTAATGATAATTATTCATTGTACTCCCACCTTAATAAAAAATTGAAAGAAAGTATTATTTTCACATAGTATAAAGGGATAGTTTTGCATTTAAATCAGACTCTAACCTTTCGTCCTCCCAATGAATGCACATTTTTTTCATGTATTTTGCATTTATAAGGTGCATAAGTAACATATATAAACTAATTTCATTAAATCCTAAGAAATTTATATTAGTGTCCTTCCAAGGGTTAAGTATTACCTTTGTATGTATGTGTGTATGTCTATGTAATGAAAATTATTTTTATGAGGTTGAACGTTCACTGTGTTTTGGATTAAGAATTTGAACTCTCCGAAAAATAATTCTGGCTATGTCACTTCCTGTATGTATAAAGTAAATCAAAAAGCCAATTTCTCACAACTTATTATAAAATACTGTTGAGTGGTTTACAGTTTTTGATAGCAGAGACAATTTTTATTTAGTAGCAGAGTATTCAAAAAACTCATTAAACACACAACTTTAAATATAAATTCAGTCGATTAATTTTGTTTAGATAAAGTCAACAGAATAATAAGTTTACCATTCTTTGTCTAATGCTATTTTGAAAAATAAATAAGTAAATAAAAAGTAATTTAAAAGACATGAAATGATGATTTTTATTTCATCAGAAGTGCCAGAGAATTTGGCGTTTTGTCTATCAACCTAAGAGAAGTAATTAAGATCTCTAGTGCTTAAAAAAATCCACTCGCTTTAAAACATCGTGGAGATGACAGAAAAAGGAATTCTTTCTTTTCTATTAGAATTCTTTTCCTAGGGCATTAACTTCGAGAAAAAAAGCCTTTAATTTAAAAAAAGATCAAAATCATGCTTGTTGAAAATAAAATCCAGACGTTTTAAAAGATATGATTAAATCACTAAGTTTAAGTGACAACTAGAAACATTCTTGCTCACAAGAATGTTGGCAATATGATAGCGGTCAACAGGAAATTATTCAGCTCAATTTCACACTGTATTTTTCTTTGCTAGAAAATATTAGATAAATTGATATGCATTTTATATTTAATCCAAAAAGAAAAGTTAGGAGTTATATTAGTTCTTATATACTCATATATGCAGAGAAAATACTGTAATAGACAATTAAAAAAATTCAATACAACAGATGAACGGGTAAGTATCCTTACGTCAGAGTACAAAGAAAATTGGCAAGGACATAAATCAGTTAGCAAAACTTGAAACTCGACTGTCAGAAAAGGTAAGTTAATTCTTAATCTGACCCAGCTCGAAGACATACAGCAGCATGTATACTAAAATCCAGAGGTCACGACAGCAACCACACAATAGTTATTGAGCTACTGCTGACTTACGATAGTTCCGTCATGGTCCGTGCTAATGTTGTCAAACCCGATAATGAGCAAATACTATAAAGGTAAGATCGTCTATCAGGAATAACTGAAGACCCAGATCACTTAGGTAACACCCAGGTGCTTGAAATCTGGGGAGCTAGCACGGATAGATAGCGCTGGAGATAACACTAGTTAAGGCAGCCAAAGCCTGCAAGAGGCTGTTGAGCTCATGAAGAAAATAAAAGTTAAAAAGATTGCCATCTATCTTTCCTAAAAAAAGGAAAGTTTGGAGTACTACGGGTCTATTGTTTTAGTGTTCGATGGCTAATGATGCCGGGATTTGCAGCTTAAAGCTAATTCCAAACGGTTACGAACATCCACAGAATCATCCGTATTCGAACCTGCGAACTCATACCGGAGAACAGCAACCTACTATTCGGCCATCGTTCGGCCCTAAAAAGGAAAAATCTTAAAAAAGAAAACTTAAAAATTTTACAAAATTGCTAAATCAAAATTGCTAATTGAGTTCCTTTGATTACAGTTGGAGTCTCGACTCATAGATTAAGAAACTTTGCTCTAACCGAACCGAAAGATAACCAAGGTTTGGAAAGATAACCAAGGTTGGTTGAACCAAGGTCTATCACCGCTGATGATCCATCAGGTTAGTTTTTCCTATTTGCTATTATTTTCTTTTATTGCAGTTGTTTTGTTGTTCACTGTGAGGAGAAGCCGAACGCTGGCCGATTGGTTAGGGCGCTGATCGTCGGTACCGGAGTTCGTGGGTTCGAATCCCACTGTGGCATGGATGTTCGTAGCCGTTCGGAATCGGCTTTAAGTAGTAGGTCCCGGTCTTATTAGCCCTCGTGTGCAAAACAGTAGACCATAACGCTCCAAAACCAAACCAAATCACTGTGAGGAGGGGAATTAGAAATCTGAGATTTGTTTGTTTGCTATATATTTTAAAACATTTGAATACTTATATATTTATGCTTGTTGTGCTGCATTCCTTCTGCCTCACTTACATTTCCTTATAATTTTTCGTCTTATTTGTTTTAATATCTTTACATCCTACCTATACATACATATATAGATATATGTAATGTACTAAAATTATAATA
Organism: Pardosa pseudoannulata; assembly: GCA_032207245.1. Lineage (NCBI taxonomy): Eukaryota > Metazoa > Arthropoda > Arachnida > Araneae > Lycosidae > Pardosa > Pardosa pseudoannulata. The sequence goes on along the minus strand of CM063501.1, from coordinate 35,589,780 downwards.
CCTAAAATATCTCTTAAAAATTCTCATTTTCCCCTTCTCAAATCTTTCCAATCTATTTTTCCAGCCGTAAAATATCTTAGAAAAGGTGTGTCTGTGACTTGAATTTTTCTAAACTATTTCCCAAAACTATCTCTGAAATAAATGCAAATTTTTTGTCAGCTCACAGTATTTCCCAACTGCCGAATGGATCAGTTACCCCCTCCTCTTTCTTTTTATTGCTAAATTCCTTGACTAAGCTCCCAGTTCCTTGGGAAAATTATCCGCGTTTCGCTGTGGGGTCGAATTTATATATTCATGTATCATTTCTCTCTGTTCTTGCCAGAGTAACATGCTGTACTTGATCTCTCAAAGTTAAGTTTTATACGAACTTGTTGTTCTCTTCTATGTGCCCTGACTGCCAGATACTTAGGATTATCCTTGCCAGCAATTTCGAACAAGTAAAAACAATAAGAGCTAAATTTTTTAACAATTCAATGTGACATGCGGAATTAATTTTCTCGGTGTTAAACACACACACACACACACACACACACACACACACACACATATATATATATATGTATATATATATGTATATGTATGTATGTATATATATGTATATGTATGTATGTATATATATGTATATGTATGTATGTATATATATGTATATGTATGTATGTATATATATATGTATATGTATGTATGTATGTATATATATATGTATATGTATGTATGTATATATATATGTATATGTATGTATGTATGTATATATATGTGTATATATATGTAAATATCGTTAGTTAAAGGGAATAGAAATGCTATTATGAATGGGCGATGGTTAGTTTAGAACGTATTAAAGAATAAAACATGAATAAATAGATATTGTCTTCAGGAATATATTTCATAATACTCTAACGCAGTAAAAGACAGAAACTAAATACCATAGCTTTAAATGTTGAATAGTTATGCTTCTTGGCACTTGTCTGACTGTTGCTTTTTTATTAGTGATCAATCAAACCTTAATTATCTTTGAATGAGCATGAGCTTACATAGATATTGTTTGTCAAAGTGAATGTAAGATATAAAATACATTGAATGATTTCGTAACATAATGTATTTGGCAAAAACAACTTTTTGGTAGCTGATACTTATTTTATAAGACATTTTTTCAGCAAGGCTTCTTTTCACGGGGAAATTAAATCCGAATATTTTTGTACCTACATTCTTTTTGCGAATCTTTTTCTACGCACGATAAAAAATTTTTCTCGAGTACTTTAGAAACTCCGAAGATGCATTTGTTTTTCAACAAGAAAGAAAAAAAAGTTTATGTTTTTTCTTCTTGATAGTTTAATTATCTTTGAATTTTTCTGTGTTGGAAACAGCAATGTGTGTAAAGTATCTTATAACATATTTATTCATATGGAGTCTTTAGATAGTCATCTTCTTTACACAGGGGAAGTTTTTTTACGTTTATTATAATGAGGATAACTTTCTTTGCATTAATCAATTTTCATTTTTTTTTCTCTGTTGTAGATTATTTTTGGAATTTCTAACAATATCACTATTCATCTATATATGTGACTGCTTTCTAATTTTATTCAATAACTTTAATTATGATTTACGAGGAGTAATCAAAAAGTTAGGTTAAAAGGTTTGGATTCAATTCCTGGAGTACAAAAATACAGGGATAATCATCATTCTCTTCGGGGTTTTAGAAGGTTACAGTAGAAAAACCTTGGATGAATACAGCAAAATAGGACACCAATATAAAAATACAGGAATAAACATTCTCTCTGGGGTTTCAGAAGGTTACAGTAGGAAAAAACCTTAGATAAATACAGCAAAATAGGACACCAGTATCTTCTTTCGCTAGGGTCATGTAACGGATCGTTACAGTATTTACAGGCGTCAAGACGAAGCTAATCAAAATGTTCTCCTGTCAAAAGAAATATTCAAAGATTCCTTGTCACACAGAAATAACACTAAAAATTGCCAAAATTGATACATGCAAAATGAATATTTCGAGTAAAACCTATGCACTGAAATTTTTCATGATTACAATACTTTCTTTACTTTGCACAAGGAAGAAAAAATAAAGGAAAAAAAATGAGAAATGGTATGCAAGTAAAAAATATAAAGCTTTTAATGTTCGATAAGTCGCATTTTATGAAAGTTACTGAATTTAAAAGTTGTACACTTTGTAAACTTTGAACTTTATACTTCAATTTAACGCTTCCCTAATCTTAACTTGAATTAAATTAAAAAAAAATCCCAATTCTTTTGTGAGATCAATTGAACTTATCGTTTGAAATAGCCGATGAGATATTTTTTTTCATGTAGATTCAACAAAGAAAACTGACACTACAGAAGGGAACTCAGACAATAGAAGCTTTTCGAACCAAAACAGCTTTGCAGCTAATGGAACCTTACGCTCCATTTACCAAACAAAAAGATTCCAGCTAAAATCCAACAAAATTAGTGCAGTACAACAATGCTTTGAAATGACAACACCCGACGATATATTTCTATGGGGGCTTTTGTGTGCAAACAAATTAAATTATTCTGAGAAATATTCAAAAGAGGGAGATATTTAAATATAGTACATGTTTTATGTAATATTTGCTTTATTCATGATAGTCTTGTTGTAATTTAATACCTAAAATTTGTACTGTTCTTCATGCCACGATATAATTATACATAACATTTAAAAATGATTTAAGTGTTATATAATATATATATATATATATATATATATATATATATATACATATATATATGTGTGTGTGTAATATATCAAAATTATTTAATGTTTACTTAAAAACCTCCTCTCTCCTTTAATTTCTTTAAATCTTTTTCCCAGTCTCTAAATAGTTTAATCAAAGGAGTATTTTCCCCTAAACATTCTTCCCAAAGCTTTTTATCCTAAAAATGTAAACTTTTTGTCTATTCAGCACGCTTCCCAGCTGTCGGCTCAAAATGGTTTCGCGTTTTTGCTGATATTGCATTTAATTCGCTTATTAAGTTTTTTTTTATTTACCGTGGGAAAATTCTTTCTGTCTTCGCTCTTGGGTGCACCTCTGTTCGATCAGAGTGATTTCTGTGTCTTTTCTTTGTCTGTCGCTCAGTAGAATAGATGTGCGTTGTATCAGCTCTGGAATAAAGTTTCAATTGGACTGGTGCCGTTCTCTTCAATGTCGACTCGACTGCATTTTTATTACTGCTAGCTGTAGAGCTTTCTCCTTGTCAAGGAGTTTTATAAAAAAGGGATTACACATGCATATATACATACACATATACATACATATATACATATATATACACATATACATGCATATATACATGCATATATACATACATACATATATACATACATATATACATGCATATATACATACATATAAACATGCATATTATATATATACTAGGCGATAATGGTTTAAGTATGGTAGCCTAACATTTTCTCCTAATTTCACCATGTTCAAACAATCTGTATCTATATTATAATTCATATTTGCATCCAACTGTCCTTGTGTAACTCTTTTTTTATATATTAAAAGTGCGCAATGTTTAAAAAAATTGGATATAACAAACAATTAATTGTTAACTATAGCTGAATTTTAATAATTTGGAGCTGTTGCGTTTGTAAACTGTTAAGGGATTATTGCACATAAATATATATAAATATCCGGTTTTCAAGTCTTTTTCTTTAATTACGTAAAAGTATATAATTCTATTACGATCGTGCACTGTGCATTAATTAAAGTTGCCAGAAAAAGGAAGAAATACAATGTTTGGATGAATTACATTTGTGTTTTAGTAAATATCGCCATTATTTTAGCCAAATTTGCCAAGGGGAACCCACTTCTTAAGTAGTCTCGAATTTTATAAATTAGACTGCCGCGCTTTATCCCCAAGGTGGCACGTCTGAATAATTAAGCAACGGTGGAGAGTCGCCGTTGATCAACAAAAGCGCAAAATTTCGTTTCGTCCCCAAACCAGTGTATTTAGGTTTCGCCAAGACATAAAACACACCACCGTAGAATAAGCAACATGATTGCACAGACTGTAACACGCAATAACCTCTTTTATCAAGTAATTTTAACTTTTAATGGTAACAATAATTTTTTTTTTTACAAGTTAAATAAAATTTAAGATTTTTTCTCATAAAGACAGATCTACCTGAAATGCTCATAAGAAACCAAAGTGAGAACCTATATGAAAAGTGTTGAAATATATAATCACACTCATACTTGACGACTTGGATGATTATTGTTTTATATAAGTAATAGCTTTCTTTGACGTACGAGGTTTTCTTTAGTTGACCCTTTTGTGTTTTGTTTGTCTGTGTTTAATTAGTTTTTGCCTGTAATTTGATTGGCTGGACACAGGACCTTAAAACTATAAAAGCCCAATGTAACTCGTACTTCTTGATTATATACGGGGGATAAGGCTTTCGGCCAAGGTACCCCGGTCAACTCTTCAATAGCTCAATTTCTTGATTATTTTGGTGTTTTCAATAAAATATTTTTGCGACCTGCGGCTTTTTATTATGCTTCAACAGCAGAGCGTGGTTTCTGAAATTTAGATTATACTTTCACTCTCTTTATCAGCAGATTGGCAGTGCCAGTTCTTCACGTGTTTTTCTTTTTGCTTTCGTGAAATATGGCCTTTTCAAATATTGGTAGTAAAATAGAAAAAGAAGCTTACGGTGTAGCTCCATTTGACGGAACTAATTTTACTGTATGGTGTAGAAGAGTGCAATCCGTGTTTTCTGGGAGAGGATTGGATACGTTTTTAGAAGTGGAAGCAAGTGCAGATAATGTTTTACAGTCAACGAAAGCGTATACTTTAATACTTTCGTTTTTAACTGATAATATTCTCGCTTCTCTTTAAAGTGAAACTACAGCATGTAAAATATGGAAGAAATTGAAAGCTACATATAAAACTAAAGGAACAGTTAGCCAGATCTTGACGCGAAAACGTTTGGCGACCATGAGAAAAGCGAAAAATGTGCCAATGAGTCAGCACATCGACAAAATAATGAATTTGGTTGGCGATCTACGTATTTCTAGAACAGAGTTTAGTGACTTTGATGTTACAGTTTATATTTTAATGTTATTACCAAAAGAATACGGAAATGTTAAAGAAGGAGTGATATTTTAAGTTTGGAATTTTTCACTAAAATACTTATTGATTCTGAAGCTCTTTTATTTGATTTTAAAAATGAAAATAACTAAACCAATTTGGACAACTCTGCTTTTTCGAGTGTCCAGAAAGATTTGTTTTGCAATTTTTGTAAAAGAAAAGGACATTCTGTTAAATTTTGTCGTAATGAAAATTCTGTTTCCACAACTGCGGCAAAACTGGTCATTTTAAACGCGAATGTACTGAAAATTTTAGAAAGCAACCAAATTTTAATAACAAATATGCATCACCTGCAATATCATTTATGGTTAATAATTCTTCACATGACCGATTTATTATTGATTCCAGTGCTATGTCTCATATGTCCTCACACAAAGAGTGTTTCATGTCAATGAAATCTAAAACTGGAACTGTTAAGTGTGTGTCAAAATCGGCTGTTTTGAAAGTCGAAGGTATTGGCAATATATGCGGTGAAACTGCATATGGAGTTCAAATAATACTAAAAGATGTCGTTTATGTTCCAGAATTAAACGGACAGTTAGTTTCTGTCAAGAATATCGAAGTAGCAGGCTTAAGTGTGATTTTCAAAAATGAAATTGTTTATATTGAAACTATAATTAAACGTTTTGAATTTGGAAAGTTAGATAGTTGCGGACAATATCTAAGTAACTTTTCACCGAATGTTAATGAAGCTTTAGTTGTGGAAGATGACTTGTGGCATAGGAGACTTGGGCACTGTCGTGATCGAAAATTAATACTTATGAATCTGTCTGCAAAAGAAATGTTTTGTGATGTTTGCGTTCGCGCTAAACAATGTTCTACACCCAAGGGAAAAGGTCCTGACAGAAGAGAAATCAAGCCGATGGTAATGATACATACTGACATATGTGGTCCGATAGAACCAAAAACATCCCGTTGAGAAAAATATTTTATGACGATAATCGATGATTACTCGCGATTATGAGTATTATGAACGAAAATAGCTCAGGTAGGTTAAAGCATATAGATATAAAATTGAAGTTTGCTCGTAAAATTGTTAAAGAACATGATATTAAAATTGAATATATATTCAAAGAGGTTTGCAAATTGCTGACATGCTAACTAAGGTTTTGCCTAAAATGAAAACGAAATTTTATGTCATTAAGCTGTTTAAAACTTTTTTAGATGTAAATTTTGATTTGTTTTTGCATACATGTGTTGATAACTGTAAAAGTAATATGTATGTGTATAATGTGCGATTAAGGGGGAGTGTTGAAATATATAATCGCACTCATACTTGACGACTTGGATGATTATTGTTGTATATAAGTAATAGCTTTCTTTCACATACGAAGTTTTCTTTAGTTAAACCATTTGTGTTTTGATTGGCTGTGTTTAATTAGTTTTTGCCTATAATTTGATTTGTTGGAAGCAGGATCTTAAAACTATAAAAGCCCAATGTACCTCGTATTTCTTGATTATTTTGAGTGTTTTCAATAAAAGGTGTTTGCGATCTGCGGCTTTTTATTATTCTTCAACAAAAAGAAAATCAAATTATTTCAATAAACATACAACATGAAAAAGCCTTTGAAATTAAGATAAAAAGATGTCAGAAGTTTGTAAATTTCAAAATTTCTCTATTATATATTGATAAAATATAGTAGTCTTGTAAATTTTTCTTTATTTGATCAAAAACAGTTTTTTCAAAGCAATAGTTCCTATAATCCATCTAAACAATCATGGCATAGAAAAATTACATATTATTATAGTCTGTGCCTATTGTGTTATAATCTGTGCAATCATGGTTACACAGATAATAACAGTGGTGTCTTTTATGTCTTGGCGAAACCTAAATACACTGGTTTGGAGCCAAAAAGGAGATATTGCATTTTCATTGGTCAACGGCGACTCTCCACTGTTGGTTAATTATCCGAATGTTCAACTTGGCGGGGGCACCCTGCTTTGATGCGAAACCAATATGCATATATACAGACATAAATGCATATTTTGCCGTGTTGTCATCCAATAGTTTATATTTATACACAAGAATGTGAAACAATAAAACATTGTTGCAACAATGAAAACAATGCAAGACAGCTCAACTTTTCAAACAAGGGATTAAACAAAGAAAGAAGCAACAATTAAAAGTTTAATACTATCTCGGCGCCATCTTGAAAAGTTTTAATTCCAACGTTAGCTGTTACTTTTCTGCTGCTGGTTAAGGAGCGATCTGAAAAAATATTTTTATAAAATTATAATCATTTAAAAAACTTTACTTGCATCTATCTTCAACATATGTAATACAGTTCCTGCCCGAGTTGTACAATTTTCCAGTTTATAGATATGCCGTTCTAATAGATTTACGAAACAGCAGAAAAAGTGTTTTCTCTCGACTTCTTAGTGGGCGATCAAAATGGCTCCGAAGTTTTTACGTACGATTAAACAAAAAATGTAAGTAAGATAAAGACTTCTTAAGAATTTTTGAAATTTGAAATATTAAATAAAAATTTACTTGATTTTTTTCAAAATTTTCCCGTAATGTATTTTAGAACTTTTAGATACGTAAGAGCAAAAAATAGTTATATATAATTTACAAAATAACCACAAATATAATAATACTCTATTTTTGTAGTATTACCTGAGATGAATTGACAATGATGTTAAAAATAAATGATATGTTAAAAAAATTGTAGTATTAACGTTTTCAACTTCAAAGCTAATTTAAAATTTTTCACTCCCGAAATACACCAAGTAGCATAATTCAATAAAACATTAGAATATAAAATTGGAATAAAGTATTTATGAAACAGTACTTTTATATATAATAAGTAAATTTGAATGTAATTAAAACCGTAATAAATTGAAATGAATTTACCGCCGTCGTTACTAACAACAGAACACTCGTTTCTCTCAGTAATATTTATATATTTACCAATTAATCAACGATTATTTATGTATATATATATATATATATATATATATATATATATATAAATGTTATTTACATATACATTTATACATACATTAATATATATATATATACAAACATTTATATATATGTATATATATATATATATATATATATATATATATATAAATATAAATATATATATATATATACATACATATATATATATATACATACATATATATATATACATACATACATATATATATATACATACATATATATATATATATACATATATATATATATATATATATACATATATATATATATACATATATATATATATATACATATATATATATATATACATATATATATATATATATATATATATATATATATATATATATATATATATATATATATATATATATATATATATATATATATATATATATACATGTAGGGAAAAGTAAACTGGATCGTGAATCTAATGTAGGCATTTTTCATAAAATCCCTAAGACCACCTAAGAAAATTCTCAGGGTTTTTTAAAACTTAAGCCAATGGCTAAAAATTCCTGCTTCCTTTTGCTTTCCCCTTTTTAACCCCTAACCTAAATTGACCACTGGGGCTACAGTTTACGCCCTCAGAGAAAGGGGTCTAAACAATTATAACTCTATATTGCCCTAGTGGACAATTTAGGAAATTTCCAAACATAAAGGAGATGCATGCTGTCGGAAGCAGATTTTCTTAGAGATTTCCCCACAGATGTTGACCCAGGTATTACATGCTGTTTTACTTATAACTTCATGCTTGCTGACACCTCAGTTTGTTCTGTCCCAATGATTGATGAAATGGGAACCCATCCTCCAACATTATGTTAATAAAAGTCTTTAGCTGAAACGGTGTCATTTTTAAGTTTATGACTGCAACCACCCAATGTGAAGTCCGTCTTATTACACACACTTACACACACATACATATATAATATACTTACATATTTATACATATGTCAGAAAAATGTTATGACTTTTGAAACAATATCTGATTTTTCACTCTGTACAAAAAATCTTATTTTTTTATGAAAACTAAATTTACTTAAATAAAGACTTAAAATAGAATCTAATTAATTAATTAGAGAGACATGATGAATATACATATTTTCGATTTAAAGATACAATATGGCAAAACATTTTTCGATTTAATGATATATATAAAGGTGTTCCTTTAAGTTCTGTTCCTATAAGTTTATTGAAAAAAAAACTTTCATGGTTGTAGTGTGCATTTATTTTACAGACAGAAATTTTTTTCGAATTGTTTCAAGTGCAACAAACTCACTGAAGAGGCAGAAGTTTATACGAAGGATTCTGGAAAAATTGATATTATTGAGTCACCAGAGCTGGTTATAACTATAGCTACAGTAGACAATCCATTATTAGAATTTGATTCCAGCATCTTGGACGAATACGAAAAAGAAAATAACGTCGATTATTATAAAACCTATGAGAATTCTTCCGAAAAGGAACCCGGCGTAGCTGATGCAAATTCTGGTGAAAATGATGAAAACGATTCGAGCACAGAATGGCGCGAACCCAGAAGTCGGGCTGATGATTCTGAAAAGGCTGCAGACAAAATCGTTGTAAAGTCTAGAAATTCTGAATTAGGATTCATAAATCTGGTCATAAATGAAATGGGACTTGAATTGGAGACGACATACTACGAAACCTATAATGCTTGGGAAAAAGTTCTAATTATGGATCCGGAGGTAAGAATTCTATTAATCTCGAAACGTGCTTAAGCTTTCAAAATTTTCAACTACTAGTTAAAGTTTAACACATTGGAGGACAGTGGAAAGAAGTGATGTTCGAAAATTGACACTATATGTTTTTTGTAATTTTTAGAATATTAGAAGTTTAGTTTTACCCTTTCTGCTTAAATAAACTTAATTTTGGCCAATTCAGCACCTTTAATTAAGTTGCGGCTTTAACCGTCATGGCACCAGCGATTTCTAGACACTAAGTCATGGGACGATGGCAGCTATAACAGCAAAAATTTTAAAACTGAAATGACTCGTTTAATGATTCAAATAAGATGTCAGCGTTTAAGACTGGACGTTTAGTTGGGCTTAAAGAAGCTGGTTGATCTAATCGGCAAATAACTCGATATTTCGGTAGGATCGATGCTACTATTAGACGATGTTAGAAGGAATGGGTGAAACATTGACCTCTGTATAACAGCAATTCCGTTTTTCAGTGGTGTCTGGTTTATTCGAACTGCAATGACCCTTACTGGAGTAGAATAATCATCAAAGATGAGTCACACTTTAAAATGATCTCCGATGACCAGCGAAGACTTGTCTGAAGACTTCTTGGAGAGCGTTGGGATAACAACCTGACTGTCTTCCGGCATACAGGCCGACAACAGGGAGTGAGAGACAGGGGCTCAATTGCATTTTATAGTAGAATCATTCAGTTGTCATCCTTGGCTCCTTTACAGCACAACGGTATGTCGATGAAGTTCTACGCCCCGTTGTGTTACCCTTCATGTTCCGCCATCATGAGATAAGATTTCATCAAGATAATTCCCAGCCTCACGCTGCAGGTGTATCCACTGCTTGTCTTCGCAAAATGCTGCGTTGGCGAGAAAGATCGCCGTTTGGAACATTACGGGCAGGACCCTTCAACCAGATTTTGATTTCGACGATCTAAATGTCCAGTTGGCACCAGAAGTTCACCAGAATATAGCACGATATCTCTCAGGACATCCGTTACCTCTAGCAATCAATTCTATGCCAAAAACTGCTTGTATAAGTTCCAGAGGTGAACAAATGTTTTACTGAGTTTTCCGTTTGTAAATGTCTATCACATAAATAAATCCTCCAATAATTAGTTTTTCTGTACATCACATCTTTCGTTTTTTGTCCTTCTTAGTTCGTCTTTTTCCACTAAGAGTGTATAAAACAAGGTTATTCTTACCTTATACGTTCCCAAACTATCGTTTTAACATACCAACTTCAAGTATATATGGCTTTCATAAATCACAGAAAAAAGCATCGTAAATCACAGCAAAGGTTATTAACAATTTCTTTTTTTTTCATTGTGCAGGAAAATATTGTACGCTGCTGGAGTCTTCCTAATTTGAGGTAAATATGGTTTTTCATATCATCTGCAATTGTTTTATATGTATTAGAACTGAAATGCGCATTTGAAACAATAGTAATATTATCTATCGTTTATTATACTATTCACTTAAAAGTGTGTGCAGTTTTCAGAGAATTCGTCATTATGACGTGGCAAAGGAGAAAATTTATGGTATCAAATTCTTCTCTCTGGCGACTTCTCACGCCATTTTGATATGGAGTTCGCCTCTGAGATACCTCCACTGCATAATGGTACATCCATATTGAAAACAAAATGTAAAATGGCTTAATTTTTTTAAATTTACCAAATGATTTGGTTTAAGTAAGATATAACCTTCATATATATATGTATATATATATATATATATATATATATATATATATATATATATATATATATATATATATATATATATATATATATATTCACAATACCATTCGGTCATCCTTCAGCTCTAATTCTGACTAGAACACTGTTACATACATTGATAGGCTCTTAAACGACGGACAAAACACCGGAACAATGAAGTTAAAGATAAAAAAAATCTGTGATTAAATGTCATAATTTTCATTTGAAGGTCTTATTAAAAAAATCATCTTTATCCATGAGTAGTAAAAGCTTGTTAATTTGTAATAGGTACTTTTCTTACTGATTATTGCATTCTGTGATGACTGATGCTTTACTTATCATTTTTCAGGATACATTTCAAAAATAATCCTCGACCTGTACAAGGCAAGAAATACGACCAGTTTCCTGAATTAGTTGGAGTCTAACTTCAAAATTTTTGCAAAACAGTAAACTTATTTCCGGTTATTAAAACCAAGATTTAACTACAATGGTAAAGAAGTGTTATATCGGGATGTTGAACAGAATTGCAAACTTTATTTTCATGTTACGATAAATGAGTACTAAAAAAGAAACGAACTGTTGTTTCAAAATATCAAACAATATGTGAAACAAAATAGGAGAAACATGTTTCTTATTATCTAATCCAAATGCAAATAAAGTAGAAACGGACTTTAGTTTCCTCGAAATGGAACAAAATGTGGAAGAATATAGAAACGAACTTTTGTTTCTTTATTACCTGAATGAAATGTGACGAAAATGGAAACGAACTCTTGTTTCTTCTAAACTCAACAAAATGTGACTAAAATGGAAACGAACTTTTGTTTCTTCTAAACTCAACCGAATGTGACTAAAGTAGAAACGAACTTTTGTTTCTTTTAAACTCAACCAAATGTGACTAAGGTGGAAACGAACTTTTGTTTCTTCTAAACTCAACCAAATGTGACTAAAGTAGAAACGAACTTTTGTTTCTTCTAAACTCAACCGAATGTGACTAAAGAGGAAACGAACTTTTGTTTCTTCTAAACTCAACCAAATGTGACTAAAGTGGAAACGAACTTTTGTTTCTTCTAAACTCAACCAAATGTGACTAAAATGGAAACGAACATTTTGTTTCTGATTACTTTAATCAAATGTGACTTAAGTGAAACGAACTTTTGTTTTTCTTAACCGAATGAGATGTGACTAAAGCGGAAACGAACTTTTGTTTCTTCTTAACGAAACTAAAAGTGAAAGAAAGTAGAAACGAACTATTGTTTCTTATCACTACACGAAATGTGACTAAAGTAGAAACGAACTTTTGTTTTTTATCACTACAAGAAAAGTGACTAATGTAGAAACGAACTATTGTTTTATAATACTAAACGAAATATGACTAAAGTGGAAACCTTAACGATACCAAATGTAATGTCCTTAACGACACCAAATGATAAAAAAAAAAAATAAAATAAAAAAATAAAAAAAAGAGGTGGTGGGTGGGATGAAACACCAGGAAGGAAGCGTCCGATATCCGGTCAAATCAATATGTATCATTATGTTTGATCCGGCTCTGTCACGCGTGTTTCGGTAACGAGCTGTAAAAGGCTCGGCTAATGTCCTTCCAAATTTTAACGGGGGGGGGGGTATTAATTCCTATTTAAAGATCTCGAGAAATAATAAATTTATTATCTAAACATTTTAAGGTTCTGGGATGACAGGATTCCATGTCGTAAACAATAGTTAATGTAATATACAAGTTCTTACACTCTGAAAAATCAAACGCCTGTTAAAACGTATCTTATATACATCAATAAACTAACTTAAATTCTCGAAACTAATAAAATTTGATATGGTAATATTTATTCCCTTTGTACCACAGTGCAACATTTACAAATTAATTTTTTCCCTAAAAGTTCAAAGTCATGTTAAAATTCAC
>CM063501.1:35558865-35571365 GCA_032207245.1 Pardosa pseudoannulata | reverse complement strand
TGCTACGGTCTACTTTTTGCAACACGAGGGCTAATGAGACCGGGATCTACAGCTTAAAGCCGATTCCGAACGGCTACGAACATCCATGCCACAGTGGGATTCGAACCCACGAACTCCGGTACCGAAGGCCAGCACCCTAACCAATCGGCCATCGTTCGGCTACCTAAAACAGGAACCGGATACGTTACACCAGCCTTTGGCTTGGGTAATTAAGATTTCCAAGTAAAGATTATACTTATTTTTAAATCCAGATTAGTTTATAGATTATACTGCACTACAATATCTGACATTTAAAAATTAAAAAAAAGATCATTATTGTAAAATGAATAACACTGTATTCATTTAAATTTAATTTTCGATATGGATGTAATATTATCTGAAGCAGAGTTTCTTGAAATGTGGGTAGATATCCGAATCGGGATCGCCAAAAATTTTAACAGTTTTGATATTTCTTTAACCAGTTATAATTTTACCATTATCAAGTACTTTCCTACAATGCATCTGAATATAGGTAAAGAAAATATAGAAAAAGAAAACACAAAAAGGTTTTAAAGCATTTAAAAAAATATGTATATAACAGAAACGTTCCTTTTACTTATTTTGCACGTGACTCTGTAAGTTCGTCAAAAGGCCCTGCGTATACAAGATACGAGTGTTTTGGCAACACATGTGCGCTGGGGTTTTCTCACTAGTGGCCTTCCAAGTAACTACATTTAATCGACAGATATAGTTGATGTTTAAATTTACCAAAGTAATTGAATTAATTCTTATTATTGTATTAAATTTTTGTTACTTATTTGAAATTTTCACATTGTTCTATGCCTTAAAATTAAAAAGTTAAAAAGACCTAAAACTGCAATAGTACTTCACAGGTAATTGCAGTAAAAGTGAAGAAACTAGCAGTTTCACTTACGCGGTAGGGGGTTTGCTTTATGGCTTAACACAAAATTTTCGTAAATATTATGGGGTCCCTATACTAAAAAGTTTAAGAAACCCTGAATATTGCAGAATTCTTGATTACATCTTACAGCAGAAAAGCATTGTCGAAAGATGACAGAATGGTTAAGTCGCTGATCTACGGAACGGGGATTTGTGCTTTCGAGTCCCACTGTCGCATGGATGTTCATAGCCGTTCGGGATCGGCTTTAAGCATTATTTCCGGTATTATAAGCCCTCGTGTACCGAGAAAGTAGACAGCGTCGCTCCAAACTAAACCAAACCAAACCAAACTAGAAAAACAAACATCTGACTGTTAGAAAAGATAGTCATCTACTTGAATACATAGTTTAGTGAGGATATACTTCTATAATTCCAAGTATTCCATTTCAAATGGAATACTAGATGTTTTTCTAGATGTCGCCAATGGATCTAAAATATGTTCACAGTTATAATGTAAAGTTTAATTGAAAATAAAACAATTTATTTTATTTTTATTACGAGAAAATGCGATTCTTCTTAGGATGTTTAGTTAACCAAGTTATTCTTATTTCTGCATACATATATTTACATAACTAAACAGTAAATGAAAAATTTTACTTTCATTACCTGTAATGAACCATCGAAGTAACGAGACACCTAAATAACTGCCATTTCTCGAAGATTGTTTTCCCGTTTAGCATAAGATTACTCTAGTCAACTTACAGGATTCTCATGCACGACTGAATTTAATTTGACATCAGATTAATTAAATCCTTGCGTTTCTAAAGAAGACTGTATCGTTCTTGTAACCTATCAACCGTAAACTGCCATTAAACAAATACAGAAACAAAACTATGGAGGTTATTGCACTTATGTTGACTGTCAACATTTGATTGTTTTTGACATATTTTTCTGAAGATTAAATTAACTCTTATTTAGGATATTATTTGATTAAATATGGAACTGAGCACTTCGAAATAATAATCGTTGTATTTCTTTTCGGTGACGGGCTACGAATTGGTAAAGACGTGCTTTGCTATTCAGGGACTCTTAATTTGATAACTAGTGCATTCCGTGCGTGGAACGATTGAGTGTTTCGTGTTTACTCGGTATTTAACACAATTGTGAGACATACAAGCTATGAATAAACCCTCTAGGGAGGCACCCATTTCCCTCATGGGCGTAATGTAGGTTCACATACTAGGTGTGCCCAGATCAATGATAATTAGGTGATTTCATGGTACCCATATGATGTGTCCAAGGAAAATGAAACACATTTAACTACTTTACAAAAATTAGAGTCAATATAAATTTTATATAGGATTTTACATGTAATCCATCTATATAAAATTCTTTTGTATGAGTGTGTTTATGTATGTATATTTGCTATGCATTCCGAATGTTGGTTTGATCTTAACCAAATTTTCCATGGTGATTCGCTGGATGATGGCTGATCGGAAGGACGCTGTTCTTCGGAAGAGTAGTCCGCTGGTATCCCACTTCTCGCATGGATGTTTATAGCATTCGGAATCCACTTTAAGCAGTAGGTCCCGGTTTCATTGGCCTTCGTGTAGACAAAAAATAGACCGTAGCTCCCCAAACCAAACCAAGCCCAAACCATGATGATTAATCCTTTGACTGCTCATCCCGCAATTTCCAAGGGCAATTCAAATGTAGCAAAATTTGCTTATTCCGCGATTTTCGAGGGCATGTGTTTTTCTTCCTTTATTAAGAAGCACATTAAGCCTTTTCACCGTTTAACCAGTGGAATAACTTATATACAGTATTAGACACTTAATTAGGTAATAAGTAGAATTATATGACTAGAACTATAGTTATATTATACAATAGAATTATAGGTAGTATGTTATAAATAGAAATTAACTGTATTTCAAACGAAATTTATTAAAAAATAAATTTTTTATGCGATATCTGAAATTAGTTTTTCTGAAAGCTTAGTTTCTCATGATAAAAGTCAATATAAAAAATCTTTCCTAGAAAAAAAATTAGTATTTCAATTCTCCAATTTATATATATACTTAAACTATGCAACAAAAAAATACGCAATTTTTAAAGAGATCTGGGTTTACAAATTAAGCAGTCAGAGGGTTAAGGTAAACTTTAACCTCCATAGTCTTAGGCCAATGAGACTGGGCCCAAGTCAAATGAGTGTAAAACGGTTTTTAAAATCTAAATTGGGTTCTGCCACTCTATTTTGGCCCCATATTATGTATTTTAAAAATATGTTTTCAGGTAATAGAATTTGCTTTATCTTGAACTTTTAGTGGACCCCCAAACTTTGCCTATTCACTTCGAAATCTATTTTTGTGAATCACGTACCTCTTCAGCAGTATCATTTACCCTTAGGGGTCTGTAAGTATCAACTTGGAAAATACTGATATTATAGTTCTATAAGAACTTTATATTTTGAAATAAATATAGCTTTTGGAAAAATAACTATCCAGTCAGAAGATTGCCCAATAGGCTAATTATTAGCTAAAAACTTGCTTAGGTACTTTTCCATTTAAAGATAATATCACCAAAAATGATATAATCGACGCCAAATGTAATATCACCGCTTTAAACCGTTTACCACCATATATTCAAAAGAAATCGCGGCCATTTCTTATCAGTTACACCTTTTACCTATTATGTAGTAATGGTATTGGTGATAAACAATAATAAGGATTATTTGTCGCCAACAAAGTGTGCTTTGCGAGATTTGTGCCGACGAACTGGAAAAATAGAATTAAAAACCTTTTAATTTCGCCGGCACCGGCGATATATTCGCAAAAAATACTACCGACGATTAACGGAATATTCCCGCTGGTAACCTATTATTGCTATATATTCAAAACAAGTAGTAGTCATTTCTTATCAGTCACGTCTTTTTCCTAATGCGTAATAATAGTATGGGGGACAAACACTAATAATGATTACTTGTCACCCAAAAAGTCTGCTTTGCGAGATTTACACAGGGGAAATGGAAATGAGCCTTTGTTTACTTTATCCTATTTAAGAAAATGAACCAATTAGTTTCATTCAACCCTAGAACGCTATCTTGCTTTTGTTGAACAATGTTACGCATGGAAGACAACTTTTTAAAAATTTATTTTAAAGCAAGGAAATGAAAATAAGTGTCATATAATCCTCTCTAACTTTAGGTATTTACCTGAGATCAAATATAGTGTTAATAATGTGGTTTGTACAAGACTAATATTTGGCTTGCGTTGTGTAAATTATTTTGAGTTAAAATTTATACACAGGTTCTTGAGATGCTATAGATAATTTTTATGGTAAAGGACCAATGACATTTAAAAAGAAACGAAAAACGAAAGACTGATTCAATGATTAACCAATTAACAAAAATTTATCTATAGTATTATTTACACTTAACATGTTACTCATTTGTGCGTTAGAAAACTCATTTATGCAATAGATCCCTTAACATACTAAATCGATCATGGAATATAATTTGCTTATTCAACTTATTATTTTCGAAGAGAGGACCCTGATAATTTCGTAAAAAATCTTAAATCAAAATTACAGGATGAAGTCTGATACTTGCAAATGGAATGGAAGCAACTCGCTGCTCACTAGCAGGTGAGGCCTTGATTCTCAGACAGGAGGTGGATGTCACACATTGTATCTTATGCTGGGGCTCAAGGGCGAAGTTGCTTTCTTGCAGGACATCTAGGCTTGTAAAGAAAACTCATGGTCCTCTTCGACGACTTACTCGGATGGAGGAGTTGATCTGGGTCCTTTCACCACTAATATATTTGGTGAAAGAATAAGATATTAGTTAGTCTCTTTTCTCTTCTCCTTCTGCTATTCTCTCCTACTGGTCTCTCCACCGTCTTGCTCTCGGGATTATTCTGCCTGCTCTCTTTTCCCACTGGCCTTCTTTTCAAGGCTCTCAAGGCTTTCAAGGAGATGGAGCAACTGGACTATGGGCCCTTCAATCCAGATGTGTCTATCAGTAAGCACAAAAATGACAACGAGTGGACAGATAAACAAGTAAAATAATAAAGAAGAGATAGAAGGGTGGATTCGTGAGTTCATAGCACAAAAACTAGAGAGTTTAGGGATAGAAAACATGAACTATTTTTGTGGCCAGGGACATCCGTACAAAATACGTGAGTTTTAACAAATAACGGCCTTCTTTTCTGTCTGCTTACTCATTGTATTTGATTGATTAAGTCCCTCCTTCAGAACGCAAAACTCCAATTGGCATCTTTCGGCTACTTTGTTGCCTCAAATCAAGCTCCCCCAGTGATCCTAAAATCGTCAATTTTTAGTTCCGACAGCCCTCTTCTTTATTTATAGTCGGCGCTTGTAAATCTCTCCCTTATTGACCATTGATGTCATTCTTGCAGACACCGTTCTTATCTCCGTCTGGCAATCTTAGACCTTATTTTGCCTTATCTATTATCAGACTTTTTTGATCCTCTATTCCCAATTACCATTGAACATGTACGAGGATTGATTCAAATATATCAATTAGTTGCTTACCACAAAACTTTCTTACTTTTTTTCGATATAATTGATTCGCCTCATTACAAATAGTACGTGTGATTTCATTTTAAATAAGATTTATTGAACATTAAAGTTATTTTCAGCTTTTAACAACATATTATTTTAATTACAGAACATCTCCCTAGAAGTAAGGATAATACTCAAGACTTAATTAAAAATAAAAAAAATATTTAAGGAAATATAAGGAATTTTGTTATTTTCCTTTCTACTAAACGAAGTGAGAACTAAGAAATGAGAAATTTATCTGTAAGATTCATTAACCGCTTCCCTTACAATTAAAAAAAATAGCAAAAAATCATCACATTTTTAAATTTTATTATTAAATACAAGGGAATAAAACAAAATAAAATATCTAGGCTTTAGGTTGAATTTTTAATTTTTTACAGTTGTGAAAGCATTTAGTTTTAATATTAGTTTACTATCATGAGTTACCTCGAGCAAATGGAAAAAAAGTTAAATATTTGTCTTTGTATGATAGTTTTTGAAGCAAGGGACAACACAAAGTGATACCTGACATTCTGTGCAATAGTATCTGATCTCTTTTCTTATTGGTTTGCCTCTGAAATCTGTTTTACGGAAGCACAGAGTACACTGTCTCGTTGGATTTGATTTCTTTTTTTTTGCAGTAGCGGGAATAACATCTAGAAATTGTCATAAGGTTAACCTGAGTGGTAAACGACTAATACTGGGCCTTCCTGATGTGGCAGAAAACTCGTCACGATGATTTTCTGAAATAAGTTTTCTAATCAGTGTAAAACACGTGACCAGTTCCTCCAAAAGGACCGCGAAACCAACAAAACTTGGCAAACTCCCTATCAAAGCTGAATATTTCCTTTAATTTACTCCAGGCCGAGTAAATCCGTGATAAAACAAATTTGTAAGACAAATTCTGATACGCCCGAGTTTTCTCGGGATAATAATTAACTGCAATGCATACGAACCCGAGATAACCCGGGATAATCAGGCAAGCGGTTAAAAAATTGCTTGAGAAGTAATGAAATTTAGCCTATTTTTAGTATTAGCTCTACGTAATTCGAAATGCTTTATTTAGAAACAAATTACTCTATCAATACAAGCACATACTAGAATGAAATAGGTCAGATAAATAAGCATAAATAAACAAGCAGTATTTTACAAAACGTATGGAGGGATGTGCATGCACTACATTTATCAGACTGTCAGAAGTTTTTCACGTTATTCCCTTTGAAGTTACTTTTTCGCTTTTGAACAAGATTCAACTTTGATATAAAATTGCGCAATCTGACGCGTTGAATAAGACAAGACTTAATTTAAAATGAATATTTCACGGCCTGTTTTTCTACCTATTTTTATGCGAACTGACTCTCTTAAAATCTTATATTTTCAAAGCTAAAACTGCAGTTCTCATTTGATAAAGGCATGAATTCAGCTATATATTTTTCTTTTCCCATATGTCCTCATACAGTACAGGAATATTCAATTCTTACAATTTGTTGAACCCTTTGAGCTTATCATTTTCTTGAAGGAACCTCTTGATAAAAGAGAAGAAAATACAAGATATTCTACTCAAATTTACAAAATTATTAGTTCAACATTATTATATCACAATACAAATATCTTAATGAAATATTGAATAGTAAGGTAGGTAATCGGTTTTATTTTAAATTTTCTAAAATATATTTTATTAATAATAAACAAAGGCAACAATATTTTAAATTATGGAAAATTAATAGAAAGGAAATTCTTTTAATGACTGGATTGTAATTGTTTTTTGTTGCAAAGTATTTTTAGGTCTCATTGTTGCAGCCTAATGTCATCTTCAGCATACAATCTGTTTCTTATTTTAGCGATAAAAAATTATAATTTTATTAAAATTTTGACATTTTGAATAAGCAAAAAGTGATAACTTGTGGAATTTCTGTCAAAGTTACGGAGTTCGTGGGTTCGAATCCCATAGTGGCATGGATGTTCGTAGCCGTTCGGAATCGGCTTTAAGCTGTAGGTCCCGGTCTCATTAGCCCTCGTGTTGGAACGGTATGACTTACATGCATGAATTTTGGTACAAGGGTTTGTTGCAATATCATGTAAAACTTTAAACTCCCCTTTTCAAATTTGAAAATAATTTTTAGTTTATTTAATTTATTTAATGTTAAATTGATTATAAATTTTTGTGTGTCAAAGATCTGATAGATGGTAGTAGGGCAGGCTGTGAAATAAGTCAGTTGGTGAGTGTCGTACGAGAAGGAAGTAATCCGTGTTGAGCCGGAGCTTACATCAAAATCGCAGCTGATCCTTGCTGAAACTTTCCTACCCACCGTGGTACTGTGCGGTATGGTAGGATATTATACCCAAGGGCTTCCACTAATTCACTGTGACATTCTATCGCATTTCTCCCTCGGAGACCGACTATTTTGATGTAGCGCGCTGCTCAACATGGGTTACTCCTATCTCGTACGACACTCACCAACTGACTGATTTCACAGCCCTCACTGCGCAACTGCTAGCTATCATAGAGCCATCTGCTGTTCTGCATACACACTGTGCCTGCAGAACTTCTGCATGTCACATATACGTTTGTGATCCGTTCACATACCAAAAAGAAAAAAAAATAGTTGCCCTGATTTATGCCGCAACCCTCGTATAAAAACAAGGTGTGTATTATTAAATTTCCTGCTCAGAAAGTTATTAAATATTTTGTAGGACATAATAAAGGGATGGAAATTCGGTTGAGAAAAAAATAAATTTAGCAGCACAGGGAGTGTTTTGATGAATTATTCATGCAATCAACAATTACTCTAATTAAAAAATTATTGCAACAAGGCATAGGACTTCCATCATTTTCAGCTACCATTTGAAATCGTAAGACAACATGTTTATAGATTTTGCACGTTTAAAGTATCGTTGGCAATGTCTGTGAGAATACAGCTAACCGCAGTGGGTCCGGTGAAATGCTGTCTTTCAAATCATGCACAGTTTTTGGTTTATCAAGACTGACTAATGTTTCAAATGCTCCAAAATCAAAAAGCCAAGAAGTCCACAATTTAGACTTCCTTTTAACCCATTAGCGCCCAGTGATCTATTTTTAGATCGCTAAACATGGCTTGGTAAACTCGCTTTTAGAGGACCTTAAACCCACCCCACACATTCTATACTGCACAGGGAGCAAGACAAGACATGCACCTGTTTATTAACAAGTGATTTTCTTGTTTTGTTTATATCATTGATCTAAAGCGATAAGAGAAAGTTTGTATCGCCCTTTCGTTCCGCCGTTTTTCTATGTTTCTTAGCATAAACACTGAAAACAGCTAAGTAATAAGCGAAAGTTAAATTTTTTTTGGCGATTTAATATCTTCATAGATGTAGCTATCAGAATATAAACCGATGTTATCTTAAAACAAATATCAATAGTAAAAATTAGTGTCAAAATACTGCTGAAAAATGTTTTGAAAGGTCGACCTTACAGTTTTCCTTCATCCTCAAAAGCTAATCTCAGTCATGATGTTCGCTTTTATAAAAGGAATCACATTATGGGACAAAGAAAGGGCAAAATACGCTGTCGACTTGTAGGGTGCCAAGGAAGGCCCCTAACATACTGTGTGAAGTGCGATGAAACTTTATGCAAGAAGTGTTTCTTCAAATTCCACACTAAACTGTAGAAACATTGAAATTTTATTATTTTAAAATAATTAAACTTTACTAAGTACATTCTGTAATATTGTAAAATTCTGCTTAAATAAACGTTTTTTAAAAGAAAATGCATTAGTTTTTATCTATTTGGTTCGATTTTACCACGTTATTGAAGTACTAATGATTGTTGTGTATTTGCTAAAATATATCCTCCGAATGCCCAGTGATCTATTTTTAGATCAGCATTTTTTTTAAACGCTGATCTAAAAATAGATCTAAGGTACGTATTGATAAAATTCGATAATAATATTCATGTTGATGGTAAAAGACACCCAATTTATGAATTATATGTCAGTGCGTCAAAATAAAATAATTTGGGCGTTAATGGGTTAAGATCGTTATCAAAAATCCTTGAAAAACCCAATGTCATCAGCCGCCACTTTCTTAACCGTTTGACTGCTACGAGCGCTATCGAGCTTGTCTTGTACTGTGTCAAAAATGCATAGAAGTGTGATCAGACTGCTGTACTTTACTATAATTTCCACACTAGAGATTAAGTGTTATTTGACTCTCAGTTAATGGGAAAATTATAGTAATATGATCGCACTTCCACACATTTTTGACAGAATTAATGAGAAAAGTGATAGCGCTTCGCCGCACTCAAACGGTTAATGTGTGGTCACCCCGATCCCCAGACGTCAACCCATGCGACGTTTGGTTTTGGGGAAATTTGAAATATCTAGTCAGTCTTGATAAAACCAAGAACTGAACCTGATATGAAAGAGGGCATTTCAAGACATGTTCTTAGCATTTCCCCGGATGCATTGCGGTCAACTGTAGAATATATGCTATCTCACGATTTCAAATATTGGCTGAGAATGATTACAGCCCATTTGATCATGTCTTGTTCTGAAATTTATGAACAAGTTTTGACATTAGACTACTTAAATGCAGGGAGGTTTAATTATAGACATCCTGTATATATATTCAATAATTATTTATTGGATCATATTTTCGTATGCTTATGCTGCGTGGTTGATTTATGTTAACTGTCATTTACATTTTCATACATTTCGAAATCTAATCGGTACCATTTATATTAGGAATGGATTGAGGAGTATTGAAGATGATTCTTGTTTTTATAGGCAAAACGATACTGAAAAGGGTAGGGCGCTGCTCTTCGGCACCGGAGTTCATAGGTTTGAATTCTGCGATCTAGTATAGATGTTCATTGCCGTTTGGAATCGGTTCTAGGCAGTAGGTCTCAGTTTCATAAACATTCGTGTAGCAAAACAGTAGTCCATACTACTCCAATCCAAAACAAAACTGTTTATTTTTGTGTTTTAATTACAACATTAACAGTGGTAAGACTTAGGCAATCTTCAGCTTATTAAAAATACATTTAACAATATGGGATAAAATTGGGATTTTCATCCTCCTCCCTTTTTGCTCATAAAAGTTGCATGCAAAGAAATATGAATATTGTGAAGTATTTTCTGTTCTGAACTGTATTTTCTGTGTCGGTGAGAATATTGTAAAGAACTACAAATTTTTCTTGTCGCGGAGAATGTCAAAAAAACTACAACTTCTACTTCTCTCGGTGAATGTTTTCCGGATTTGATTGGTATTGAGAAAAAAATCGTAGCTCCGCTGAATAACTAGCCAATGTGAAGTTATAAATTTGTAATTAATTAAAGTGTTTTAAAATTGAATAGTGCAGTGATATGTTCAAGTTACGTGTGTTTTGATCGTCATCAAATAAATAAGAATTTTCCAATTAATGGCAATATAGAGTATAATTACAGAATTCAAATGGAAAAATTAAATTTTTTCTATTTGTAAAACATATATAGTTTTCTGGTTATTTGATGGCTATGAAGATATACATCCAAGTATTTAACTTCCCTCTCAAATCTATGTGTATATAACATTAAACAGAAATTTATATAATGAAAAGGAATATTTCCTAATTTTTACGTGGTGCACGTATTTCTTTTTCCTATTTTAACTATATATATATATATTTCAAATAACCCCCCATTTGAGATGATTTGGTACAAGATATTATTTTAACTATACTTTAATACACACATTTAACTTTTTGACGTATGACTATGTCAATATAATTAAAATTTTTTGTTGACGTGACTTTTGTTTTATTCTGTATCCGACAAAAAGAAGTATTGACATTAAAGAGTTTTATTGTGTTTTTCAGGAGAGACGAAAGTACGTAATGTTTTTATGTTGGTAACAGAAGATATAGAAGTTCTCTGAAAAGAAATCAGAAGCGATAGCATGGAAGAGATTACAAAAAAGCAGAAATGTCACGAAAGGCCAGAAAGAAATAGGTCAAGTCAGACGAAAAGGATTTGTATTGCCTGGATTTGATAACGGATGGAAAACTGAATAAAATAATATTTTCACTTTTATAGACCAGAAAAACGTTTGAAATATGCGAAATAATTTTTTAATTTTCGTAATAACTTTAAGTGTTTATAGCTTGCTATTGAATAATAGCAGGCTTGGTTTGAAGCGCTTCCGTCTACCTTTTTGCAACACGAGCGCTAATGAGACCGGGACCTACTGCTTAAAGTCGATTCCGAACGACTCAGAACATCCATGCCATTAGTGGAAATCCAACTCATGGACCTCGGTGCCGAAGGTCATTGCCATTTGCTATTCGGATATCGATCGGCCATTGAGTTTAGAAATTCTTAGTTAAAAGCTTTGAGGGATTTGTTATAATAAGGAAGTAAAATTAAAATGTAGATCTCAGAAGAAAAGTGAATTTATCATTATATAATTGAAGATATAAAGAGGAAAATTTCAGCTATTTTAATGTCTTAAAAATTATTATATGTCGAAGATGATTTACGTTTATCTATTCAAAAATCTATCTAAGAGGAGTAACTGTTTTTTTTTATATAAACCGCGATTTGGGATCCTTCCGATATATCGGGAAAATCACCTTTATGTACCTTCTTGTCCCGACAAGACCCAATTTTGTTCCCAATTCCGCAATATACTATTACGAGGTTGGTTTAAGTACTGAAATAACACCATCTGTTAGCTCAACATCTAACCTGATTTTACATATCTAACTAAAAATGGTGTGAAGATTTCAGACGATAATTGTTTTCAGCAGTATACAGTCTGACCCCAATTTAACGAATTAATCGGGACCGAAATTTGTTTGTTAAGTCGGGGTTATTCGTAATGTTGGTGTCCAAAGCCAAAAATAAAACAAATCATGTAGTTACCTTATGGAAAAGTCCATAAGTCCATAAAGAGATACTGTATGCTTTTTATTCAGCAGCGAAAATATGTACAGCGAATAATTGCACACACTAATTAATTTGAAATTTGAAAGTACTGATGAATAGGTGTTTGACTCTGGATTCTTGACTCGAAAATATTTTTTTTCGTGTCAAGAAAAGTAC
>CM063501.1:35532536-35558765 GCA_032207245.1 Pardosa pseudoannulata | reverse complement strand
ATTGAGTTTTCTTTATTGTTTAAGACAAGTTTGAAATTTACCATTAATTTTAAGTTTGGCCTGAAAAGAATAAAAATGGCATATCTTGCTAGAGGTAAAAAATGCGACCTTTTGGTTTTGGCCGCAGAATTAGGCATCGAGTTGGAACCCGACGCCACAGTAATAAAAATTAAAGATGTTATAACCGGATGTACTTCATATGACGAAGAATTCACAAAAACATTGTTGGATACAATCATTAGCACCAGAAAAGAATCCGAAGTAAAAGAAAAGGAAGCAGAAACCGAAAGACGGCAAATGGAATTTGAATTAGAGAAACTAAAGTTACAAAATTTAAATCATGCTTCGAAAACAGGAACCGTTCTTACCGATAGTGATACGGATGTATCTAAATTTGAAATTAAAGGGTTAATCCCTCAGTTTGACCCGAAGGTAGATGACATTAGTACGTTTTTAAACCTTTTCGAGAGACAACTGTCATTTTTGAAAATACCAGAATCAAAATGGGTGGTATATCTGATCGGGCTTTTACCTATTGAAATTTCAAAATTAATTGCTATAGAATCGGATTCTCCGGATAAACCACCGGAATATGGGGAAATAAAAAAAATTTTATTACGTCGATTCAAGATGAGTGCAGAGAAATTCCGACAATTTTTCGTCCAACACAGAAAAAATCCAGACTCCACGTGGAGAGATTATTTCTATGATTTGAGAAAATTTTTTGAAGGTTGGCTCAGTGAGCTTAATATCACTACATTTGATCAGTTAAAAGATCTAATAATTTCTGATCAAATCAAAAAGAAGTGTCCTCCGGATTACAAAGATCATTTTTTAGATCACTGGAGTGAATTGAGCGATCCAGTTGCTTTAGTTGATAAGCTAGATGCTTATGAAGAAAGTAGAAACTTAAAAGGTAGAAACACGAACCATGAACAACATAGAATGGAAAATTCTAAGCCGAGTAACAATTTAAGAAATTTTAAGAATAGTGTTAATTATAAATACTCAACGAATAGAACTGTTAATAAAATTAACGAAAGACCTATTAGCTGCTATGGCTGTGGGAAACCTGGTTTCATAAAGGCAAAATGCCCTACGTGTTCCCCAAACATTAAAGTTGATTCCGCCCAGGTTAGTTGCTTGAAATTTCAAACGTGTGCGATACAAGAACCCAAGGCAATGTTAATGAAGATTAAAATAAATGGTATGTGGGGTTTAGCATGTGCTGACACTGGAGCCAGCCACACTGTTGCTGGAGAAACCCTGTATAACCTCCTCCGAGAACAAGGGGTAATTTTTCGTAAAGTGAATTTAAATATAACACTCGCGGACGGAGTGCCGAAATTCTCTGAAGTTTATAATACCGAAATAGACATTGAATTGTTAGGGAAAAGAATTCCTACTACACTATTTGTATTACCTACAGCTAAGGACAATCGAACTCTCCTTGGTACTGATTTTTTATCCAAAGCTGGTGTTAGCTTGGATACTCAGAACAGGAAATGGTATTTCAACAGTAATCCTAGGAAAAAATTCAATTTTGAGAAAGATACATTTATACCAGCTTGTGTGTCACATAAAAACTCTTTCGAATCCTCAGGTAATTCGCAAAACATTAGCACTATATCATCCGATAAAATTATTGTGTCTCCTGAGCTGAACATTTGCGTTTTGAAAGAAACTGAAGGCAGTCACTTATCTGCCGAGGAAAGGTTACAATTATGTAAATTGTTAGAAATGTTTACGGATATCTTTCAGCCAGGGGAAGAGCCTACACCTAGAATTAAACATTATATAGACACTGGTAATAATCTCCCTGTAGCTATGCCACCATATCGCATGTCTCCATTAAAGAAGGACATTCTTAAGAAAGAGTTAGAGAATCTTTTGGCCAATGGCACAATTGAAGAATGTGAGTCACCGTATGCCTCACCAGTGGTGCTAGTTCCAAAACCTAATGGTCAATTTCGCCTTTGTGTGGACTACAGAAAGTTGAATTCCACTATAAAAACTGATAAATACCCTCTGCCTAGAATGGATGATTTGCTCCATGAAGCTAAACATACTCCTTACATGTCAACGATAGATTTAAGATCCGGATATCACCAAATCGAGGTAAATCCCACTGACCGAGATAAAACAGCTTTCGTGTGCCCTTTTGGTACTTACAGATATTGCCGCATGCCTTTTGGGCTTAAAAATGCTCCGGCGACATTTCAAAGACTAATCGATAACTTCAGAAACTCCCTGAATGATGTTTTGGTTCTGTCGTACTTAGATGACATAATAATTTTATCTGAAACTTTCGAGAAGCATATTGATGATTTAGGAAAAGTATTATCAAAATTGCGTGAGTTTAAATTACATGCTAACAGAGAGAAGTGTAATTTCGCCTGTAACCGAGTGAAATACTTGGGACACTACATTACCAATTCTGGTCTTGAAGTTGACCCAGATAAGGTTGCCGCCATTCAAAATTTACCACCTCCCAGTAATTTAAAGCAAGTCCAATCCTTTTTGCAAACTTGCTCGTGGTATAGAAGATTTGTACCGAACTTTTCTGACATAGCAAGGCCCTTAAGTAATCTCACGAAGAAAAATAGCCCTTGGAAATGGGGAAAAGAAGAGGAAAACGCATTTAAAAACCCTAAAACATCATCTGATTAGTCCTCCTGTTCTACGACAAAATGACCCAAATAAGCCATACATCTTGCGAACCGATGCTAGCAACTACGCGCTTGGAGCAGTGCTGTTGCAAGGTGAGGGAGCTGAGGAGCACCCTATTGAATATGCGAGCAGACTATTAAACGATGCAGAACGGAACTATACAACCACAGAACGAGAAGCGTTGGCAGTGGTTTGGGCCCTAAATAAATTTCGGGGATACATCGAGGGACAAGATATAACAGTGACATCAGATCATCAACCTCTTCGTTGGCTAATGAGTTTAAAATCTCCAACTGGAAGACTTGCTCGTTGGGCTTTGCAAGTCCAGTCGTTTGCCCCAAAGATGGAATATATACCTGGAAGAGCCAACGTTGTGGCAGATCTCTTGTCAAGACCTTTCTGCCAACACGCTGAAGAATGTTGCCAATTCTGCAAAATTGCCATTGATATGCCAACACGAAGTCCCAGAGAATTACGAGAACAACAACTTAAGGACGCAGACCTTAAAAAGATCATTGAATCATTTGAGAGTCCTGCTAAAGATGAAAATTTTACAAATTGGCTAAATCGGGGATATTTGTTGAATCAAGGAGTCTTATACCGATATTCACCAGAAGCAGAGACAGAAGAAGCCCAGTTAGTAGTGCCAAAGCATGAATGTGAAAGAATACTGAAAGAATATCATGATGCCCCAATGGCGGGACATTATGGTGTAGAAGGAACACTTAGTAAGATAGCGAAGCGGTACTACTGGACTGGCATGCGTAAATACATTACAGAGTACATAAAGAATTGTGAAGATTGTTGCCGATTTAAAGCTAGTAATCAGAAACCTTCAGGTTTGCTACAAACACCTGTATATAACCAACGTTTTGAATCAATTTCAATTGACTTATTTGGACCATTACCCAAGAGTCCTGATGGTAAAAAATGGATATTTATAGTAGAAGACTGCGCTACTAGATGGACTGAACTTTTCGCATTAGAACATGCTACAGCTAGGGAATGTGCTATCACCCTGATAGAAGAAGTTTATTTACGTTATGGATTCCCAAGAAGAATAATAAGTGACAATGGAAGTCAGTTTGTTAGTTCAGTGATGCAGCAAGTTTGTTATCTTCTTAATATAGATCAGGTGTTAACCCCGGTATATCACCCACAGGCAAACCCGGTGGAGAGGAAGAACCGAGACTTAAAATCAAGATTGGCAATCCTTGTCAAAGGTAACCACACTATTTGGAGTGAGAAACTCCCAACCATACGTTTTGCCCTGAACACAGCAAGATGCGACACAACAGGTGAAACAGCAGCATTTCTTATGTTCGGAAGAGAGCTTCGAACAACAGACGATGTTACTCGCGACCTTCGAGCTATTATCTCAAATGACAACTTCGTGCCCGAGATAACGCCCTATTTGAAACGTTTGGCAAATTATATGAATCAGTTGAAGTCTGATATAGAATTGAAACAGGATAAAAATAAACTTTATGCTGATAAACATATCAGAAAAACGCCTCAATTCAAAACAGGTGATAAAGTGTGGGTAACTCTCCACCCCAAAAGTCAAACCAAATCCGAAAGAACAGCTAAATTTATGCCACGACGCGATGGCCCATATGTTATTTATAAAGTACAATCTCCTACATCTTATTTGATTGCTACCCAAAATAATCCTTTTACTCCCATAGGAAAATACCACTCATCATGCCTCCAACCTTATAGAGGGCAAGGAAAGAGCAACCCAATGTTGCCCCTGAAAAGAAGAGGTCGACCTACAAGGACCGATGCAGAAAGTGAGCAACAGCCAGACTCTACCCCAGTCAGAAAATCTCCTAGATTTCACCCATCGACATGAGGACATTAGTCGATGGTTGAGGGGAAGGATGTAGCAGCGCGCAACGGCCATCTGCGCGCGCACCCTTTTTGTTTTAGCCTAAAAGGACAGACTGTTAGAGAGTTCGTTGTGTGTGGTGTGTTAACGTGCGAGGGCCTCCTGCTCTCTGCATTCTCTACAATGTTAATTGTTAAGTAACTTGTAAATATGTGTAAATATATTAATAATTAAACGTAATTTGTTAAATGTAGACATTTTTGTTCCTGTGTTGGATTTATAGTGTTACAATAGCGAATAATTTCACACATTAATTAATTTGAAATTTAAAAGTACTGGTGAAGATATGCTTGACCATTATCTTGATTCTTGACTCGACAAAGTTCTTTTTCGACTTTATGAAGAGAATACATCATTCTGCATGATGTACGTTTTCACAGTTTCCAAACCCATTACAAAAAGTAACAGTTTCACTAGGTGTTTGATTATAGAATTCTGTGTCAGAATCGCTATTCGCCGGTTCCGATAACTCAACAATTTCACTAACTTCAGTTGCAGAGATAGATAGTCCGTCATCACATGTAGCATAACCATTAAAGTCTATTCAAAAATTGGCTATTTAAATAATTCGTTAGTTTGGGGTTTATTATTTGTTCAATGGTTGGGTTTGCCTCCATTTTTGTTAATTTTCATTAAAAATGAGTTAAATTGCGAAAATTGTTATATAGGGGTTCGTTAAATCGGGGTCTGACTGTATGTATCTGTTAAGGACGATAATAAAGTGGACTGTATTTAAAAACTTAACAAAAACTTTAATTTTGAAAAATATGACAGGGTCATATAAGAACAATGGGTTCTGACAATAAAAATATATATCAGGGATATATAAGAGCAATGGGCTCTATACAAGCGTTCTCAGGGGAGACGCGGACAACGGTTCGACCTTCCTAGACGGGGTCCGAACGCTCACACTCTGGTTACAATACAAAAAGGAGGAAAGGGCCGTGCTGGACACAACCATTGCGGTGGGGGGAACGTCGATATATACCGAAAAGTATCTGAAGAGCTTTTCAGAAACAAGTTTCTCCTTGACATCTGTACATATGTATTTTACATAGCTCAAAAACACAAAAGAAGGTCAAAATTTCTATTTAGTTCTGCTATATCGTCTAGTTCCGCCTCTCTTTTTTTGAGTGAGACATAATTGAAAAAAGATTAGCTTTAAATGCTGAAGTTTTTTAATTAGTGCTTTTTATTAGATTTCAAAGTTTTCCTATGCAGTTGCAACAAAGCATATTTAAGCATTTTAAAGAATGCTTTTAAAGGTCGTTTTAAACAATAAAATCTGTTATTTGCAGAGCATAATTTTGATTTTTTACTGTTTGTTACTGTCTGGTACAATGAAGGAAGTAATGTAATCGCAAAAAAATTCGGTTTAGAATGAAATGGCCATATAACAAAAAATCCCAATATAAGCAAAATTGACGCAACGTGCCTCCACCAGATGGCAGTTCTTAAGCTCTACAGTTATTTGGAGGAACGGAGGTTACTTTAAATCTTGAAGTGAGGGTACAAATGATATTTCTGATCGAGCATAATGCAAAATAAAATAATGTTTATGATATGATAGGCTTTCAAGAGTAACTATGTGATGTCTCCACCAAAATATTTCTTAAAGTAATACTATCATGCAAAATAAGGAATTAAAAATGAAAAATTATATAGTGGTACAAAAGGGAAGAATAAATTTTCAAAGTATAGAATCTGGATTTACTTATCTGGAGAAAACATTGTAGTGGTTGGAATTGAAAACAGTAAGCATGAATAAAATTTCAGCGTAAAACAATATTTTGCGTCTGAGATTTAAAATTTGTCTGCCACACATTAAATATATCTCAAAATGCTAATAAAAAGCCTTTTAGCTTTTAGTTAGCTTTTTACTTAGTGTTTAGTCATAAACATACTAATATTTTACCCAAAGACCTGTTCTATGAGATTATCATTTCTATTTATAAGTAAAAATTATGGAAAGGTAATATATTCTCAGATACATGGGAATTTAATAGAAAATTATAATCCACTTTTTTCTCACCATTTATTTATATTCTAGTCTATGTCACAGGGCTGAAAATAAAGATATTAGTTCTCTTAGAGGATTTATACCCAAAGAATAAATAATATAGTGAAAATAATTGTTCTATTAGGTCAAAAATACTAAGATTAAAGTTCCTTAAATTGACCTAAAAGCAGAAGAAAATATTTTATCTTAAGTTCGAAATACAGCTACATACATCTTTAAAAGCATAGTCTTTTATATCATGTTTTAAAAAATGTTCAATACTTAACAGTGAATTTCAAAGCACGGTAATCTAATATCTAGTTGAAAAGTATCTGTTTGTAAATGCGAAAACATGTTTTCAAATGTCATTTATGTCATTTATGTATGAATTACGATGGTTTTCCTGTAATAAACATTTTGAATCTTCCAGACTCAAAGTAGAATATCAAAACTAGATACAAAATTATATCAGCGGAGTTTAGATAATTTAATTTTGTGCTGCTGACTGTCAAATAAGAAAAAGACATGCATCGATATACTTCATTATTTTATTTATCCAGTTTTTAAACGTCAATCTTGTTCTATTAAACCTAAATAAGGCTTGAAAACTCTAATTTGGCGTCATTTCATATATTTTCCTTTTAATTACGAGATAATAGGATTTAAAATTTTAAACAATTTAATTCTTCTGATAGCATTAAAAATGTGTTTTCAAATACAAATATGTTTCATGTAAATTTAATTTGGAATATTCTTTTCATTTTGAATTCAGTTGTGCCATTTCCATTTACCTATTTTTAGACACCAGTCATATTCCATTACTCCTAATGGATTTGGTGATTCTATTTTGTAGCCATTTGATATATATTTCTTTTAATTGCATATTAAAATACTTGAAATCTTTTAAGTGACATAATACATTAGATAGTGTTTAAAATCTGCTTTAGAATAATACAAGCTTTAGGGATTTTAGACGCGATTCCCTTGATGAATTATTTAAATTTAAATAGTTCTATTTCTATTGCTTTAACTTCAATTTCGCCATTTTCTCAAAAGAAAATTTATCCTGTTGTTGAAGTAACACAAAATTAAAAGTGTTACCTCCATGGTTTTAGCTATTTTTTCTTTTCCAAAAAGGATAGGAGTAGTGGCAACAGTGTAACATTGCGAAATAAGTATAGAATAAAAAATTACGCAATGACCAAAAATGCTTTTTTATTTTGGCGTATTTATTTATTGAAGTTATTTGTATCAGAATTTCTTTAAGTGATCGGTTTTAACACGGAATCTTTCAGGTGTGTATTAATGTTATTTTGTTTACGAATAAGAATTCTGTTGATAGACGAAACCGCAAGTACGAGCCATTTTCCATTAAAAAGTATTCTACATTTTATTTTTTCTCACACTTAGGACTAATTTCACGAAAGTCGATTAGAGCTAATCAGCGATTATTTACTACACAAATTAAGCTATATCGTATAGTGAAATTTACAAATAATAGTGGAACGCACTGTTTTGATAAAATTTGGAATTACGTATATTAATTTAAGAGTCTTTCTTTGAAACTTTCTAATTTTAATGTGGTCTGTAAGGGTACTGCCACCTCTTGCCTAACGCAAGATGTCAGAGTCAGTTTTTCTGAGATGTGTTACCCCATTAATAATTAAAAAGTACATTCTATACTAAGATTATATTCCTTTTAATGATATTTGTTTCTTTTTAAAACAAAGAAAATAAGCTACACTATCGTTAAAAAGCCAATTTTATTTGAGAATTGAAAATATTTTAAAATCTTTTACGTAATGAATACTTATTACGCTCCTTGCTTCGTTATGAGTCAAATATTAAAACATAAAAGATTAAAGTTCTTAAAAATGGAAAGGGAATTCTCTGATAAAGTTGTTGTTGTTAGTAATCCCTGATTCTCTAACAAAGCTAGACAATATCCATAAGTCCAAAAATACACAAAAAAGTTTTTAAGCATCTTGCTTCGTTGTGAGACATATGTTAAAGCATAAATGATTGAAGTCCTTTAAAACTGGAAAAGGAATTCTTTGATAAAAGTTGTTATTGTTAGTAATCGCAGATTCTCTAGCAAAGTTCGACAATATCTATAAATCCAAAAATACATAAAACGTTTTTACGCACCTTGCTTCGTTGTGAGACAAATATTAAATGATTAAAGTTCTTAAAAAAGGGAAAGGGAATTAACTGATAAAAGTTGTTGTTGTTACTAATCACAGATGTTACTAATCACCTCTCTAATGATTCAAAAGAACATTCGATATGAAGATTATTCCTTTTAACTTTGTTTCAATATAAAGAAAATAAGCTTGAATGTTTATAAAAACTAATTTTATTTGAAAATTGAAAAAAAAATTAAAATCTTTCACAAAATGAATAACTATTACGCGTGTTGGTTAGGGCAAGAGCAGCATTAAAACTTGAACAAAGTTACTAAAGAGCTTTGAAAAATGGAACGTGAGAGCTCTGATAAAAATTTATGATAGAGGTATATCAATTTTTGAGACCTATTTTATTATTGCCTAATTTAAATGCAGCTACTACTGGTGAAACGTTCAACACTTCTGGGATAACCTAAGATGATAAGAATCACTATTTGAGGAATGTTACCCTCAAATTATAAATAATTCAAAAGAATATTTGATGCTAAGATTTAACTCCTTTTAACGGTGATAAGAATCATTAATTTGAAGAATGTTACCCTCAAATTATAACTAATTCAAAAGAATATTTGATGCCAAGATTAAAGTCCTTTTAACGATGACAAGAATCACTATTTTGAGGAATGTAACCCTCAAATTATAACTAATTCAAAAGAATATTTAATGCTAAGATTAAAGTCCTTTTAACATTGATAAGAATCACTATTTTGAGGAATGTTACCCTCAAATTATAACAAATTCTGAAAAATATTTGATACTAAGATTAAAGTCTTTTTAACGATAAGAATCACTATTTTGAGGAATGTTACCCTAAAATAATAATGAATTCAAAAGAATATTTGATGCTAAGTTTAAAGTCCTTTTAACGATGATAAGAATCACTATTTTGAGGAATGTTACCCTCAAATTATACAAATTCAAAAGAATATTTGATACTAATATTAAAGTCCTTATAACGATATTTGCTTTTTTTTGCAGAATAAACAAAATAAGCAACAGTGTCTTAAAAAAACCAATATTATTTTAGAATTGAAAATATTTTAAAACCCCTTATAATATGAATAATTATTACACGTCTTGGGTTTGGGTGAGAAAAGTATTAAAGCATAAACAAAATTACTGAAGTGCTTTGAAAAGTGGAACGAAAATGCTCTGATAAAAAATTTATGATATTCAGCATTCTTTCGTCCGAATTACATTCTTTTATTTTTTAAACCACAGGCGAAGCATATCGAAAATCCAATCGGAAAATCAAGACAAAAACAAAGAAAATAAAAATGAACACCAAATTTCAAATGGTATCGGGGCATATTTTGATTTTGTTCTTTTATTTTATTCAAATTCCATTTTTATATCTAGGAGGGAAGAAAAAAACCCTGAATATTTCTGATAGTTGTAAGTAAAGCAATATTTTTCGAGGCTTATGTAGCATGAAATGGAAGTTACATTTCAATTTCGCGAGAAAATCTTTTTATTGAGGCAGGGGTTGTTATGAGAATTTTTTTTCTCCGTTATTTGCGAAGTTTAATGATAAGCAGTAATGCATATTTAAACACTCAAGCATTCAAGATGTAAATATAAGTAAACGAATGCATAGGTGGCGTTTTATTGCTATCCGATTAAAAACATGTAAATATCCTTTTCTTTTAATACGGTTGGTCGGATCAAATGCTGTTGAGATCAAAAATAATGACCTTTGTTAAAACATATGTTAAAAAAATAAAGAAATTATTGAAGTGAAGGAAACTGTTACAATGAGTGACTGAAACTAGAATGGATTATTTTAGTTTAATCATCGTCTATCTCTCTGTGTGTGTATATATATATATATACATTGATGAGGGATTCACTCGAGCAGGGAACTTCGACCAGGGGTCTACTATATCTCATATATATATATATATATATATATATATATATATATATATATATATATATATATATATATATATATATATATATATATATATTTGTGTGTGTGTATATATACATACACACAGGGTGTTTCAAAAATGACCGGTATATTTGAAGAATAATGAATAAAAACTAAACGAACAGTGATAGAAATACACAGTTTATTGCAATATGCTTGGGACAATAGTAAATTTTCAGGCAGACAAACTTTGAAAATTAGTTATAATATTCCACAACAGATGGTGCTGCAGTCTGGAAAAATTCTAAACTGCGATATTTTTCTGTGGGGACTATTCAGAAACAATTGAATAATTGGAGCAGTACATCTGTTCTGCATGTGAAGCCATCCCGTCTGAGACGTTTACATGGATTTCTGATAATTTCGTTCTGAGAATACTCCTTATTATTGCTGAGCCTTGTATCTGGAAAATATCGTTGTTTAGATTTTTGAAACACCCTGTATGTGTGTGTGTGTGTGTGTATGAAACCATTCACATGTGCCGAAAGATGTGTGGGCCAATTGTGCAAGGCTCTACTTTTCGGTACCTTATTTCGTGGGTTTGAATCCCACTCCTGGCTTGGATGTTCACAGCCGTTCTGCTCTAAGCAATAGGTCCCGGTCTCTATAACCCCATCTAAACCCTAGCTTTGTGTAAGTGTGTGTTAGTACATGTATATATGTTTGCTATTCATTTTGAAATGGCTAGACGCATCCTGATGAAATTTTGCATGTTGATTCAAGTCGACTCTGGGAAGATGATTGGGGGTTTCGAAGCTCAAAGGGTTGTGGAGATAGAAAGTTTTTTTTTAAATTCTAAATTTATTTGTTAAATATATTTTGGCACCATTTGCTATGTTTTTCTTTTATAAAAGAATAAAAATAACTTAATTCATTTGAGAACACTTAAAATGCGTTTACAGATAATACAATTTTTCTTTTTATTTGACGATATTTATCTACTTATTTCATTTCATATATTTTAATTTCGCAAACTTCTTTAATTCAGAGTTTCTTTAATTTTTTTTTGTTTTCACTTTAGACACCAAGATTATTTCAATGTTAACATCATTATCGCTTCAAAATGTATTTGAAAGTGACATTTGTTCTCTTTAATTGATCTAGAAAAAAAAAATTCCTTTAGTATAAAAGATTTCCAAATA
Source organism: Pardosa pseudoannulata (assembly GCA_032207245.1). Taxonomy (NCBI): domain Eukaryota; kingdom Metazoa; phylum Arthropoda; class Arachnida; order Araneae; family Lycosidae; genus Pardosa; species Pardosa pseudoannulata. The sequence continues at coordinate 35,546,944 of CM063501.1, read as the reverse complement.
CAAGAGCACATATTCATGTAATTTACAGAGACAAGAAACCTTATAAATAGCACCAAATTCGACCAAAATAATAAATTATTTTTCTCTTGAAATAAAATCGAGCTGGCCATAATGAAAGGATAATTTTTATTTTGGATTATTATTTGAGTTGTCTAAAACATGTTTTTTAAAGTTCATAAATATTTTAAATCCTATAAAATCATATTTTTGAAATCGTATACCGGACTGTTCGTTTATTAAATATCAAATATCATTCGTATATCAACTATCGTAAATCAAAGGACTTCAAACTGACTTTTTCCCTAGTTCCTTTCAAATGTTTAGAGACTGTCTATTACTGCATTTGTCATAAGACTGAACATGCTTTTAAAAATGTAAAATATTCTATCAAGTTACAGACGATTTAACAACATAAAACGACATAAAAATGCTAAAGCACTACAAAATTTGTAATAATTGTTTTATATAAATTGAATAAAAGGTTATAAGTAAAGTCGATATTCAGTTTTTCTTCTATATAAACATATACAAACTTATAAATAATAGACTAATACGCTGAGCAGTAGTACAGTTTTTGATAAAAGTTGTTGTACGACTTATTTTTTATAACTTTACTTTCAATTTAAACAAAAATCCATTTCTTGAATATCTTGGTTGGTTGTTGTTGTGTCCATTTATAAATCATATGACTTATTATAGATAGATTGTGACCATTGCCTGGAGAAGTTGGACTTATAAGAATGGGTTTTCGTAATTTAGAAGCAGGAACCAACCTGAGGACTTGAATTGGCCTGCTACCTCCATACTACAGTTTGGGAACTTGGATAACATTACGACTACACCTATGAAAATGTAGAATATTTATCAAAAGTCAGACAAATTTACAAAAAAGCAGACCAGTTATCGCCAGTGGTAATTCACTTATAAGACTAATATGCCCAATTTTTTTTTAACAGAGTAGTCATCAAATACAAATACATACAGATAGAAATATATACTTATGAGACTAAGATGCCGAATTTTTTTACAGATTAGTCATCAAGTACAAATACATACAGATAGAAATATATACTTATGATACTGAGATGCCCAATTTTTTTACAGATTAGTCATCAAATACAAATACATACAGATAGAAATATATACTTATGAGACAGAGATGCCCTCTTTTTTTACAGATTAGTCATTAAACACAAATACGTACATATAGAAATATATAATTATGAGACTGAGATGCTCATTTTTTATTTACAGATTAGTCATCAAATAAATATACATACAGATCAAAATATATACTTATGGGATTGAGATGCCCAATTTTTTATTTACAGATTAGTCATCAAATAAATATACATACAGATCAAAATATATACTTATGGGATTGAGATTCCCATTTTTTTTTTACAAATTAGTGATCAATTACAATTATCTGTATGGATAGAAATATATACTTATGATACTGAGATGCCCAATTTTTTTTACAGATTAGTCATCCAATACAAACAGATAGAAATATATACTTATGAGACTGAGATGCCCATTTGTTTTTACAGATTAGTTATCAAATACAAATACATACAGATAGAAATGTATACTTATGAGACTGAGATGCCCAAAATTTTTTTACAGATTAGTAATCAAATACAAATACATACAGATAGAAATATATATTTATGAGACTGACATGTGCACTTTATTTTACAGATTAGTAATCAAAAGTCAAGAAAATTTATAGATATTTTCAAAAAGTCAGTGAAAGCGGTCTGGATTTATTTTTTCTAAGATGACTACTATAAATTCATTTAATGTTAATTTTATAGAATCAATCTATAAAGCTATGAATATATATTATTTTTAATTAATGGTTGGTTGGTTGGTGTGTTGTCCATTTAGAAGTCATACCACTTCTCATTGACAGATGGTTTTCATGCCTCGAGAGGTTGGTCTTTTAAGAGTGGGTCCTTTTAATTTAGAGGCAGGGATCAAGTAGAAGACCCTTAGGCTTGGCATACCACATATATAGGTATCGTTTGGGAATTTGGAGCTCTTTGCAATTATGAACCTATTTTACGCTTCCCAACCGTGAGTAATGAACACGCTAGATCTTTGGACTGGTCAAGCCTCGATACTACTACCCTCCGGCTATAAGATCGATGGCTTTTCTGACTAACCTACCACGGCTCTTTCCTTACTTTAAATAATATAATTAGATAATTTCAAGTGCTATAAAAACATGTTTAACATGATTATGAGAAAGGAGGTTATGAATATTGATTCAGAATTTTAATAACTAAAATATAATAAAAATACATTAATAAAATGCATAATTCTTAACAAAGTTGTGAATAACTTGTTTAACTTGTGATATTTTGTCTTACTCTCCAGATATCGTGTAACATGATAATTGGGTAAATATAGACAATATTTTGACATAATGAACTCAATTGAGGAATACAAAGATCTACTGCAACATGTTCTACCAAAAATTCAAATTAGACTACAATCACCTTAAAGTGCGGATATTTTGGGATATTTATAAATTTTTTATGACAAAATATTAGCTACTTAGTGTAACATGATTTATTGGAAGCAATTTTGAAATAATAAGAAAAAGACGATTTAAATTTTCAGTAAAATCCGCTCTTAACTCAACAGAGAGTCCCCTATCGTTGACAAAAAAAATAAAAAAAACAACACACAATTGACTTAAAGTAAGGTAATTAAATGAAAGTAGGTATCAGTGAGAGAAAATAAATATAAATTGGAATTTTGTGAAATTCAGATAAACACAATCGCTAGACCTCATTATGTTAATAATTCCAATATTTCAACTATTTACTGTTTTAAATAAGTCAATTACACTTTGTGATACGCACGAGAAATTTTTTTCTTCCACCTAAAACTTAAACCTACAGTTCTCCTTCCCCATAGAAAATTTATTGCCTCATTAGAGTATGCCGAATCGTCTCATCCACATTGCACAGAAACTAGAAGAGTACTAGAGATAGATATATTTTTCTAAAGCTTATTTTAATGACCAAAAAGAAAACCTGAAATGTTTTGTTTTTACAGAGACACAAAGCTTTTTACAATGAAAATTCAGAATTAATTTTCGTGTTTCCCAATAAGAAGCTGCGTGCTTTTGGTTTAGACAGATTCCGTTTATATTTGTTTAAGCATTGATTTAAACTATTTCTTTTATGCCTTTAGTTCTTATTATTTAAAGTTTTGGTTCAATAGATGTGCTCTAGGCTCAATGGAAGTATTGAATTAATGTAAAAGTTTTAAGAAATTTGGGACGAAAATTTGTAATTCCTAATTGTATTTTTAAGTATTTTTTTTCTTAAAGTTTTTAGTACAACTCTCTAGTTCATCTGAATCTCGTTCATTTGAAGTTTAAAATTGTCGTAATCGATATAAAGATGTGTTAATAAATACAAGAGCTAATCAACATGAAGGCCGCACAAGAGACTTACGGAGGTCTAACGTATACCGGATATATGTATATACTCTATTTCTACATTGAGTTTAAAGTTTTTACCATTATGGTGACCGGATATAACCTCCGACCATTTTGTCATTGCAGGTGTAATCGTCTGGATTGTCAAGTTGGATGGCCTTACACCCCATGTCTTTAACCCATTGAGGACCAGCACATAAACGCTTACGAGTCGACCGTTGTGAGAACCGTTGCCATTTATGCCCTCTAGTAATAAAATCTAGCATTTAAAAATTAAAATAAAACATTCAGATCTCCTATTACGCATACGCAACGCTGGTCTCTCAATATTAACCGTAAATCATCTCTAAGCGACGCTGGACTGATAAGAGTGAAATCACTGCGTCGCATATACGAGACGTTGGTTGCGAAGGGGTTAAAAGAGGACTGTGACAGCTTGGAGGTATAGGGATGAGGTCTCGGAGCCCTATGTTTGCTTTTTCAGGGGTTCAGTAGGCCTTGAGTTCATTTTTAATGGACGATAACTTAAGCGTCTTAGAGCTATTCTAGGCAACACATTTCTAGAAAGTGAGGATGTGCACAGGATGGATTGGCCAAGAAGATTTACAGACCAACATTATACAGCAAATATTGCTCTGGGGAAGGCAATTGAAACTCGCTACACTTCTCTGAGAACCATCCAGTGCCTAGCACGAGTGAGACCAATTGCCAGAGTAATTCATAAATTGCCTTAGTACAAGTATGAAATCACGCTGCAAACCCAGTATATCTGTTAAAGGGAATCGTATCTCTAATTACCTTTTTTTGTCCTGTTTTGCAACTGCTGTTTCATACCTTCCGTATCCAATGAGTGATACCCATGACCATGCGTGTGTATTATAACAGTTGAATAGTTATTTGCTTTGTATTATATCAATGTATGTACATATCAAATTTTATTAAAACCAGTCCAATAATTCTCGAGATAATTGACCAAATATGAAATTTCTCTTAATGTTGAACATGAGTTTATTTGTCACGATTTCTGTTGATTTAACTGACAACCAAATAAATTTATATACGACACTAGAAAAAATCATAAAATGTTAATCCAAACGATAACATTATAAATAACAGAAGATGCATGAAAGTTTGGTAGATATTTTATAGGATTGTATTCTACTTTGCCTGAAAAGAAAAATCCGTTATATGAAAATATAAAAATTTTACAAACTTATTTTTCGTCTTCCAGACAGACATTATTGGATCAATTTTAAGTACATTTACGCCTTCATTAATAATTTTTCTAATTTTTGACAACTTTGCCACGGCACGCTTGGCATACAATATTTGCCTCTCAGTGCCCAAGCACTTAGCTTGAGTTTTAAGTTAGGTTTGGAAAGCTACGGTCTACTGTTTTGCACATGAGGGCTAATGAGACCGGGACCTACTGCTTAAAGTCGATTCCGAACGGCTACTAATATCCATGCCACAGTGGGATTCGAACCCACGAACGATGATCAGCGCCCTAACTAGCACTCAGTTTGAGAACTGCGGTACTAGACAGTCATGCCGAGTCTTTACACGGAAAACCACTAGGGGTCTAGGAGGATCCATGATATCCTCCATGTATCCATGAGTTCTTCCTGTTATTATTCTTAATTTTTTCCTCTAATTTGCTTCCAAATTCTTTTCATTTAATTTTCTTTATTATTCTTTTCATCGACAGAAAGGAAAAATTGTTTATAAACACTTTCATTAATTTCTAAAAGAGTTTTCATTTGTAAAGTAACAGACAAAAATTCCAAAATTTTATAGTTTACAATAGTAATTTTTCACATTTCACTCTAAAGCGACAAACAAGATAAATTAATACGTTAAAATAAATCAGTTTCTTTTCAATCTTATCATCTTTTATTTTCCTGATGTCCCGATTTTAAACTATAAATCATCTTCGAGGTACATTTATTCCCTTGTGATCATAAAAAATATAATTAGATTGATGTGATTAGATTTTTTCTTACTAATCAGTTATATCAGAAGACAGATCATTCCTTATTAATTTCACTTGTTTCTTTGAAATTATAAGAAAGACACGAAAATCCATTTATTTTCCTTTTTTTTTCTTTCGTTTGAATCGGGTTATATTTCACAATAGAAAAAGAGTCACAAATTGCTGAGAAGAAACTCCAACGTGAAATAGTGAGATAACCCAAGGAAATATACTTTTGACGGAACAATTGGTACAAATGGAAATTTCAGACACATCCGTTAAACTCGTGTCGTTTTAATAGATATCAGTCTAGACGTATGGAACTCATTTAGAATGATATTCAGACGTATTATTGAAAAATAATAAAGATGAAACGCGTATTAGTTAGATTTGAAAATCCCTTTACCATACAGGGAATTAAATCCTACCCCAAATTTACAAAAAGGGATCTTTGAATAGGGAATAGTGGATCTAGGAAATGTTCTTAAACTGATTCCTGAAGTAGATTATTTAAAATAATATTTGCCAGCAAATGAGGTATAATTTAAGTTATATTTGAATTTTGAATATTTTAGATTGCAGTTCTGTAAATTCTCTCTTAAGAATTGGACTAACTTGTACTTGTTCTCTTATTTTTTGTTGTCTTATGCCAGTTGGTCAAACCAAGCATGATTTGAACTCTTGGCTATTCACATTAAGGCAAAGGGATGAGCCTTTCGTTTGAACGAGTACCGCAAGGGTGAAAGTACGACTTATGCTCAAAAGGTTTCTCATAAAATTGAAGCAGGTACCAAGCAGAAGACCTATAGGCTTGGCCTCCCATCCCCAGAGGTATTGATTGAGAATTTGGAGGACATTGTGACCACGAACATATTTTATGCGCCCCAATCACCTTTAACGAACACGGCGCATCTTAGGCCGGTTCGGGCTCCGAACCCACGACCTTCTATTTACGAGAGCGTTGCCTTTGCCCACTGAGCCACAGCGGCTCTACTCTTGATTTAAAACATTTTGACATAAAGGAATAATAAACACCCCTTTAATTATGACCATCATATTGTTATTATTATGGTAGTTTCCATAAGAACTAACTAGGATAGAGTAATTAAATTTCCGAGTGAGAAATCTAGTTTTTACGTTTATTCTAAATTATCTCCATATGAGTTAATTGGATATTTATTGAATACAGAAGTATCTTAAATGATTTTCTTTTTATCCAGAAGTCAAAACGATGGGGGATAACTATTTATAGGTAGAATTTCGAAGGAGACGATGGCCTAAAGATGGCTGAAAGATTGAGGCACTGTTCTTCGGTTCTAGAGTTCGAGGGTTCAAATACCATTGCTGATATGGATGCTCTCAACCGTTTGGAATTGGCTTTAAGAAGTAGGTCCCAATTCCATAAGCCATCGTGTAGCAAAAGTTAGGTCCCAGAGCCCCAAATCGAATCGAAAGAGACTATGTTGATTAAATTGGAAAGTAAGATTCATTATATGTCAGTATGTTATTAATTAATTATTGTCACGAAGATTCGAATGAACACACCGTTTAACTTAACAGACGAATTTATTGAAGCTACGTAGCAACTCGCAACTTTACAAGATCGAGAAGTTGCCTACAACTAGTGGGTATCAGCTTTTATACCCGAACAGAATATTCGAGAAATAACTAATTTAGATAATAAAGAAGGATCTAGAATGTTCGAGAACATAAAGCACGTCTCATTAGCCCTCGTGTTGCAAAAAGTAGACCGTAGCGCTCCAAACACAGGCAACAATAAATAACACTTTTAAATTAAAAATCCATTCTTTGGATCAACCGCCATGGCAAGCATCGAACCCACAAACTTTGGGGGATCTCGTGCTTTGACCATTCGGCCACTGAGCTCGTCGGCAAAATTGCTTTATGCGGCAATATTAAATTTCTGTTTGTGAGGATTAAGGAGTTTTAAAATGATAGAATTCAATGAAAAAGTACTCTTCATCTGTTTCGGTTCCCAAAAGTCAACTTTGACTTACACTTTTATAAATAAATCAATATTTTGGAATCGACTGACTATTTTGTTAAATTAAAACATGTTTTTTTCTCAATAAAAATAAAAAACTTTTTCTAGATAGTTATTTTAATCTCTAAAATAACTTTTTTCTAGTTTGATGTTTTTTTTTTTACTCCAAGAGACTTCAAAATGTGTTAGACCATTAAATTTTTCCTCAATATATATCAAATTTCTGAAATTGTTTATTACAGTGTTTATCATATATAAGAGTATACTTTTTTAAAAAATTAAGTATTGCGCTGACTAATTCTATAGTAAATCGAAATAAGAAAATAAAACCGGTAAACTGTAGCACTTTAATATGCTTTTACTTTTACATTAATTACTTTTATATTAATTCTACTTCACGAAAGTGAAATTCAATACCTACTTATGTTTCAATGTAGATGCTAAACATTCAGTGAAAAATTAAGGTAATTAATTAGCAGGCAGTTGCATCGGAAATATTTTGAAAGAAAATTGTCAGAGGACTGAAATTTTATGAAAATTTACTCCTCTGTTTTAATAAAAAAATTTTTTTGTAGGTTTTAGTGTCGCATATTTTTAGAAGACGGTATTATTTATGCTCATATTAAGTATGTAAGGAAAAATTGAATATTTTAAAAAGATGTAGTTTGCCTTAAAATTATCTTTTATAAGACACATGCACCAAAGCCACAATTTTACAAAGAAAACACAAGATTTATGCAGGACCAGTGACGGAGTAGGCAATTGCTTGTGTGACCCACGCTTTTTAACCCTTTCGTGGGCCGTTTATTTCTCCCTCCACATTTCCAAACTTTCAAAACAGAGCTGCTAATTTTATTCAATAGATCGAACAATTGATGACAGCACAAAACCGAATCAGTCTTACCGTCGTTTGACTTTTACTTTTACATTAATTACTTTTATATTAATTCTACTTCACGAAAGTGAAATTCAATACCTACTTATGTTTCAATGTAGATGCTAAACATTCAGTGAAAAATTAAGGTAATTAATTAGCAGGCAGTTGCATCGGAAATATTTTGAAAGAAAATTGTCAGAGGACTGAAATTTTATGAAAATTTACTCCTCTGTTTTAATAAAAAAATTTTTTTGTAGGTTTTAGTGTCGCATATTTTTAGAAGACGGTATTATTTATGCTCATATTAAGTATGTAAGGAAAAATTGAATATTTTAAAAAGATGTAGTTTGCCTTAAAATTATCTTTTATAAGACACATGCACCAAAGCCACAATTTTACAAAGAAAACACAAGATTTATGCAGGACCAGTGACGGAGTAGGCAATTGCTTGTGTGACCCACGCTTTTTAACCCTTTCGTGGGCCGTTTATTTCTCCCTCCACATTTCCAAACTTTCAAAACAGAGCTGCTAATTTTATTCAATAGATCGAACAATTGATGACAGCACAAAACCGAAGCAGGAATCAGTCTTACCGTCGTTTGAATAACAAAACCAATACATTATAATTTGTTTTGCGTTTCCCACAGGTGTATTTAGTAAGATCGTGTAGGTGGGAAGTAATCTTCCCACGGCCCACGAAAGGGTTAAGGGCACCACAACATTACATTTAATTGCATGTAATATCTATCTATCTACATCTTTATATACTGCATGCATATATATATCTGTAATGAGACTGACTTCTCGATGGGGGGTTGCAGTCATGGCCATAAAAATGATACCGTTTCAGCTAAAGACCTTTATTAAGATAACGTTGAAGGACGGGTTCTCACTTCATCATAGGGAAAAACTGAAGGGTCAGCTAGCATGAAGTTCTATGTACAAGACGCGTAACACCTGGGTCAACATCTGTGGGAAAATATCTCTAGAAAAATCTGTCTCCGCTAGCGTGTATCTCCTTTTTATTTGGAAATTTCCTAAATTGTCCGCTAGGGCCATGTAGGTTTATAATTGGCCAAGCCCCTTTTCTGAGGGCGTAACCTGTAGCCCCAGTGGTCAATTTAGGTTAGGGGTTAAAAAGGGAAATGGAAAATGACGTGGGAATTTTTACCCTTGATTTAAGTTTTGAAAACCCCTGAGAATTTTCCTTACAATATCCTCCCCGGGCAAAAAGAAAGGGGTGAACGAAGTGAGAACCTTTCCGTTTACATAAAATTTTACAAAAATTTTAAGTAACAAAATAAGTAACTGATGATTTTATACCCGTCCTTCAAAGTTATCTTAATAAAGGTCTTTAGCTGAAACGGTATCATTTTTATGGCCATGACTGCAACCCCCCATCGAGAAGTCAGTGATTACAACAAAGAAATGTTGAAAAATGTTACCACAACGGAATGATTGCAATATTGACAAATCTTACAGAATACAGGTGCATACTTAAGTACAAACAAGTCACTGGATAAAAATGTTATTTTGAAATCAGATAAAAAAATTGTAAGATTTTAAAAAATCCTTTTGATAAAATAATTGCTTGTATTAAAAGGGAAATACAGTTTAAAACTGAAACAGTTTAAATGTCTTATATTTTGAAGATATGTTTTTCAACAAAAAAAAATATTTTTTGATGTTATTTTGATAAAAAAAAATTTCTTGAAAACAAAAAGAAATAGAGGAAGAGAAAAATGCAAATTGTTTCTATAAGATATTTCCTTCTTCATACATATTACATTAATTTTAAAAATATAAAATCCACTGACAGAAACACGTTTCAAAAAAGCATGTAGAGATGATACAAAAACTAAAAACCGAAATGCAGTTGAAATAGTTTAGCTGTTCAATACAATATCTGAAGAATGTAATAACGATATTTTTAGAGTAATGCACCATAAAAAAGCACTCTAAACATTATGAGAGTCTTAGTACATGATGTTTCAGTTTTGATCATTTAGCCATTTCAGTTTTACATCACTTCTACTATTCGAAACGTTTCACAAAATGATAAGATCTCATTTCTCACAAGAAAAAAAAAACCCAGATAGGTTCGCAGATAGTTCTCTTTATTTCGAATGAAAAGATTTTGGGGCGTTCTGAAATCATAGACGAAGATATTTTTTTAACATATCCCTTTGAGGAACGATGAAATTGCTATTTGAAATCTTTTATAAACAAGCAAATCATACAAGCAATCCATTTATAGTCATTTTGTAAGTACGACGTATTTTCTGTGAGATTTCGCCTTTGGCTGAAATAATGTTATTTTGGAATTCAAAGTGTAATATGGAAGTTTATCCAAAGGGCTATCAGATTGTACATATTAGAAAATAAAATTCCTATATTTGCTTATATTTTTTCAATCCGTTTTAAGCAGTCACTGTTTTGTTTATTTAATTTTTTATATGAGCCTTGGTAGCTCAGTTCGCAAAGGCAGGATCTCGTAACCACATTCGGTTGCGGTCGATCCAGCGAAAGATTCTCTGTGTACATTAATGGCAGCTGTGGCATATAAAATAGGTTCGAAGTCGCAATGCCCTCAGTTTCCAAATGATACTGGGGATCCCAGGACAAGCCGGGGGTCTTCTGATTGATATATGCTTCTAAATTACGAACGCCAACTCTGTCTATATTGTCTTACAGAGTAATGTTAGCCATTCATATGGTGCTTCCATTATAAAACGGTAAAAAAATTCCACGACATTGTATGGACGACTGCTTAACAGGCAAATTATTGAAAAAATATTTTTATATTATTTATTTTTAATTTTTTTAAATACTTTTTGTAACCTTCAAATATTATAGATGTCGGTAAAAAGAAAAAGCACGGCATTCATGTGGAGAAATATTTATCAAAAGAAAGAGGATTTTGGAATCAATCTAAAGATCTTGCAATGAAAATAAAAATGATACTAGTCTACGAAGCTTATAAAAGAACTACAGAAATAGTGTCATTTCAAGTTAGTCCATTCGACAATTTCAACTATTAGAGTGAAAGTGGTGGTAACACCAGGACTTCTGTTCGACTGTACAACATATGTTTCATAGAAATCATTACCCAATGAATTGTTTTCGAACAATGTCCGAGTGTCTAGGGTACAGCTGTATGATACCACGGTTCATGAGTTCGAACCCACTGATATTATATATGTTTATAGTCATTTGGAATCCGCTTTAAGTAGTCAGTCTCGGTCTCATATCGTGTAGCAAAATAGTAGACCGTAAGTCTCCAAAAGAAACCAAGGCTTACGCTTTCGGATAAATTCACTTAACAACATAGTCGTCGGAACAGAATTCGATCATAAATTGAGGGAAACCTGAGAGTGGATGCAATTACATAACTTCCACTCTAAGGTACTCTAACTTTTACAACCTTTTGTTTTGTTAAGATTAAGTTTCTATTCATATACGTTTAAATATATGAAAAAAGAAAACAGTTAGAATCAGTCATAAAAATCTAAATAATCAAAGAAGAGGTCAATTTTTGTCATATCAAGTTACTTATACAGCTAGAAGGCATGTTCCAGAAATAAAGATATCAATTAAATTCTTAAATTAGATCTCTTACTGTTACAGATAATGATCAATAGACAAAATCGAAAGGATAATTATTGTCCCAAGCATTTATATTTTATTCTTATTTTTAATGTTAGTTACCAAATAAATCAATAGTAAATAATAATTATTTAATAGTATACTAAGAAATAACTCAGATTAATTTTTTCTGAGCATACTATTGAAGATGCACTTGAATTATCTGTTAATTATATATGGGTACAAAAGATTCAGAACATAGTAATTATTTAGATAATTGTAGACTGAGTATATATGATAAATAAATTATTAAATATATAGTTCAAAAGATCGTATTCCTTCACATCTCAAGCATATATATCATAAAATTACACCAATTTAGACTGAAATATTATTAGTATAAATACAGTAACCATATGACATAATTAAATACAATAATAAAAATTGCATAGAATAAGTTAAACAGGAAATTTATCTGTCTAAGGATTTGAAACATTTTTACAAGAGAAAAGCATTTCTGATGGCATTAAAACCTATTTTTTTCTGTTAAATATAACGTTTCCGCCTGTTGTAATCTTTAAAAATAGACGACAAAAATAGAAAACACGCAGATTATAAGGATGAAATTCTACTAATCCTTTAGTATGGCTTACAGCTAAAAGCTGTAAAATTGAAATTATTCTCAAAAATCTATGATAAAAACAGAATACGTGGGAAATTTAAGAAAAACACTAATTTTACTAAATATTAAAAAATTAAAAAAGTTCTTCGCTTGCAAGAATTAGCATCCTGTATAATAGTATAGAGTGCTGCTCTTTGGAACCAGTTCAAATCCCGCTGCTGGTATAGATGTTCTTAGTCATTTAGAATTGGCTTTAAACACTAAGTCCATGTCCCATTAGCCCTCGTGGAGCAAAAAGTATATCGTGGCTCTTCCCCTCAAACTAAACCTATACACTCAAGTGCTTAAAGCAGAAACATGCATAAAGAATTAATGACAATGGCAAATTATAGAATGTTTGGTGTTAAATGCCTCTTGAGAATTTCTAGAGGACACTCCTCGAATACTGTGTGGGAAGAGGACCCCTGTGTTTTCGACCGATTGTCAGGTAGAATTGCTGTCTTGGCAGTAGGAGTAAGACATACCTTGCGTCTTCTCCTACTTTTTTTACAACCCATTAAATATAGTAGTTAAATTTGAAAGTAAACAAACTGTGAGTTTATTTAATTACTTTTGGGATCTTGCATTTTGCACCAATCAGTGAGCTATATCCACTCGGAAAACATTCGTCACTGTTTCCAAAACATTTTTTTTATTTCTAATGACAAGGCAGGTTACAATTATAAAAATAACAATTGTGGAACAACTGTACAAGTAACAAAAGTAGCATTGACCGAAGTCATTGCCTCATGCTCTCCAATACAGGGTAGTCTCGGAGTCGGAAGAACCGCGAAGTGCCCCGCATCGACGCAGATGACCTCTATTTAAAGGTTCTCCAAGTTCACATAAAGAACAAAGAGGGGAGTCAAAAATGCCAAAACATAAGAAAGTAGAAAACCCCATTGATGGCGTAAGACAAATTATTGCCAGGAACAAAATACATCAACTATAAAAAAATACGAATTAAAAATTTGAAAGAAAAAAAATGCTATTGTGAAGTTTTCTACGGTATCATGAAGAATTTCTGTACCAAATTTAATACTTATAGGTTGTATTTTTTACGCACAATCGTGTTTATATACATCCACAATAAGCATTATATGTATAAAATATTCTTTTTTTTAAACTTTTATAAGTTTCTTTTAAAAAGAGAAAAATAAAAAATAAAAAAAAATGGATAACATAAGCATTAAATTCTACTTAACCTTAAGTATTACGACTTTGATTGATCGCTTTTTATTTAAACGATTCTTTTGCATTATTAAAAAAGAAAGGAAACGGAGAATAACACGATTTTTTTTACACGAAAGTGTTTTAACAAAAATCTTTTGCTGGAAACATTGTACTTTTTGCGTTAGTTAAAAATGTTTCCACCTTTCTTCCTGCAAAAAGGCGAAAAAACTGTCTCGTCTTCTCAAATATAAAAAAAAATAGATTCGGTTTTTGACAGATGCTGTGCTTTTATGATTAATCATGTAAAAGTCTTAAAAACTACACAGTGCTTTAATAGTATATCAATATATCATTTTTTCCACATTCATTTTCATTTTGATAATTTTTTTGCTCATTATATTTTGTGTTTTTATATTCATGATATAGGAAAATGCAGTATTACAGTTAAAAAACACCAGGTTTAAATGTCCACTTTTAATTGAATACTAATTTTTCCTGTCTGAAAGGCAAACATAGCAGGAAATTGCTTGAGTGACGAAATTCATATTATGTTAACACATTGTATGCTGGAGACGTACTGGTACGTTTTCTGCCGATTGATACTTGAGCGACGGTCATCTACTAGTACGGCTTAGTGTAACAACATGGTTTGTTTGTGGGTACAAAAATAACGGT
>CM063501.1:35487536-35530036 GCA_032207245.1 Pardosa pseudoannulata | reverse complement strand
AGTACATTTTAAAGGAAAAGTCGCCAAGTTCAGTAAAACATAGATTATATTTTAATACGATCCAGATTTTAATAATTCCGAACATAAGATCCAAGAAAATCCTAGGTGAGAGATTGGGATAAAAGGTTAGAAAAATATTCATAATAGTTTTAACAATTCTGTGGGATGTATAATATAGTTCTTTAAAAATAATCTATCAGATTGCCCATGACTGAGAAGGAAGCGATTGTAGTTGAATTCGTTTCCCATGATAAGTTAATATAATAGGTGTTTAAAGTTTCTAAGGAGAGGTTTAAATACAAAAATAAAAAAAATAACGTTTTTTAATGAAAAAGAATAAACTAATACAGTGGATTCCACTTAATGTGATCAAGGTTAATGTTATCAATCGCTTGTTGTTATCGAAATAACATGGTCCCCATTTTCTCTATTAATTTGTATGTTAAAATTATAGCTTTATGTGATCGTATATATATATATATATATATATATATCAATCTCTATATCTATATCCATATCTATCTCTATATCTATCTATATCTATATACAATCTCTATATCTATATATCAATCTCTATATCTATATCTTTATATCAATCTCTATATCTATATCTTTATATCAATCTCTATATCTATATCTATCAATTTCTATATCTATCTATATCAATCTCTATATCTATCTATATCAATCTCTATATCTATCAATATCAATCTCTATATCTATCAATATCAATCTCTATATCTATCAATATCAATCTCTATATCTATCAATATCAATCTCTATATCTATCAATATCAATCTCTATATCTATCAATATCAATCTCTATATCTATCAATATCAATCTCTATATCTATCAATATCAATCTCTATATCTATCAATATCAATCTCTATATCTATATCTATCAATATCAATCTCTATATCTATCAATATCAATCTCTATATCTATCAATATCAATCTCTATATCTATATCTATCAATCTCTATATCTATATCTACCAATATCTATATCTATCAATATCTATATCTATATCTATCAATATCTATATCTATATCTATCAATATCAATCTCTATATCTATATCTATCAATATCTATATCTATCTATATCTATCAATATCTCTATCTATCTATCTATTTATATCTCTATCTATCTATTTATATCTCTATCTATCTATCTATTTATATCTCTATCTATCTATATCTCTATATCTCTATCTATCTATATCTCTATCTATATCTCTATATCTATCTATATCTCTATCTATCTATCTATATCTCTATCTCTATCTCTATCTATCTATCTATCTATCTATCTATCTATATCTCTATCTATCTATATCTATCTATCTATCTATATCTATCTATCTATCTATATCTCTATCTATCTATCTATCTATATCTCTATCTATCTATCTATCTATATCTCTATCTATCTATCTATCTATCTATATCTCTATGTATATCTCTATATCTATCTATATCTCTATCTATATCTCTATATCTATATCTCTATCTATATCTCTATCTATATCTCTATATCTATATCTCTATCTATATCTCTATCTCTATATCTATCTATATCTCTATCTCTATATCTATCTATATCTCTATCTCTATATCTATCTATCTATATCTCTATCTCTATATCTATCTATCTATATCTCTATCTCTATATCTATCTATCTATATCTCTATCTCTATCTCTATCTATCTATATCTCTATCTATCTATCTATATCTCTATCTATCTATCTATCTATCTCTATCTATATCTATCTATCTATCTATCTATCTATATCTCTATCTATCTCTATCTATCTATATCTCTATCTATCTATCTATATCTCTATCTATCTATCTATCTATATCTCTATCTATCTATCTATCTATATCTCTATCTATCTATCTATATCTCTATCTATATCTCTATCTATATCTATATCTCTATCTATATCTCTATCTATATCTCTATCTATATCTCTATCTATATCTCTATCTATCTCTATCTATCTCTATCTATCTCTCTCTATCTCTCTCTATCTCTCTCTATCTCTCTCTATCTCTCTCTATCTCTCTCTATCTCTCTCTCTCTCTCTCTCTCTCTCTCTCTCTCTATCTCTCTCTCTATCTCTCTCTATCTCTCTCTCTATCTCTCTCTCTAAATTCTCTCTCTCTCTCTATCTACCTACCTCTACCTACCTCTACCTACCTCTCTATCTACCTCTCTATCTCTCTATCTATCTCTCTATCTATATCTATATCTCTATCTCTATCTCTATCTCTCTCTATATATGGATATGTATCTATATATCTATATATGCATATGTATATATATCTATATATGCATATGTATATATATCTATATATGCATATGTATATATATATCTATATATGCATATGTATATGGTATATCTATATATGCATAGAGGATACCATAGGAGGGATTGAGGAGATGAACTGACAAACCCATCCCCGTGTACAGTTAGAATAAAATACTTTTTAAAATTTTAATTATATTGGAAGAATAAATAAGTGTTCCTGAAAAAGTATAATAAATAAATAGTACAACAATTTATAATTGATTGTTTGAATAGATACTTTTGTGTAGGGTGATAAATGAAAAAAAATCGAATGACCAAATTTCCAGGTACAGCAAGTATAAATACAAAAAGAAAAATAGAATAAATGCAGAAAAAAATAAACTCAATGCAGCACTATTATCTATTGTAAGTTTTAAATATCAAAAACATAAAAAATTTCGAAAAAAACATTTATATTTCTCCATAAATTAGAGAAAAAAATGTTTAACAAGAATTTCCGACGTGACACCACTGTCCGTTAAAGTAGTCCGTTAACTACCAAAATAAAAAAAAATACTCAATCTATTTATATGAAAAGGTTTAAATAATACAGTGGACTC
Organism: Pardosa pseudoannulata; assembly: GCA_032207245.1. Taxonomy (NCBI): domain Eukaryota; kingdom Metazoa; phylum Arthropoda; class Arachnida; order Araneae; family Lycosidae; genus Pardosa; species Pardosa pseudoannulata. The sequence continues at coordinate 35,527,115 of CM063501.1, read as the reverse complement.
CGCTTAATGTGATCGCGGTTAATGTTATCAATAGCTATATTGTTATCGAAATCACTTGGTCCCGATTTTCTCTATTCATTTGTATGCTAAATTATCGCTTTATGTGATCGTTACATCGGTTAATATTATCAGTTTTCGAACTTCATTTTAACTGGCAAAGGATTGGTTGGTTGGCTGGGAGCACTACGGTCTACTTTTTGCAACACGAGGGCTAATGAAACCGGGACCTACTGTTTAACGCCGATTCCGAACGGCTACGAACATCCATGCCTCAGTGGGACTCGAACCCACGAACTCCGGTTCCAAAGGTCAGTGCCCTAACCATTCGGCCATCGTTCGGCAACTGGCAAAGGAATATTCACGATGTAATCAGGAACCCATTTTTTTCTTTCCCTTCTGTTATTTGAATTTCCGATAATTCTCCCTCTTCCACTTAGGGAAATGGGGAATGAACGAAGGAGTGAGGTATTACACGTTCCTGGAATTTTTCAGAAATACGCACACCCTGCTGGTGGCTAATGGTTGTCTGATAAGCAGAAGGCAACACTTTCTTATTGGAACTGAGAAGGAGCGTATTCACATTTTATGCCTTCCTCGCTTACATGCAACTTGTCGATATGGAAGCCAGAAAGCAAAATGATTTAACATTAAAAAAAAAAAGATTGATATTTTAAATCATTATGACAGGTTGATGGAACTAATGAGTCAGATGGAGAATCTCTTGATATTGAGACTCCTCCTACAAGTGCTGAAATCAGAAATGCATTGAAAGTGTTGGAACGTGGAGTACAAAACTGCTCTGATGAGTTTAAAAAACATTATGGTTACGAATAATTTATCAATGAGCTTTTTAGAAAAACTGTAAACAGTCAACAATTGATTGATTTTTCTACTATGTATACATGTCTGTTTTAAAGGATAATATACAGTATATACATATAAGGCGAGTTTTTTCGTTTTATTTTGAAATTTAGTACGTGTGAATTAAAGAGGGGGTAACTTCATCTAAATTTGCATATCGTTTATTGTTATAAATTGGTTATTGTTATCAAAATCACGGTGTCCTAAACTGATCACATTAAGCATAGTCCACTGTATTTAGAATAATTAAGAGCGCTGTATAATATTATACCGCATGCAGCCAATGATCGATTCCTTTCCAATTTCTGTATATCTTTGCCTTTAACCCCTTCCGGTGCGATTTAATAATGAAAAACTGTGCATGAAGTAACAATTTAATTTTTATTTAAAAAACTTGTTTCATTTTACAATTGTTACATATTTTTAATTAAAATCCACTTTTTACATAGTGTTAAATAATACCAGAAACGGTAAAATTAAGAAAATATCAAAGCAAAACATTAATAGGGTATACAGATAATAGTCTTCAAGCTAGTGGTACTTTTCAAAACAAAGTGCAAAGGAATTCTTAATTGTTTACACCGCCAAGTAGTCTCACTTTTAATTTGATTCTTGTAACACACACGGCATTTCTTAGTAGGTTTTCTTTTATTCTGACTCATCAAATTGGCAGTGACTTGTATCAAGAAATTCTAAGTAAACAATATGTAATAGTGACCTGGGATTTCCACAAGTAACAAAAGTGTTGTCAAATTCAGTACACTAGAAATTTTAAACTAAATTAATTATCATATTTAAGAGTAACTTAATCGCATGACGAGTGTAGCTCGTCATTGTGCGGTATGGAATCAAAAACCAATGACGAGATAGACTCGTCATTTTACCGGAAGGGGTTAATAGACAGTCTGTTCAACCAGCTTTTCGGTACTATTTTTGGCGTAACTGGATGCTAATTCACATGAGTTTTTTTTCAGGTTTTAAAATTTTAAGAAGCAAGAGATTGCTTGGATTGCACTTTCGTGAACTTTACCTTTCGCATAATCCGTTGACAGCAAAGGTATTAAAAGTATTTAAATAATTAAATAAAATAAACACATAGACATTTCGAAGATATAAAGGTATTCTTCTTCAGAGAAAAATACTAGTACCTCATTGATCGTGAGATCTACCAGATACTTCTTTAGAAAAATCATGGATTCTTAACATTGCCTTGTGAGAATTTTTATATTTTATTCATATTTTTTTTACTCCCTCTTTTAGCTTTTTCATTTTATATATTCTTTGAAATATTCTAGAACTTTCTCTTTTAATCCTACTCCTATTTCAAAAGATTGAATGGAAAAATATTAAGAAAAATATATTAACCCATTCGCTAAAATTTTCCTTCTTTTCATTTAACCCTTTTTATCCTGACGGTACTTATAAGTAGCATTTCAATCAAACACCTATACATTCCTAATGAAGCCGTTTTTCCTTACGGTACTCACAAGGACATGAACTATGCAGTTCCTACAGCAGAAAAGAAATGACAGCACCAATCAGGAATCCTTTTTCATTCGAATAGTAGGAATTTTATTATTGTGCTGCATTCGAAGGTCATTTTGTGGTAGAGTTGATACACATGTTGTTCAACTGAGTAAATTTAGTGGTTTATTACCAGTTATTTCGTACTATATACAAATCTAGACTTCGCAGGTAAGCATTTCATTTGTTTTATTCATAGTTTAATATTTTATTTTCTATCATAGAGTCAAAGATACATGTTGGTACTAGAAAGTACCAGTTGCAAAATTAACTACTAAAATACAGTAAAAATTATTTATCTTTTTCTGTGATTATTCTCCATTAAAACTTATCTATTGAAGCAAAAATGCAGTAAGAAAGTTGATGGTAAATTAATTCAGAATATAAAAGATTAATTTTTGCACATAAAAGAATCTCTTTCTAGAAAGAAAATTATTGTGCATGAAAATACATTTATGATAATTTTCCAAATATAATTAGAATGATCTAAATATTATTAACTATCATAATTGCTGAAATAAGTTAAGGTGGCATAAAGATTTATTTAAATATTTATACGTAATACACATTTTGAAAGCGGGAAGACTTCCTATTTTAAAAGAAATAATTAAACAAAAGGATGCCAAACCTATAAATTTTCAAAGACATTTTTGTAGTTTCGTTTCAACTGTAATAGCTCCAATCTAGATTCTTTTGTTAAGGAAACTTTAAAACTTCTCTACAAAATTTTTTACGCCTACTCCGATAAATAATTACAACTTTAAGTTCCATCTTCATTAAACCGTGGCATTTATCCGTCTTTACTCTTATTAACCAGAAACATAATTTTCGCTTCCTTAAATGAAACCCACTTCGTTAATCGCAAAGAGTTGAGAATGTCGACAGTTATCTTTTTCTTGGCAAACAAGGACACTCTCTTAATGGTTAATTAACGCCGTTATAAATCATCCACTTTCAATTTAGTTCCTTGAATGTTTAGAATGCTATAGAGGGCTCTCAGGATATTTTAATGTTATTCTGAAACTACACTTGGGAGTATTTGCTGCGTAATGATGTGTAAAACTGTCCATAAATTTATCCTATTTTTCAATATGGCTTTTTCCTGCTTCCTAACGTCTATCCCTATTCAGAGTTGAATGGAATGTTAATCTAATAGCGTTAAGTTGATGAGGCAAAATGGGTCTTTGACGTACTTTTTTAAAAACTTGAACATGAAGGTAAATTATAAAGGGACTGTATGAATGCAGTTATAATTATTTAAGTATTCTTAGAGTATGAAATGAAATTTCTACCTACTTTGAGTGGAAAAAGAAATCCTGTAATAATGCAAAATAAAATCCTAATGCAAAATAAAATTCTTATTTTATTTTGCATTATGTCATTTTTAAACTCACGAAAGAACATGTGATATAGCATTTTATCATGTTGTGACATCACTACACCCCATTGGCGTAACAAAGAGGCTTTGTTAAAGCCCAGGGCAGGGCAACACTCTGAGCTTTTGACACTACACTACAAAGGGTTGTCGTTTCGACCACGCCTTGAGATGTCAGAGGTGAATCGGAAGAACGGACGGGACAAAGATATGTCAGACAGTGAGGCTCCACCGAAGAAGCCAATCAGAGGCTACCAGGACAGCGACGTTGAAAGAAAAAGCCAATGGGAAGAGGCGAAAGGTGACTTCAATCTGCACGAGTTTTTTGCCGGAGAGTCCCCAGGAGGGGAGAACGAACAGCGGATCGACTTGTGGCGGATGGTTTTTTTGGAGATATTTTCTCCAGCTTTGTGCGGGACTCAAGGAGACCCAGTTGTACTCCTGTACAACGGTATCTGTCTGCATCTGTCCGCAGATTGTTTTTTTAAGGTTAGCCTTGAACCTGGGGCTTTTAGGTCATCACCAGCCCGTCCAAGAATTGTGATTTCCATTTGCAAAATTTGTACATACTCCATTTTAATCAAGAATTAACGTTATTATTGTTTCTAAGCTGTTGTGACGCTTTCAATATTTTCAAATAAGAGGTAACGTGAATAATGGATCACAGTCAAAGATAAAATTGGAAATTTACTTTTATTCTTGATTAACTACGACTATTTACAAAGGAATGTTAATTCCTAAATCAGGTAGAACTGCAAAGGATGGTTGCCGGTAAAACTCCCTCCCGACGATCACAGTCGAAAGAAAAACAAGAGATTTAATAATCTCTTACAAATGGGGAGGTTTTTCAGGGTGCAATCAAACCCAATTTATCCCCCGTTCGGTATTTGAGATTCTGCCGCTCCCTATATGAGCGGACTTTACGAATCTCCCGAACTAGCAAGCTGGCTCTGGTAAAAAAAGGCGAAAGCCTCCACGAGGTCAACACACCCACGAAAAAAAATGACGAAAAGCCCAGAGTTGCAAAATTGTAGGCTTTTTTACCTGGGGGGTCAGTTATGGTCCCGCCAATTTTTTTTGTTTCAGTTAAGATCCCAGTTACTTGAGAACTCCAGCTAAAGTTACAGTTATATTTTTTAGCTGAATTCTCATTCGCTGGCTGTCCCTTCACGGAATTTCCGAGCATTCTTTAACGAGATCCATCAGGGGCGTATTCGTCTATTCAGTCCGATTGTCAAGATCCCAGACTCTGCGACGTCCGCTATTGTCCAGGTAAACAGGAGTACTACGATCAGCTGTTTTGGCGCATGCTCGGACAAAGGGGAGTCTTCACAACGTCTTGTCATAACTACTTCGACACCCACAAGCTACCCGAGGATCCCGTGACGTTACAATGTCATACACTTTGACAGCAGAAAAGATTAAAAATTGAAAGATATAGGTAAAGATTCTTGTGTTGTATAGTGTTTGGTATATGTCTTATACCAAATATAATCTGTGAGGAGCAAAACTCACAGTGAAGACGTCTGAAAGATATTTAGGGTAGGAAAATGATAAACGATTATAACAGCCTTAGAGTATTGACATGGAGAGAAATTTTTCTTTGAATTACACACAGGGATAAATAGCAGGGTTAGTTCCATCGTTAAGTCCGATAGGCATTGAGATGAAACCACCATCGTAGACATTGGTAAACAGTGATGTAAATAAAAATTATGTCAAATACCAATTAAAGTGTTTGTGCCCTCCCAAAAGTTGTGAACACATATGAATTTTCCGCGCTGACCAGTTGCCGTTTTCCCACCTGAGAACGTATATTATTTCTGCATCTTTAGTTCCTTGACTGCATTTTATCCCTGTGGCAATTACTTTTACTAAAACTTCTTTAAAGTCTTTACAAATTTTCTGATTATTGAAATCTATTTAGATTAGCATGAATTTTAATAATTCTAATTTATTGTCTTATAATCTTACCGTTTTAATAGAATTTTAAAGTTTGAAATTATTTTTTTCCAGTTTTCGTTATTTATATGGCGAGTTGTCCTCATTCGAATCCATGCGTCACCTAATTTAATAAGCATGTGAAGTGTGTGGCGACCCTACGACTTATGAGTCCATGGCAAATACATCTTTTGCTACGCCCTAGAATCTATTATACCCTTTACTGGATTTAGAGCTCTGTTATACACCAGGGCCGTTTGCAAGCAGAAATTTTGGAGACTAATGTTTTCATGAATGCTCATATTTTGGAGCCAATTTTAAGCAGTAGCACTCAGTTTTATTAATTTTTATTCAATACATTTCTGACAGTAACTTTTTAAACTAGCCTAACAACTCAAAGATTCGGACATACTTTCATTGTCCTCTCACAGAAGTAATGATGGCAGCTTGTGTGGTGCAACCCTAATAAAATTGCTACAAAACTTAAAGTATGGAAAAGCAAACAGCGAAGGCAATTTCCTGCTGCATTAAAAAAATATATAAAAAGTTTAATAAAATGACATCATAGAAATAAACTTTTTTATTTTAAATATAATAGAAATACTTTGAAAAGTAATAGAAAATAATAAATTTAAAGCGAATTTAACACTTTCAACCGATTTGAATAAGTAGCAGTTTGAACGGAGATTCCTAAATTATTTCACACAAATTATATTTGAATTAGGTCAAAGAAATAATTTAAGAAATAAATAGCTATAATATGTAAAATATACCTTATCGTTAGTTTAACTATTGGAGTAAACTGTGATAAAGTGTTTTGTTAAATTAATAAATGATACATATGAAACACAGTTAAGCACAGCATGCTCAGACAATTCTACAGAGTATTTAAGTTCAATAAAACTTTCACAGTAATAGAAGTAATAGACATTAGAGATAACAGAAAGCTAATAAGATAAAAGCAATAAATGAAGAATTTGATAGAATTCAGATTTAAAGAAGAGGTTTTTGAATATTTAAAAAGATTTTTATTAGAAAAAACATTTTTAAGAATAACAATAAGAAAAGATAAGAATACTTTAAGAGTCACAGGAAGTAATGATGAAGGCAGCTTGTGCAAATTAATAAAAGAACAAAGAAAGATAGAAGCAAGAGGAGACAATTCCTAAATTATTTGAATATAATAAGAAAGCTAATAATAGAAGAATATAAACAGTAATAGAATAAAATACTTTTAAAAAGTAATAGAAAATAATAAATTTAAAGCGAATTTAAAACTTTCAAACCATTTGAATAAAGTAGCAGGCAGTTTGAACAGGAGATAAATATAAATTATTTGACCCAAATTATATTTGAATTAGAAAAGGAAACATTTTAAGAAATAGTTAGCTATAATGTGCAAAATATACCCTATCGTTAGTTAGTTTAACTATTGGAGTAAACTGAGATAAATCGCTGTGCTAAATTAATAAAGGACACATATATGAAACATAGTTAAGCACAGCATGCTGAGACAATTCTACAGAGTATTTAAGTTCAATAAATCTTTTCACATTAACAGAACAGTAACAGAACAGTAATAAATTTAAATCGAATTTAACACTTTCAACCGATTCGAATAAAGTAGCAGTTTAAACAGGAAATTTACCTACGTTATTTCACACAAACTATATTTGAATTAGAAAAGGAAACATTTTAAGAAATGGTTAGCTATAATGTGCAAAATATACCCTATGGTTAGTTTAACTATTGGAGTAAACTGAGATAAAGCGTTGTGCTAAATTAATAAAGGACACATATATGAAACAAAGCTAAGCACAGCATGCTGAGACAATTCTACTGAGTATTTAAGTTCAATAAAACTTTTCACATTAGTAGAGCATTAATTGCACAGTAATTGCACATTAAGATAACATTAAGAGGAGAGTAATAGTAAGAGTAATAGTAAGAGTAATAGTAAGAGTAATAGTAAGAGTAATAGTAAGAGTAATAGTAAGAGTAATAGTAAGAGTAATAGTAAGAGTAATAGTAAGAGTAATAGTAAGAGTAATAGTAAGAGTAATAGTAAGAGTAAGAGTAAGAGTAATAGTAAGAGTAAGAGTAAGAGTAATAGTAAGAGTAGAGTAAGAGAAGAGTAAGAGAAGAGTAAGAGAAAATAAATTTAAAGCGAATTTAACACTTTCAACCGATTCGAATAAAGTAGCAGTTTAAACAGGAGATTTACCAAAATTATTTCACACAAATTATATTTGAATTAGAAAAGGAAGCATTTTAAGAAAGGGTTAGCTATAATGTGCAAAATATACCCTATCGTTAGTTAAACTATTGGAGTAAACTGAAATAAAGTGTTTTGCTAAATTAACAAATGACACATATAGGAAACATAGTTAAGCAAAGCATACTGAGACAATTCTACAAAGTATTCTTTTCAAAATATCTTCAACTTTTGTAGGAGGAATGTCTTAAAATGCATTCCTTTCCTTTTTCCAAAGGAACACTATTTTAATCTAAATTTATATCCACAAACCTTCAGTATTAAGTTACTTGAACTGCATTAAAAATGCCTCCAGCTCTCTGCTATAAATATTCTAAGCTAAGGATTTTTAAGGAATTAAAGGCTTTGATACATTTGTTCAGTTTTATTTGAAATATCCGAGGCGAGGATTTATTCGCCATATGTTACAAAAATGCTTAACGTTAAGTCTATTACATAAATGGTTTTATAAATTTTCTTATTTATAAAATGGAGAGCAGAAACAACTGAATGTGTAATAATTCAATTTTATTTTTAAAATGCGAATTACTCTTAAATAACTGAATTATGAATTTTTTATGTTATTACTGAAATATTAAATATATGATGTCTAGAAAATAATACAAACTATCAAATTTAAAGGCGATAAGAAGATACGTATAGAAAAATTAAAGAGTTAAATATAGTGGATTCCATTTAATGTGATCAGTTTGGGACACCGTGATTTTGATAACAATAACCGATTGATAACAATAAACGATATGCAAAATTAGATAAATTTACCCCCCTTTAATTCACACCTTATATTTATGTACCGTATATTATCCTTTAACACATAAGAATTGTATACATAATTAAAAAAATGACCATTTGTTGACTGTCTACAATTTTTTCTAAGAAGCTCATTGATAAATTATTCGTAATGATATTGTTTTTTAAAGTCACCGGACTAGTGTTGTACTCCACGTTTCAACACTTTCAATGCATTTCTCATTTCAGCACTGTCGTGTAGTCCTCGTTTATATTTGGGTATTAATTTGTGATCAAATGTATAGTGGTATTTATTTTGATTGCGTTGTGTAAAAGTATTTTAGTACTAAATTTAACCACAGGTTCTGAGAAACTACAGACATAAAATATGAAAATAAACTAAAAGCTAAATTAAAAGCATCTGAAACCAGCTTAAAATTGAAAAAAATTTATATATAAAGATATATATATTATATATATATCTATATATATATAATATATATTATATATATTATATATATACATCTATGGTACACATCATTCTGATTCAATCTTCTATAAATCTGATTTATGCTTTCCTAAAAATTACTTTATCCACACCTTCAAATTAGGTGCCACTCTAATTTAGTTTGGATAATAATTTTCATCACTTAAGTAAACATGTAAATATAAGAGAGAGGACCTAATCTCAATTTCAAACATATGTAAAAGGGGGTACCTTTGTGAGTTAATATGTTGTGCCCGGAACACTGCTGGTTGATGGCTGATCAGGATTGGGTATGTATGGATCTTCCGTCGGTCTGGTCAGGGCTTCCTTGTTTGAGGTGCGGCCGTAATATTTGATACAGGAACACTTCCTGTCTCACTTGTCTCCTTGACTGGACTCTCTCCTTGACTGGACTCCCGAATACCTTCCCTTTTTTTTAGATTTTTCTTATTTTATTAATTTCATCTTTTTCCCCTCTTCCTTCTCATCGTCCAATCGGGATGGTTGTAAAAATATAATTGGTCTGCTTAAACCCCGCCTTGAGACCGCCAACATGGAAAACTTTATCCCTTATAATTGGGCACTGTCCCTTAGGGACTCATAAATAACTCCAGAAAGGTACATTCTTATTTAATGTCAAGTACGGATACGGGATTCTAATCTGGGACTGAGATCAGAACCCCGCCCGAGACCACCGTACAAGACAACAATATCCGTAGAATATAATTTTATGTTCCTCTATCTTTTACAAAGATGTGATGAGGTCAGATTTAGATCCCGAGAATTTTACTTCTCGAATGAATGAATCAATTATATTACTGATCTAAATTGCCTCATCACACACGCTCCCTCCTCTGGAATGTGTCTCCGTTTTTTCATTTTGTTTGTTTCTTCTAGTAAAATCATGATTTTTCAAAATTTTGCACATTAGAGGCTGAGAAATGTTGCACTGACTCATTTTTGATAACCTGTCATAAAGACATCAAAATTTTGATCTTTTGTTTTAATGTTAAATCATTTCAATTTCTGGCTTACATAGTGACAAGCTGCATGTAAGCGAGTAAAAATCCGGGAACGTGTAACACTCTTTTGTTGATTTCCCTAGGAGAAAGATTGAGAATTCTCGGAAATTCAAACAAAAGCGAAGGGTTTCCTGCTATCTCAGCTACAAATCTTTTATGTTTCGAAAGAATGGTTTCCTTCTGAATAGATTGTGAATATTCCTTTTCCAGTTCAGAAACTGATAACATTAACTGATGCAACGATCCCATAAAGCAATCATTTTAACATATAAATGAATAGAGAAAATCGGGACCACGTGATTTCGATAACAATAAGCGATTCATAACATTAACCGCGATTACATTAAGCGGAGTCCACTGTAGTTGAATTTTCTCTCCTGATTGTAAATCCTTTGAACTGAAAGTTTTAATCTGAATTAGCAGCCATAATTCTTTCTGCCATTGAGTTGCTTCAACTAGATCAAAGATGACTTTATGCCTTTTTTACTATAGATATTTGAAGTTTAGAAATAAGTGTTTAGTTATAATACATTTGCCCAACTTTATTTAAGATGACTGAATAAGTATGCCAGGACTTGTCCAGGCTTTAAATATAACTGTTACAAAATATGACTAGCATTAAACATTTAATAAAGCAATTTAAATTTCTTCATAAACGAAACAAGGACAGCAGAAATTAGGTACAGATCGATATCTACGCTCCGGCTTTTGTCGCCAAATTTGGCGACTTTTTCGGGCGTTTTGCTGGGCGCTGACTGTTCTCAGAATGTGTGTATGTTTTTTATATTTGTTCTAATAATATGAACGGAGGGTTGAGTGGACGTTAAAAAATTTATATATCTTCAGAAATTTTTTTCTTTTTCATTTCTATTTTTTACAGGGTTTAAAAGAAATTTATGGCGTCCATGTTTTTTTCTTGGTGATCTTTCAGAAAGCGCCTCTGTCGCCATTTTTATGTGGCGAAAAACTTCAAAAATATTTTTTCAATTATTCGAAAGATGCTAAAGATTCGTATTATCTGTTCCAAAAATTCAAACATGTAATGATAATCAATTTTTTATTTGAAAAGAGATTAATAAGCTGAAAATGAAAAATTAAATTTTTGTTCATAATTTAAATGATTACAAAAAATTTGATTTTATTCATAGGAAAATAAAAAATATAATTTTGAAAAAGGAAAATGCTAGCACTAAAAGATATAAAGAGTTATTTCCTATAAAGAGATAACAGAAAATTTTAAATAATATTTTTCTGACAGATAAATAACTTAGGATAAAAAAATCTGAATAAAGTCTCTGACAAACTTTTATGCCATTTGTACTTTAATTTTTATTAAAGATGTCCCTTTTAGGTGACACAAAGATATTTTTTTGATTTAATTGTATTACACCTCACATATATAAATATTACAATTACTTTCACATATGTGAAACAAGAAGAGAGCATCATATTGAAAGTTATTTTTTCTAGATAATATCTTGAGTCATAAAAATTTGATAAACTTGCGAAAACTCTGAAAAGAGAGCATAAAGACCACTCCTTTGCAACGCTATTCTTCCATGTAAAACTGTGTATGTCGTGACAATTGAAGCAGCGAAAATTCTTTAGACTTGCTGCACATCTTGTTTCACATTTGAGACTTGTCATCTGAACTTGCTGTAAGTTTGCAGGTTTGAAAAGCAAAACTGCTGCAAGTTTGCTGCAAACTAAATTTGCTATCTGGGTAGACGTAGGCCTGAATAGAAACGAACACATAAGGTCCCTGCCGAATGGTTTAGTAACCAACGGAAGATAACAATTCGGTAGCTTCGAGTAAAAGTTCTCTGTAGTAATTATGTAGACAGTACACTCAATATGACGAGAGTGTTTGAAGTAGTAACTGCTATCTTTGAAGATAAAAGTCAAAATTCCTAAGAGGAATACACGTTCAATCCTGAAGAATATTGAATTAAAAAGAAAACCCAAAGCACAGGGTATCGTTATCAATCTCAGAGATATATAATAAGGTTGAATTTTAGCTAAGAGAAACTCTCCAAAGGAAAGTCTGGTCAAGATGACCTCCAAGCTGACTGTTAGCTAACTCCTAAAGAAGTGATCCCAAGGTGGGATTATTGCTAAAGAAACTCTCCGATATAGAGAATGGTCAATGTGACCTCCGAATTAGCTGGTTTCTAGCTAACTACTACTTAAAAAAATCTCCTCTCGTCTCTTTTTAGGGGAGGGGCCTCCAAGAAAGGGGCCTCAACCACAATTTCATCATTGGATCTGTTATGGCGAATGATCTCACCCAACCAACTGGATTGGTCTGGGAATAGACAATTAGGAAAACCGGGACTGGAATTTCGTGTCGGCGAAGATCCATGTCGCGGCGTTCCCTTGTGGTTTCATCTTTCTGGCTGACAAGTCTGGGCTCTCCTCCGGTTGTCTAGTCTGTTGTTTCGCTACTGTAGGACACAAAAGTCTAGACATCATGGTGCCGAGGAAACCAACACCTTTGTCTCCACATAAGCGCAGTCCATTTCTTAATCTCTTTTGAGAAGCAAAGTCTTTGAGGTAGCCGTTACAGTAGTAACTCACCGGAACTACATAAACAAATACGTCTATTCAACTGCTATAAATATTTTAAGTTATGCTCATATCCAGTATCTTTGCTGAACTTTATACGAAGTACACGTGGCGATGATTTGTTTTCTATGCCTGCTACAAAACTACTTCAACATTAAATGGATTGAATAAATCAGTTTAAATTTATTTTATTTACAGAATAATAAGACCAAGAATATAGTGCTTAATGATTCGATTTTATTTTAAAAACACTAATTATTCTTCAGTGATTGAGTTACAAGACATTTTATGTTCGTAATTATTGATAAATTAAAAAAATTGATAAATCTTTTAATTTATTAGTGTGGCTAAGATTTGTCTTCTATATGTGCTGCAAAATTGCAAACTAGCATTAAACCAATTGTTTAAATCAACCAACTTAAATTTATTTTCCATAGCAAATAAGAAGATCAAAAATATTTAAGGTACCTAATGATGCAATTTTACTTCTAAAACTCAAATTATTCTCTAATGATTGAGTTACAAAATATTTAATGTTCGTAATCACTATAAATAAAGAAAAATTGGTAATTCTTAAGGAAATTATGAAAATCCTCTGAAACTAAAAGCAATAAGGAGAGGATGCATAAAGCGAGATTAAATATGCAAAAAGTAATATTTTATTCTTGTAATTTTAAATCCGTTGGGCCGAAAGAAAACCTTTGAACTGAGGAATCTTTTGAACTGAAATCCTTTGAACTGGAAACTTTTAACCTGAATTTGTATCCTGAAGTTTTTTGTTTTAAGTTATGAAAACTACATCAAAAATGCCTCTAGTAATCTGCTCTAAATATTTTGTTAGGAAATAAATGCTATGATACAAAAGGTTTGTTCAACATTATTCGAAGCATGGCTAGGATTTTCCTTCTATATCTGTTACAAAATAAATCCAATGTTTAAATAAACCATTAAACCGGTATTAAATAAACCAATTCAAATGTATTTTTTTAATATAGAGTAAGGAGATATTATAGGGATATTATAATAAGGGAATAATTAAAGCATTCAATTATTCAATCTTATTTTTAAAACACTAATTATTCTTAAATGATTGAGATACGAAATATTTAATGTTTATATTAACCTATGATATAAAAAATGATAAATATTAGTAGAAAAATAAAGCGAACCATTTAACACTAAGGAATATGACAAGAGATTAAATAGGTAAAAAGTAACATTTTTTTTCTCATTTAAACACTCTCAACCTCTCTCCCAAATAAATAAAATTTAATAATAAATTAATCAAATGTGATTTTACTTCTTTAGTTATAATACATAACTAAAGAAGAACTATAACGATTTTTATTTCTACATTATAAACTCGTTGAAATATCTAGTCTCGAAAAAGTATGGTCATTGAACAAATTATGGTGGTATAAACAGAAGCAAGTTTTATTTCACATATATTTGCTTTTATTTTATTAATTAAAATATCTTCTAGTTCTTTATGCAAGTTTGAAGTTCACCAATAAAAATTGTGCCTCTGAGGGAGTTTAGTAAGCTGAACTCATTTTATATGACTGTACTCGATAATTTCATATTTCTCATTGTCTGTGCAGTTTGAATGAAATTCACTTTTAATTAGTTTGTGTTCTCCTGTTACTAATTTTTATGGATCGATATATTATAGCTAGTTCCTCTTTAGACTTTGAATTTGTTTTGAAGCCCCAAAGAAAACTCCTTAATTTTCCTTTTGAAAGGTGAGTATATGAGGGATTCTTGTAAGTATTCCTTTTAAAAATCAAACTTCCTGCTCCTAAAAGATAAATTACAAAAGGTAAAATATCCTAAAAGATAAGACATTACAAGAGATACCATTCATATAAAAATAGGCTGTAAACTGATTAGATATTTAGCTATTTTTTTCCAAAAAAACACATGACTTCTTAGTATTATATAGCGAATAAGTTATTTCTGAAGAAATATAATTTCTAAAACCATATAGGCTGAGAAGCTGAAGAAATCTAACATTGTGATTTTGTTTAGAGCAAAAGATGGATACCATTTTGGTTATTTGTTGCTAGTACTGGTATTGAAATAAAGTACTTTAAAATTTGTTTCATTTTCTTTTTTCTTGCGAATTTTCTAGAGTAACTGAAGAGCTTCATTTAACAAAACTGTAACAACCCCATACTGATGCTCTTAGTGTCTCAATATCAAGCACAATCCAAGTAACTACAGTTATGAGATTTGGAACTCTAAGGCATTAAAAAAGAATTAGCTTACGAACTAATTCTATATTATAAAAATAATAGTTCCTTTTTAGTATTCATGTTTGTAATTAAAGTATAATTAGGATCTTCAGTGTCATACGCATTAAACTTTAATTCTTAAGACAAAAGTTTAAACAATGGAGAAGAGCATGCTGCTGTACCTTGGATCTATTTTTAGATTTTACTACATATTTTTTTTTCTTTCGCAAAGAAAAATTATCCAACCAATTATTTTTATATAAAGGTTATTAGTTATTACAGGCAATTTTATTTGAAGTTTTATATTTACTATTTTTACATTTCTAAAAAACCTTTGAAGGGGGGCAGGCCAAACCAGGGGGTAAGGGATTTCTGCTTGGTCTCTGCTTTTAAATTACGATGTCCCACTTTGTTTGTGATGTCCTAGGGAGTAATGTTGCCAGCCTATACGGTGCTCCCATAATATTTATAATAATATCCCATAATATAGCAAATATTTGTGGTTGGTAGTAACGAATACTATTAGAGAAAGTGACCTTGCATTGGAAATAATAGTAATAATAATATTTCTGAGTTTACAACAGTTAAAGCTAAATTTGGACCACAGTATACCAGCCAGATCTTAAATCTATTGATTTCTTTTAATCGTACATGCATAGGTACTTGTCTATAATCTAACAGTGATTTAGGATACTTTAAGCATAAGCTCTAGCTACAAGAAACATATTGGCACATACAGATTTTTACCTGATAAGATCCGAAGCCCCATATTTACCTAACGAAAGGAATTAAAAAGAAATTTTAGTTATTAAAAAGTTAAATGTTTATATAAACAACTAATTTATCATGAAACAAAAAATTATTTGGAAGTTATTGCATTTTGTATCTAAGCTGAGGTAAAACAAAGAGGTGACACGTTTTTATAGCTTCTCTCAATATTGGAATTTTTTTTACGTTGATTGTTTTTAAATGTTCCAAACTAAATTCCTTTTCACATATTTTTTTCTGAAAAATTGAATTTGTTTATTTAACAGTCGTATGACCCCTTTCAATCTATGTAGAAGTAAAGTTAATGTTAGGACTGTAGAATTGATGTAAAGAGTAGTATAAATAGTATCTGATTTACAGATACAAGCCATTGGTGGTCAAAAACTAATTTAGTCAATTAATTCACCGAAAAAATAATTAAAATACTTTCTGAAATGTATTTTCTTTAGGTGCAACATAAACTATACAAATATAAAAATCTTATGTTATTAACACATGCTACAAACAAGTCTAAAACCTAATTCTTAAAAAAACTTCAACTATTAGAATTGAAAAATTCGTAGGACCAATGTACAGATATGTTCAAGGTACAGGTTTCCTTATACGCATTAGTTACTACGATTTAGAAATCTGAAAATCTTATAAATGTATTTTCTAGGATTTAGAATTGACAGATTTAATCGCTTAACATTAGAATTTCATGATGATTGTTGAAAAGGAAAATTAAGGGCCAAACTGTTTAATTCACTGACAACAAACTGCAAACTTCAATAAAACTAATAAAATCAAACCACATAAATTAGGTTATTATTAAATGAATTCTTAATAACATAACCAGAAAACGAAAACAAAACCTTAAATTCCTGGAATAATAATACGACTACATAGACATGTTCTATCTACAAGTTTTCAAGCTGCTTAAAAACTTCTTAATTTATTTTTGAAGTTACAAGCATATTCTAATATTCTAGTTGCGTTAATAAAAATCTTTAATCTTGTTGTCCATTCATAACTGACTGTGTACTAAGATGTTTATGGCATCTTTTAATGAAAATAATGGAATATGAAGATAAAATATAGTTTGTCGAGACACTTTTTTAAAAGTACGAGTTTTCTTCGCTTAATTAGGAAGCTAGCATAAATATTAGTACTCCTGCTCAAAAAATGCAAATGTGATCATAAAGTTTGTCGCCTCTTTATGTAATCTCTTTTTTCGTTAATAATTACTAAGCGGTGTGCATTTTTTGATAGATAATGTTTGCACAAGCTAATTGCCAGAAGAAAATTATAAGTATTTATATTTACTTTTGGGTAGCATATACTATAATAACTTAACGACATTGTTAAAATAATTTTAAAGAGGCTTAAAACTGACTATTATCTTGTTTGAAGTTGTTGAGAGTTTAAAAAAATTTTGTGTAATAATGGGGCTAGAGGGGCAGTTATATAATGCATGCTATATTTTGTCTGATACGTTGACGCTATTTTTATGGAAAGTTATTTTATATCATAAAGGCCATACAGGTTATTGAAAACAATCTATATCTGAAATATATTTATACTTATTAAATACATTTATACTTATACTTATTAAAGTTTATCCTTATATTTATTGTTATATTTATACTTATTAAAGTTTAGCACTGGAGTTCGAATTAGCAATACAATCATTCAATGAGAACATTTTAATAAGAAATTTGAGAACAATCAGATTTAAATCTTTTCCATTATGTTATTTATTGGAGCTCGAGAAAGATAGAGGGGTAGTTATTTCATGTAATGCATGCTATATTTTGTGTCTGATATGTTGACGCTATTTTTATTGAAAGGTATTTTAAATCATAAAGGGAACGATGGCCGATTGGTTAAGGTGCTGGCCTTCGGTACCGGAGTTTGTGGGTTCGAATCCCACTTTGGCATGGATGTTCGTAGCAGTTCGGAATCGGCTTTAAGCTGTAGGTCCCGGTCTCATTATCCCTCGTGTTGCAAAAAGTAGACCATAGCACTCCAAACCAAACCATCTAAATCATAAAGGCCATACTGGTTATTGAAAAAAAATCTATATCTGAAATATATTTCTTTAAAGTTTAGCATTTGAGTTCGTATTAGCAATACAATCATTCAATGAGAACATTGTAGTAAGAAATTTGAGAATAATCGGATATAAATCTTTCTCATTACATTATTTATTGCGGCCTGAAAGAGCATACAGATCAGCGTGCAGGACTAGAATCCCGAAGTTCTCGATTCGAATACGAAATATTTCCCAGATAACTCAGAGATCATGCAGGATAAATCTGTGAGTCTGAACGTCATCTCAGTGGGAAGCCGGCTTGTAGGAGGGAGGTATGAAATAAGAATTAACAATTCTCTTCTCTTAATAGGATGAAAAATTGAGAAGACTCTAGAGCGACATCATTTATACTCGTCAGGGATGTGTCAATTATTGGTTGGTTGGGTGTTGCATAATTGACGCTAGTTGTCGATAGTGCCAAGAGATGGCGCCAGGTGTTCCAAGAAAAAGAGGAACAGACTATGTTCTAAAGAATGTTTTTTTTTTTTTTTTAGTTAGTTCTTAAATATGTAAGTTGTTGCGAGTTCTGTTTGTGTGGTATATGTGAGTGTTTTGTCTAACGGGGAAAAGTGCTAAGTCCCCTGTAAATATGTCGTGCTGTGTGTGGAATAAAACATAAATAGTCCTAGTTTGCGTTATATATATAATATATAAGTTTATAGGTGTAGATTATAGGTCCCATGACTGTCACTTAACAGTGGATCTCCTATTCCAGCATTACTACCTAGGTAAGCACGCCTACACTGTTTATTTCTCTGGTACTCATTCGTTTGATATGAGCGAAATGAGAAGCTTATATGAGATGTTTTGTGGTATGGTAGATTTTTTAGAACTAAACCTGCATGTAATGTCGGGTAGACATTCCTCAGTTATTTCCTTAATGTTGGAACTTGTTTTTTCATTAGAAATATTTATTGTTAAAGAGTTGTTCCAACATTGGGGTTTATTGGCGTAAAATCCAAATTAGGAGATGCTGCGCGAAACAAAAGAGCACAAATTACAACAAAGTTATATAATATAAGGTATAAGAAAATAGTCAAAATTTAAGAGAAAAAACAAGTAAAAACGAGGTAAAGAGTCACATTAAAACATTTTATAAAAATTTAAATGAGGTTTAAAACACCAATGCAAATGAGAAAATCAAATGATTGGGTGAGGAGTTTCGTCTAAAAGTTAGATGAGTATGACAAAATGAACATTTTGGAGTAGGCTCAGCCAGTAGTAAATGTTTATGGGTTAGTCTACTATGACCGATACGAAGACGAGATAATATGACATCTAATTTGCTATTAGGCAGTAATGGCCAGAATGTGATAGTTGGCTTGATAAAATGAAGGTTGTTCACCGTTTTAAGGTTCTAGTCAGCTTTCTAGCGGTCATTGGTGACTAAAGCAATACACTTTTTAATATCTTGATAGGGAATGGGATCAGGGTAAAGGACAGCTGCATGTCTGGACAGATCGTCCGCCTTTTTATTGCCAGGGATATATTATGCCAATTGACTTGTTATTAGCAACCACTCAAACATATTAACAATTGTTGGTCCATTGTTGCCTTCAACATGCAGATGAGTTAATGGTAAACGTCAACGGGAAATTCTACATTTTTTACAGACGTTAGATGATGGAACTTGCAAATAAAATCCTTTGCTTTTATGACTGATTAATTAATAGAGAAATTTTCGCAAGAATTATATTTACTGTGCAAACTCGCGAGTAGATTCTTACATCTTAAATGGTTTACCGTGTCTGTTAGATATGCAAATTCAAATGTATCAGCACTTCGGAACCTATGACGTGAAGTTTAACAACTGCGAGGCTATCTGGCTGCTGAACTAGTGGATGTAGTATTAAAGACTGAGGAAGGCTGAATATCGAACTGGCTTTTTGGTTTTTCGTTTCCCCCCTCCCCTCGATTGCAGGAAGCTCCGACGAAACTTACCTCCACCTCGTTGATAGTTAAATATGAATTTGTTGAGCTAAATACCTATGCATGTATAAGGTACTGTAAATTATTTTTTAGGTTTTATAATATTGTGTAAAGATCCTCATCTGCGAAATTATTGTTTACGTTTATCACTTTATTTTTGCACCGACTTATATGTTCTACTTAAATGTATTGTTTACTTTAGAACGAATGTATTATTTTATTCCATACATGATATGTTGTTTTGAAATGGTTAATGGACTATGACTCCACTACACAACCCACTCATGGGCTTGTTATAAGATATAACCCAACAGTGTCCACAAATCAACTTTCTAACTATTCAATTCTAGTCATTTGTGACTAGTGAAATACCACGATAGATTTATTAGATTGGAATGAGATTTATATTTACAGAGCAACATGGGATTTCAGACGATAACAAATTTTGAATACATGTGGATGACTGAATGAAGTCGTTTTTTGAGGGAATTCGTGAGATGCAGATGCATTAAAGACAACTAAAAATACTGAATTGCAGTCTTCGAGCTGAATTGGATTCCCTTGATATCGCTACTCTTCGTTGACTACTAAAATACCACGACAGATTTATCAGACTGGAATGAGATCTACATTTACAGAGCAACATGGGAATTCAGACAACAAATTTTGAATATATGTGAATGACTGAATGAGGTCGTTTTTTGAGGGAATTCGTGAGATGCAGATGCATTAAAGACTACTAAAAAAATACTGAATTGTAGTCTTCGAGCTGAATTGGATTCCCTTGATATCGTTACGCTTCGTTGATATCCAATAGGATGCCAAATAAGTATATTACAAACTCATCGTTAGCCTCTAAGGATTTTCTTACAGGGATTTTGCTTCCAGCACGGAACTCTGTTCGAACACTAGAAGTAGCAAACGGAAGAGAACGAAGTGAGTTGAATATCCGGCAGCTGACCACGAAATGGTGGTATGATGGATGATGATTACCCCAACCGCATGATATGGTTCAGTTACTGATTGTTGGAAATATTTCCAGCCACTCTTCTTTTTTCACTGTAACCGAAAACTTTGCGAGCGATGCGCCAACGTTCTTTTTGTAGTAATTCCGATTTCTTTGTATGTTGAGTTTGGCTCTGTGAGCGATGCATGTATTAAAAGGTTGTCTTGTTTTACTAAAATGTTCTTGGTCGTGGTAAAAGCACCACGGAAGCTAAAATTGGGGAACTGTGTATTATTACTAATGTAAATAATGTACATAATTTTAAAATTACTGTAATGAAGCTCTCCCATATAGAAGATTACTTGGAATTAAAATATTTCTACTTGGTGCCGAAATAGATCTCAAATATTACTTGGAATACTACTTGCCTATTTGAATTACTTGATTTATTTGGAATAATTAATATTTTTCAACACTAATGAAGAGTCATCACATAAATAAAGTACCACTAAGGTTATGATATTTGTTTTAAGGGTATTACAGTACTGAATTATACAAAGGTATACAATAAAAAATTTAAGCAGTTACAGGCTGTAGGATGTATGATTGCTAAGTTATATATAATTTCTATTTCAAATTAATAAATGCATTAGCCAACAAATACATTGTTTAGCCTTTATTTACTCAGAATAGGAAGTTTAACATAAAATTTATTTCCCCATTTTTGTTTTTCTTTCTAAAATTCCAATATTGACAGTTATTATAGAAGAATCAATAGTTAAAAGTATTGAAAAATTGAATAAAAGTCACATATGAATTTTAATTTTAATGATGGATCATTGACAATTTGAAGAATTCAGATAGAAAGTACAAAATATCTTGAAAAGTTTGTTTAGTTATCAGCAATTAAGGAATAATTAAATTTTGGTTATTAAACATAAGATTTTTAATTAAAATGTAAGTCATAAACCATTCAGCGTTAAATAACGGTATATGTATAATTCTAAGAAAGGCACTGACTTTTAATTTTCTAATATTTTTCACTCCTTGTGTGTTCTTTCCTCTACTGAGGAAAATTTAAACATCTGTCTTGTTTTAATATTTATACCACGCGATATCAAAAGACTCTTCAACTTTAAAGTCGGTTCATTCACTAAGTTTAATTATTTCTGCACAGATAATTATATTTTCATGCAACAGTTGTTAAATTAACTTAGTGATATTACTTTTCTTTAGCTCATACTGGATCTAAAACTCTGCTTAAGTTATACCCATTTCTACAATGAGATACCTTTTAACGCTATGAGGATTTAATAAAAGCGACTAATTTTATTGACTTTAGAAAAATATCATTTTGAAGCATAATATCAATTGTAATGGTCTCAGTTGTAAAAGAAAACAGACAACTTATTGCATAAATGTGATTTTCGCTTGTTTTCCTTATTTTAGGTAGATCATTGCAGTGACTAATTCTGAAAAATATTGAATAACGCCTGTTCTTCAGTAATGTCTAATACAGACGAATCATTATATCAATAAATATATTTGCCGGCGACATCTGGAAAATGTGTTGAATGGGCAGAACATTTACATCTATTACACAGAAAGATTTTGAAAATGTGTTGGAAGTATTTTAAGTGGAAGACACTCCTTTGATTAAGATATTTTGTGGCCGGGAAAATAGTTTGGTTTGGAGTGCTACGGTTTACTTTTTGCAACACGAGAGCTAATGAAACCAGGACCTACAGCTTAAAGTAGATTCCGAAGGGCTACGAACATCCATGCCACTGTGGGATTCGAACCCACGAACTCCGGTACCGAAGGCCAGCACCCTAACCAATCGGCCATCGTTCGGCCGGCCGGGAAAATAGATTTTCAGGAATTAGAATGGGAGATAGAAAGTTTTTAAAAAGATATTAAAGTGAAATAATTTTGATATATTACATATACATATACGTGTATTTGTGTGTGAAGGCGGTGCAATGAAAAGACTATTCTTTCAGTACTTCATGCTTTCATGGCAACTACTACACTTTTACTACATTGGATTGTGGCAACGAGGGAGGAGAGAGCGTCAGATTGAAAAAGAATGTCGAACGAGATGGGAATAGAGGGATGGTTTTGATAAAACTCAAATTGAAAATGACGATTTCATTTTGTATTTAGTCATTTGTTTTGTTTTATATTTTCAAAATTAAATGTTTATTTTTGTTAACCGTTCGTTTTGTTAAATGTTCGTTGTAATTTTAACCTCCCCTCACGCATATATGTGTATATGTGTGTGTAAATGTATGTTCAATGATACTTTAAACCAAACTACCAAACTTAATTATAATTATGTTCCAAAATTAATTTCTGGCGATTCTATACCTAAAATGACAAACTTTGCTGAAAAATATTTATTTTGCTTTTAATTCTAACAATCTTAGGAGAATGAGAATACTTAATTTCTGCTTTGCGCTACTGATCTTATGCAACTACTTTATGTAAAGTCCCCACATAGTACACTCTTAACAAATCTGACTGGTTAGCTCCCTTGCGTTTTCATGGTATTATGTAACCGAACATGAAAAGTTTTAGAGAGTTAAAGACTGAATTTCTGAAGAAAGTCAGCATTTTTATTTTAAAATTTTTCAGTTTCCGTTCATGGACTAACGACTGTTCATCATTCAGAATGGCTATAATTGTTAAATTTGTAGTGAGTAAAACCCATCTATTACATATAGATTTGCAAAATCCTTACAAATACCTGTGAAAGCTCTTTACAAGAGTAAAGAAAATCTCATTAGAAATAATGAGAAAGCTTAAAATCTTATTGAAATAACAGTTTGTATTGTTTTGTTAAAGTGCTGTCGTGTAGCTGTCGTTTAAAATTAGGTATTCACCTATGATCAAATTTATAGTGGTTGTTTATTTCTTTTAGTCACAAAGACTAAATATTATTTGGGTTGCGTTGTGTAGATATTTTAAGTTTCAATTCAATCACAGGTTCTGAGAGACTACAGACTTAAAATAAAATAAACTAACAAGCTAAATTAAGAACGACTGAAAAAAGCTTTAAAGTAAAAATGAGTCAATTTATTACGATTATATATACATTATTAATATACAAGATTTAGATTAAATTTCATACGATTTACTTTTTAATATATCAAAATAGGTGCCACACCAATTAAGATATGATAATAATTCCCTATCACTTAGCTAACTATGTATATAGGAGAGAGGACCTAATCTCAATTTCAAATATGTATAATAATGCGTACCTTTGTGGATATTTTGAGTGTGCCAAGGCTATTCTCTTGGAAGCTCTTGTAGATACCTTTCGATTGATGTGATGATAATGTGGATTCCGTATCACAGCTGGTAGGTGACCTTCTAATATAACTTGGGGTGATACTGAAAAGCGGATGAGCTGAAAACTTCTGGTCGCTGAGAGATGTCGAGGTGTTCCTTGGGCTCAACTCCTTTGATCCCCGTACTCTGTCGAGTCCTGAATACTTGCCGTCGAACTCTCAACTCCGAACTCTGACTTCAACTCAGCTCCTCGAACACGGACAGTCTGACTTGTCTCCTCGACTCGACTGCTCTGCTACCTTCGATTCGACTCCATTCTCGAACCTCTCCTTCTCTTTCTAGACTTTCCTTTTATATCAATTTCATCTTTGTCCCCTATTCCTTCTGTTCGTCCCATCGGGATAGTTGTAAAAGTGTTATTGGTCTTCTTAACATCGCCTTGAAACCGAGAACGTTGAAAAACCTTGCCTATTCAAATTAGGCACTACCCTTAGATACTCGTAAATAATTCCACAAAGGTACATTCTGATCTAGTGTCATGTACGGAGACTGGATTCTAATCTGGGACTGGGATCAGAACCCCGCCAGAGACGAAAAACCTATTGAATATATTTTATGGTCCTCTATCCTTTACAAAAGATGTGATGAGGTCAGATTTAGATCCCAAGCATTTTACTTCTCGTATGAATTAATGAATCATATTACTGATCTAAATCGCCTCATCACAAGTGCAACTTTGGGCATTTTCTATACTTTACATAATTGCTTACAAAAACATATATAAACCATTCACCTAGATATACTGCTAATTCATAAGGGAGGAATTCTCAGAATCAAATTTGCCGGTTCTCGAATTAACTCCAGGGAAATAGAAGTATAAAAGAACGAGATAAATTTGGACAAGCCATCGACAGAAGAAACACAAAGTATTTCGATTAAATTTATAAATTATCCACAGGAGAGAGATCCGAATTAACGTTTATTCTTTTGCAAGACCTTGAATATATTATTCACAGCAGTTACTGACAAAATTATTTGCCAGTAAATAAATGTTTAAAAGTCTTCAGATGTTCCCCAGCGAATATGTAAATTGCGATGGACTAAATGGTTAATAGTGTAAAAATAAACGTCTTTTTCAGCATTTTATCAATATTAAAGCTTTCAATGCAATTCGTAAATAAATTTCTCTTTATTTGTTCCATAAATTATATTATTCCCCCTGGTTAAAACTGCTCAAGAGAAAAAAGCTATAAAAAAATGAAGATGAAGACTATATCAGCTATATTGTACCTAATGAGGCTTTGAAAAGAAGTCAAATTTCTAAATGAAAGTTTAAAATTTTACCGAAAGAATATTTAAAACCATATTTCATATTGCTGCTTTTTTTCGGGACTGAAAATAAGTTTTAAATAAGTCTAATACATAAAATACATGCATACATAAATAAATGTTAAATTAAAATACACAGACGCCGAG
This sequence comes from Pardosa pseudoannulata, assembly GCA_032207245.1. NCBI lineage: Eukaryota > Metazoa > Arthropoda > Arachnida > Araneae > Lycosidae > Pardosa > Pardosa pseudoannulata. The sequence goes on along the minus strand of CM063501.1, from coordinate 35,501,612 downwards.
GTTAATTAAAGATTAAGTTAATTAAGTTAAAAAAGGTAGAACGCGGATAACTGCACCCACGTGCAACACTCTGCTTACACCAGAACTGACAACAATGCAGTGTTGCCAAAACACATAATAGAAGAAATTACAGTTAAGGTTACAAAATAACAGATTATACAAAGTATAGAATACAACAAATGTGATTAACACTTAATAATAAAATACATAAAGAAATTAAAGAAATACATTCTTATATTAAGGATGAAAATTATCTTTTGTTCTGAAGTTTTTTTTCCTGTGATTATTGAAAGTGGAACTCGAATTAGAGTGAATAAGAAATTTTTCCAAAAATTGTGAGCCTATTGAGAAAAATATGATTTGAGTATACATTTTTTAAGACTAGAACAATTTTCTAATTAATCAATTGTTTTAGATTATGGTAGTAAATACTCAGTATATTAACGAAATCTCTATAAAAAAAAAAGTGAAATCTGACATACAGTATGCTTATCATCAAATGATATAAGGCTTTTTTAACAGTGTAATGATAATACAGCTAATAGCAATTAATTTTTTTTAACTAAGGTTAATTTCTGTTACGACTTTTTAAAGACCTAATACAAGTATAATTTTATGTCTAAGAATGCCAGTAAAGTATTGTTTTATATAAAGATAATTTTTTTCCTCCGTGATGCTATTAATTTGAAAGATTCATCTCAATTTTTACACTCATTACTTTCTTTTTTGAGCTTTATCATATTTTAATAATAAATCAGATAATTAATCTTGAATGAAGCATTAATTGCCACTTACTATGAAGTGGCCCCGGCGCTTATTATTAATGAATAACTTGATATCTTGTCAGAGAACATTTAATGAAGGGACGTTGTTGAACAAAGAAAAATTTAAGCAGAAAAAAAGTAGTCTTGTCAAATAAATGTTCTAGTATATGTCGAGAAATAATTTAATATTTCCGTAAAGATTTTTATCGTTAAAAATATTTTAAAATTGTTTGCACACGCGATTAATGTATAAAGTAAAAATATGCAATGATGAAATAAGACAACTAAAATTTTACTTTAGAATTTATTTTAATCTTGTGTGAGAATTTTTATCTCATGTTTGATAAAATAGACCAAATCCGGACTGTTAATGAATGAGTTTTAAAATGAGTCCGTTTTTTCGAAAATTGTCTAAAGGTAAATTTTAATTTAATATGCAATATCCCGTAATTTGGAAATAAATTAGAAAAAAAAGATGCCCTTGGAGGTATTTTGATGCCATCAGGAAAGCAAAGACTCTAGAACGAAAAAAAAAAAAAGCGATTAGCCCTAAAATAAAGATGTAGAACAAAAAGCAACCTTTAATGAAGCAAACTAAAATTTCGATTGCAAATTTTGACTTGATCACACAGCGTGACATTTGAGAAAAAATAAAATAAAATAATTATGCGGACACGTGTGCCCACGGCGGCCATTCAATTATATATTATACTTCACTTTATTTAAAGTTATTAATGAAGTGAAGAAAATAAACTAAAGTAAGCTAAAAATTTGAACTTGAGGTCCGAACCTCTCATTTTTTTAAATAAGGATACAATTAAACAATTGCTAAAATAAAAGTTGTTAATAGTCTTGAAACTTTATAAAATATTGATTCAACAATGTCTAAAATCGTATTCCACTATGAGTAGTATATATTATAAAATAAGTAGAATGCAAGTACTGATATCTGGCTGATTCCGATATACTATAATATTTGCTTTATGGAGATTTTTCGTTTTATATAGTGTAGATTGCAATAAAAAGGCAGGTGCACAACTATATGTAACAGCAGTTACAAATTAAAAATTTCAATATTTTACAGTTAATTGTTTTTGAGTTATACAACTAGTTAAAATGCATTCAGGTATAATTAATATGTATATTCAAAGTTTGAAAGTTAAAATTTTCTGTTAGAATGTGCAGACATTAAACTTAAACTACTCAAAATGGAATCTGGTATAGTCGAAAATGAGTATATTGAAAGTCTAATCCCAAGAGATTTCACAATAACAGTACTTTCTTTACTTGAAACAAAGAAGTTAAAAAATTTTGTTCTGTATTCTTTATTGTTTTGAAGGTAAGTGTCTTGTTACCTTATATATATATAAGAAATGCATTACATAACCCCCATTAACAACCATCAAAATTAAAACATTAAATTTTTGTGAAACTGATATTTTAGAATGCAGTTTCTCTCTTCCAGCTTTTAACACTTCGAGTGCGGGAAAATTATTTTTACGTTTTTTGCAATCTGTCACTAGAGCGCCGGTCACTTAAAAACACGTATTTAGTAGATTTGTGGTGGATACCCGCTAACTACCACAAATCTACATATAATTATATGTATGTGGGAGATTATACACGTGTTGTTTGAGTTGCTATGCAACGCTTTGCATTTTTTCTTTACACAAGTTATGATAGTCGAGTCACTCGGTCTTTTCTTGCGTTATTTCTTCTTCAGTCGAATTCTAACTTCAAAACGTACAAGTCGTGTTTTGTCAATTTGAGGCTTGGTTTTTTTTAGTGTTGAATACAAAATTGATAAAATGAGCCGTTGAGACAAAGATAGGGATGAAGAAATATGCGCTAACAGATTATCGGACTAAATTGTTTATTTTTGTGATTTCATAAAAATATTGGTTTTTCTTTCTTTAAATAATCATACAGTATACATTAAAGTAAAAAAAAATTTGTCGTTCATAAAAGCAAAGTAGCCTTCGATTTACTACGATTTTTCTGAATAACTAAACTTTCAAGCAATAAAAAAAAAAAAAAAAAAAAAAAAAAAAAAAAAAAACCGCCCGCTGCACGCGTAAGTTGGAGGTGAAGTATACCCGCATGTCAAGTGTTAATACTACAGGTCTGTGTCCAGAATTTATAGTAGAAAAATACTTAGGAATTTTTTGAATTGCATAAAAAACTTTTTCTTCAAACTCCCAAACATATAAGTTAGAATGTTTTAATCTTGAAGAAATTTCTAGATAAAATAAAAGTTTCGAAATTAATATAAATATATTTATTCCAGAATTGAATGATTACTTTTGATACATGTTAAAAGTAATATAAAAAAATTGGTTCATTCATTTCAAAAACATTAAATATTCTAATATACGGTAGAATATCAACTCTTTAATAAACAGTTTGAAATTGTAAACGACAGTAAAACGATGATATTAATTTTCTCACTATTGAAATTTAATTTTCGTTTCCGACACTGGTGTAATCGAAATTACTTTTACTTGAAATATTTGAAACCATCAATTACAATCCCTTCAACTGAAAAAGAGAGTATTTCATATCTTTTAAATGATCGAAGAAAATAAAAAAATAACAAAGTCTCTTTTTTTTTTTTAAGTAATTATGTTTCCTTGACTTTTTTTAAATCTGTAATAAGAGAATTCCTGGCATATTATTTATTGATAAATTTTTTTATTAATAGTCTATGTTACTATTTGCTTTGAGGTATAATTATCTTTGTCATCTAAGAGGACTTCTCCGAAGCAAAAAAAAGTTGGAAATATGTATATACTATGCTTCGTTTTCGATTTTAAACGAGTACTTTAGCAATTTTAAATGCAACTTTGACAGAAATTTAAAATTTAAGTGTTTTATTCATAGATTACTTTTGCACTTTATAAGTAATCTGTAGTTTAAAAGCAATCCGTTTCATTAAAAAAAAAATCTAGATATCTTAGACGTGGGAGAATTGCGATATAAAAAATTCTCCGAGTTATTTATTCTGAAATGATAAATATTTGATTTATTGTCAATGAATAACAAATATTCAGACGTAAACGTCTTAATATATTCTGGTGTAGATTTCAGCAGGTATGTTTTTCTAGGATTACTCTGAAATAAATCATTTTAAAGAGAATCGCACTTTAAAAATATGTAATTTGAAACTATTTAAATTTTATCCAATACTAGGCTACTTTTAATAACAGTTGGGATTCAATATATTGGAAACCTATGAATATTTATGCAAATTTTGAGACGGATGGTGTTATTAAAATTCCATTTTTGATGTGGATTTCACTTTAGGTAATACAAGTATTTTAAATAATTTCCATACTTGTGTAAACTAAAAGGTGAAATGTTAGGGTATTTTACCCTAGGGTGTCCCACAGTTCAAAATCAGAAAACAGTGATCATTGTGGCGAATTATCGAACTGAAATAAATATAGGGATCTTCATCATGCCATAAGAGGTTTCAAAGCTTTATGGAAAAAATCACTAATACAGCAAAAACGAACATGTCTTTAAATGCAGAAATTACTCAAGTTTGTTTAATAATAACATTTCCACTTACAATAATCACGTCGATTTACTGGGTGAGCTTTCAAAGATGACGTATCTCTTTTGCCATGTCATAAACGACTCCTATGTCCATCATTTGTTTAACACCAAGCGGTTTTTTTAAGGAGGCTCTGTACTTTTGTTGTTATCATATCCTCTTATCCCTGGGAATTATCAAAATAGCTTAAAAAGATCGTACGTGCTGTGAATACCATTTATAGTACCACATTCAATAGAATCTGACAGGACTATTGCATTGATGTATGCCGTATAACCAAAAGGTTTACACACATAACACATGTAAGTAAACTGAATAAAACTAGACTTATTTCTATATTTAGCACAATGTTATTTTTTCCTATATTCGTCATACCGAGAGATGGCCGAACGGTTAGTGTGCTGGCCTTCGGTACCGGAGCTCGTGGGTTCGAATCCCACTGTGGTATGGGCGTTCGTAGCCGTTCGGAATCCGCTTTAAACTGTAGGTCCCGGTCTCATTAACCCTCGTGTTGCAAAAAGCAGACCGTAGCACCCCAAAACCTAACCTATATTCGTCATAGTTTTAAACCTTGATAGGACATTATGAATAGCATTGTCTAAGAATGACGTTAATCCAGTAGGTTATATAGATTTAAGAATTAATGATTACACTTTAGATAAGGATTGATTACAATAGGGAACAAATTAATCACGTTTTTTCCTGACACACGAAGTAAAATATTTCTTTCTAATAGATTTTATGCTGAATTAAAATATTCAAACAATTTTCTCCATTAATCCTACTTTTTTTGTGTCGTGTAAAATCGGTAAAATTACAATGATATTTTAATTAACAAATTCAATAATTGTGTAAACTACTAAAAACATAGGAAAAAAAAATCAACAGGTGTAGAATGTCCAACAGTTTCATAGATTCTAAACTGATTGACTGAGGAGTAAACCATTTTAGATTAAAACAACTACAATTTTACAAGCCGAACGATGGTCGATTGTTTGGTTGCTGGCTTTCGGTACCGGAGTTCGTGGGTTCGAATCGCACTATGGCATGGATGTTCGTAGCCGTTCGGAACCTGCTTTAAGCAGTAGGTCCCGGTCTCATTAGCCCTCGTGTTGCAAAAGTAGACCGTAGTGCTACAAACCAAAACTACAACTTAGGTCTTCAAGGTGATTACAAAGGAAAGATTAGATTACAATTGCTAGCATTCAGTATATTTCTCAGCTACAATTAATTTAACCCGAGAGGTAAAGCAGAATTTAGGACAAACATTTACACCGAACATATTACACAAACATATTAATTCCTATTAGAAAATAAGAGCATTTGAAAATTAAATTAATTCTTGTAGTGAATTTATTTTTAGTAAAACAATTACTAAATGCCTGAAGAGCTATTTATTTGTATTAATTAAAAGGGAAAAATGATTTGTTAGTAGTTAGCAGAAAACCTAGTTTTAAAATAGAACGCGGAATTTGAGACCTACAGAGTGTTATTTATTAACTAATTAATCCAGATAATTAAGTGAAGTATATAAAAATGGTTTGAAAAATAAAATACATTTCTTTGAAATAATTACGATTTTGGGATGCATCAATTCAGCATTTATTTTAAGTCATCAATATTTACTGAAGTTTCATTTAAAAAATAATTGGTGAAAGATACTAAGAATAAATTAATGAACAGCAGTCAATAATTAACTTTAAATAGAGAAGGATTTAATAAAGACTATAAAAGACATTTGTCTATTCCTTAAAAAAAAACTAGTAGTCCCATTTTCTAGGGGGATGCTTTATTAGTTATTAAAAAGAATGAACTAATAGCTTTAAATCATGATGTTCGTTATTTTTATTACAATTTTAATTACTTTTAATGCAGTTAAGCCTGTTTATTAAAGAAAGTATGAATGAGATCATGTGTAGGAACTATTATAAATTAAATAATAATTTTCTCATGTTTTAAGAGTAATTTTGGTATTTTAGTAGATTTTCAAGCGTTTTAACCCCTTAACAATTCCAATTTATTTCAAGAATCTGATCCAAAAATTTGTCACTTTATTTTATTGCATGTTTTTTTTTATTCATTTTACATTTGTAAGCTGGAAAATGTTATTAAAAGTAATATTTCTAATCATTTTAAGAATGTATAACAACTTTTCTACAGGAAATAAAATAATGTTTTCTCTGGAAGTTGTCTTTCCACTGTCATGTACGCCAGAAAGGGAAGTTACATTTACAGCTTTGCATATAAAAAAATATTTTACATTGCCATTACTACACAATTATTTCCGAATACAAACACTACAAGCACATTTACTTAACCTGTTTTTTAAAAGATCAGATTTAGTGCGATAAATATTGAAAGAGGTCAAGAAGCATACTCCAAAGTCATAGTCCGGACAAAAATACCTAGTCACATTTCTAATTCTTTTGCCACTGTCATTTTTCTTCAGTGAACACACATAGCACTGTTTACAGGTCTTAGTTTTTTTTTGTCTGTAGGAGGAATTACTTCTAAAACACCTCTCTGGGTCAATCTACCAAAAACTCAAGCCAAAATCTCAAAGATAAAAACTCGTGGAGTAATAAAAAACCTTTCAGAAAGACCGCGATTTTAAACCAAACAGAATACACCTCCAAAAATAACATCTTGTGAACATCTATACGACTAATTTGACATCAAAAATAAAAAAAAAATATACGACTAAAATAGTGAGAGCGACAAAGAAAATCAAATTGCCCGTACGACGTGCGGGCAAATCATTAAGAGCACAGTAACCGCGCTCGTAAGGTGTACGTGCAAAACAGGCAAGGGGTTAATAGGCCTCGTTATGTAAGACTACCAACTGCATTTAAATTGCCAGAAATGCAACGAAAAATCTTATTTATAATGAATAAGATGTACTAAAAATGGAAAGTTCTTTCCTTTTAGATGAAAATTTCACTGTATGCTTAAAAACTTTTATATCCGATTTTATTTTTAGTTAGACCGGAGAAATTTAGGTGGAATTAATTAAAATTTCCCCCTCTATTCTTAAAAGCCTTTACTCTGATTTTATTTCTAGTTAAGAACATGAGATTAAGAATAAATCATTTAGTACATGCATTTATAATTGAGCTATCGAATTTCTGATTACCCCCAAGAGTTGATTCATTCCTTTTTTCAAGACTTAGTAATTCCATCTCAAATTAATCTTAGATTATGGAGTTCTTATCTTACTGTTGTTATTAAAACTTAAATTTTTGATACGTCGCTAAAACTGTATAAAAAGATGTGTGATGGATTGTACCAATTTCTACACCTAGTTTTTGATTAATGATAAATTATGTTAACATAATCACGACTATTAAATTTTTGTTATTACTGTTGAAACTAAAATTATTTTGTTTGATTTATTAATGGCGACAAATTATGAAAAATTTCGTAAATCTACTTCTGGTAGAACTTAAAGTTTTCTGGGTAGAAAAAATAAGAGATTTGAAAAAAAATTTTCAATTTTACAACTCCTCTTCAACCTCCACTCAAAATACAGTTTCTTTTAAGTCAAAGAGTTTTCTGCTGGATGAGATCCCGCCTACCCTCCCTCATCCCATTGGACAAACTTTCTCTTAAAATTAATTTTAATTTAATTAATTTTCTCTTTAAATTAATTTTCTCTTTAAATTAATTTTCTCTTTAAATTAATTTTCTCTTTAAATTAATTTTCTCTTTAAATTAATTTTCTCTTTAAATTAATTTTCTCTTTAAATTAATTTTCTCTTTAAATTAATTTTCTCTTTAAATTAATTTTCTCTTTAAATTAATTTTCTCTTTAAATTAATTTTCTCTTTAAATTAATTTTCTCTTTAAATTAATTTTCTCTTTAAATTAATTTTCTCTTTAAATTAATTTTCTCTTTAAATTAATTTTCTCTTTAAATTAATTTTACAATTTACACTAAATCACAAATTTGTGATGATAATCACACTCAGTTTATTTAATTTGTGATTAAGTGAATGTTTCAGTCTATTTAGTATGAATGTTATGTGTTTGCTTTGTGTTTTCTTTGTTAATTCAATTAGATTTTAAATATTCAATTTTTGTAAAATTTTTCCCTCAAAATGTTGTTTTTGTTTATGTATCAATTTGTTGAGTTACGATCCCCTCGCCAGATTTCAACCACCACGCTGCAAGCACGCCACGCACGCAAGCTGCAAGCACGCCAATTTCGCCAAATGTGGTTGAAGCACCAACAAGATCCATGATTAGAAACAGGAGAGTGGGCTAAGAAGAGGAGTTGAAAAATCTTGGTTTATACATTATAAAGGTGTTGAAATTTAAAAGTCACTGAAATTTCAACCTTGAAAGGCTGCTGAAAACTTATTTCAATTGCTGTATAAAAGGTCTATTTACAGTTTACTGCTAGGAGGTTTAATTCTAAAATGTACCTTTTTTTTAAAAGGACATTCCATGTATTTGAAGGTTTTTCAACTCCTCTTCTTAGCCCACTCTCCTGTTTCTAATCATGGATCTTGTTGGTGCTTCAACCACATTTGGCGAAATTGGCGTGCTTGCAGCGTGGCGTTTGAAATCTGGCGAGGGGATCGTAACTCAACAAATGGATACATAAACAAAAACAACATTTTGAGGAAAAATTTTACAAAAATTGAATATTTAAAATCTAATTGAATTAACAAAGAAAACACAAAGGAAACACATAACATTCATACTAAATAGACTGAAACATTCACTTAATCACAAATTAAATAAACTGAGTGTGATTTTCATCACAAATTTGTGATTTAGTGTAAATTGTAAAATTAATTTAATTTTGATTCTGTATTTTGAGTAGAGGTTGAAGAGAAGTTGTAAAATTGAAAATTTTTTTCAAATCTCTTATTTTCATTCTAATGCGATCCAGTGACGTTAATTTTAGTGTTCTTGAATTTGTTCCGTTTAAGTACGCAGTTATGAAAGCCTCATTTAAGTCTACTATTTAGAGTTTAAGTAATCCTAACTGCAAGAACCTGTAATTGCGAGATTAAAGCTTACAACAAATACACCTGTGCAATTTAAGAAACTATACAACTATTAAAATACGTTTATCAATTTGTAGAGATCTCTAATAACAAAGTTTGAATATATTATTTGAGATGGCAAAGTTCTTTCTCTGAACATAACTTACAAATTAAAATGATGTCTTGCGTTGCAGACGATAGACGCTAAAATTTTAATCGTACGTTACTGAATATTAAAACTGAAAATTATGAAGAGTGTTTTGTACGTGATTAGATCTGGTTTGGTTTGGAGTGCTACGGTCTACTTTTTGCAACACGAAGGCTAATGAGACCCGATTAGAAACATACAAACTGGCAATTTTATTTATTAACTAGCATATAGCTCGTCATATAACGGGATCCGTAAAATTTTTAATTTTACAGAATTATAAAGTACTGTATGAAGCAGGTAAAAAAAAATGTTTATTTTGGCTGAAAATTATCTTACAAGATAAAAATAATCTATGTTTAAATTTAAAATTAACACACTTATACCTAATCTATTAATTAAGATAAAAATAAAATAAAGCTATTTACGTAATAACTAAGTTTAATGATAAAACATATGAAAATAATGTAGACGATATTTAAATAATTTTCAAATAAGAAATGATTAAATGAGATGGTTAACAGAATAACGTCCTAATTCTAGAAAAAAATGTTATTTTTACCTATTTATAATGTGATAAATTGATAAATTTAATCGCCTGCTCTTAAATAGGCTTGGCATTAAAAGCTCGAAAAGTGGGGATGGGGTGGATTTCTAACGTTTCAAAGATGACCGTTTTTTTTTGCTGTGATATGAAACTTATTTATACTAATTTATTTTAGAATAGTATCGATAGTTTAAAAGATAATCTTTACTAGCTTTGATTTTTCTAACTCTAACTCATCAAGAATCTAATATGAATGCTTCTTTGGTGGTGGGGTGGTTTGAGGGGTACATGTATTTTGAAAATGAAATACCCCACCAAACACAAGGGTGTCAAGGTACTGAGAACAGATGCAGAGTTAAAATAAAAATAAACTTTAATTCAAGCATGAAACAAAACACAAAAATGGCGATCTCACCAGAAAATATTTACAGGCGAAGATGTGATCAGCCAGTACAAGCAGAGTAGACAGCTCGACTCTTCCACGGTGAAACAGAATTGTAGCTTGTGTGGGCCAGCTGGACTTAAGTAAAAGCAGAGGTTGTGATAAAATGGTTTCTCAGCCACTGCCTTTTATACTCCGTATGCTACTAAGAAATTAGCATACGGCGTGAAACTCTCATTGCTTCGGCGGCCTCGGAAGAATGGCCAATGCTTCGGCTCGTGATGTCGAGCGGAGCGAAAAGGTAGTCGCCACACTTCTATCCATTCGAGGTCCAACCGCTTCATAAATTCGAGGACAGACGGACAGACAACTTAGGCTATTATTATATAGGGGATATAGAGAATTATAAAAGTTCTAGCATTAGCAATTTGTAATTTTTATGGTTATACTTGGAATAATTTTGTTTTATTAAAAAAGTTCTGTTTTCGGTTGATTTGTTTAATTTTATATACACCATATCAAGCCTTGCCAAATTCTTGCTATTTCAAGTCATCATCAACTGATTGACGGCTCCAAGTAAATAATAAAAGTTTAATTTAAAAATTATTTTTACAAATTCAACATGTGTATGAAACCGTAAGGGGATTATAGGACAAGTAATAAAAAAGTAACTTACTTTTGAACCATTATAAAGGAATGCTTCCTATTAACACGCTTTTTATTTAGTTCAAGCATTATATGTGCCTAAATATAGATTTTATAAGCTCTTTTCACTTGTTTCCCGACAACCAGTTAAGCTGCAAAATGATCTGGAACAACTGGAGAGCGATCTATAGTCTTGCAAAGTATATCTTCGATGACAATTCAGGAATCAATCTTAACAGTACATCATGGATGGGGGTGAGGGCCTAATGCCACTTGGTCATACCAAGCCCGAATGAACGCTGCTCTTTCGAATTAAGGCAGAAGTGTGCGCATTTCGTTGTTAATGAGCACCGTTAAGGGGAAAGTATGATTATGCTCGAACACACACGACACAACTCTTTTTAGGGGCCGTTCGAACTCAGTCATACACTCATTCATCCATCCGCAAGTCAGAATTTAGATCCAAACCAGAGACAGACTCATCCCTGATTTAGTAGCCCAGAGGTATAATTTTTGATATGAGAATTTGAAGGACTTTGCAGTAATGACATATTTAACGTGCCACAACTGCCATTAGCAACACAGCGGTCTTTTGGCGAGACGAGGACAGAACTCGCCAACTTTCGGTTATGAGACTGACGCTGTACCAACCAGGCTACTGATCCCCAAAAGTACATCATTAAAGAAAAATTAATTCATCTTAATAAACATTGGCTTTCTAATCTTTGTCGTGTAACTAGTTACCTTAATCTAGTTTAACCCTTTAGGCTGATATTCCGGTGTTGAATTATTGGACTTTTGCTATTGACAAATAGTTTTATTCAAAGTCGAAGAGTTTTTTTTCTGATTATACATACGTGTAGCTTTGACTTTTGAAAGATGTGAGAGTTATGTACAATATTTTAAAACTTTAATTTCATTGGGAGGTTTATTCTTTTATAGTACCAACAATGCCATACTTCCACTTGACAAAAACCTTATAGTGATTTTAGATTTGTTCGAATTAGAAATCCTTAACTACTGACCATAATCACAACTCATTCAGAAATATAATTAAAGTATGTTTATTTAGGTTTGGTTTGGTTTGGAGCGCTACGGTCTACTGTTTTTCTACACGAGACTAACGAGATCGGGACCTACTGTTTGAAGACAATTCCGAACGGCTACGAACATCTATGCTATCCACAGGATTAGAACCGGTACCGAAAAGCAACTCTATATCATTCAACAATCGTTCGATTTATATGTAATTAGGAATAATAACAGCTAATAGTATTAGTTAATATAATTTATAGTACATTTGAATTATACACATGTAATCAACATACAGTCAATATTGTATCTAATCATATATGGAAACCATTCAACACAATATAAAAAGTTAAGTGGATGATTAGTTTTTATTAATTAGTTAATAGTTTTTATTTTAGTCTCTTAACTAAAATAAAATTATTTACAGACAACCGCGGGGGGATATTGTCACTAGATATGTCTAGAAGAATAAAAACACTCGAATCACAGGGGTGTGAAGTGCTTTACTTAATGTTCAACACTTAATTGACAGAACTAAGAACTGACTAACAAACTGAGCTAATTGTTGTTATATGTCTTAATGGAATATTCTGGAACATCGCTCCAGTAAGCTGAAGAATAATTAACTTCTAGAATTACCTAAACAAGAATTATACATAAATTAAATTAAAATACGGTTTACTGTTTTTCTACACGAGGCTAATGAGACCGGGACCTACTGTTTGAAGCCGATTCCAAACGGCTACGAACATCCATGCCATCCACCGGATTGGAACCGGCGAATTCCGGTACCGAAAAGCAGCTCTATACCATTCAACAATCGTTCGATTTATATTTATTTAGAAATAATACTATATAATAGTATTAGTTAATATAATTTATAATACATTCGAATTATACACATGTAATTAACATGCAATCAATATTGTATTTAATCATGTATGAAAACCATTCAACGCAATATAAAAAGTTAAGTGGATGATTAGTTTTATTAGTTAGTTGGTAGTTTTTATTTTAGTCTCTTCAATAAAATTATTTACAGAGAACCTAGGGTGGATATTGTCACATAGATATGACTAGAAGAATAAAAACACTCGAATAACAGAGATATGAAGTACTTTACTCAATGCTCAACACTTAATTGACAGAACTAAGAACTGACTAACAAACTGAGCTAATTGTTGTTTTATGCTTGAATATTCTGGAACATTGTTCCAGTGAGCTGAAGAATATTTAATCTAAAATTAACTAAACAAGAATTATAAATAAATTAATTTAAAATAGCCGGAGCGACTGTTTTCAAATTTGAACCTGGACCTTTCGTTTTGAAGTCTGGCGTGATAGCGACCGTGCTTCACAAGAAAAGGTTTTAAGCGGTGTTATTATATTGCAAATAATATTCAAGTAAAACGCGTCAGAGAGTTTGATTCACCATTGTGACCGTTTTATTCACCCAGATAAATTGGATGTTTCTGGAAACTACGTAAGGCACGTAGCAGAGGACTCGAAGTTTGGAAGTTTATTCATGGTTTATTCATTCATAGTCTGTTATTGCTCTCTCGTCACTCATTTCTCTCGATACAAACTCGTGATTCTTTTTATTCACTCTCTTCGTTCTCTCTTCCGTTTATTATCACTGTGAGTTATTTCAAATAGAGTGCGAAGGTTTGAGTTAACACTAACAAAGTTTATTTACATTATTTACAAGGTTTAAAAATTTGGTAGTTCAAATCAAAGATAGTAAGGTAATTCAATTTTATCGAAACAATTCTAAGAATAGATAATATAAAACATTAATCAAAATTAATCAATTGTTAGGCCAACATTTATTCTAAAGAAACGTAATTATTCCAGCTGAAAAAGGAACAAAAAGTCTGACATATTTATACGTGCAATGGGGAGACTGTGGAAGTCCGAATGTGCACTAGTCTAGCATACTCTCTATAATCAACAGGTAATTACCCACGCATATAGAAATGTGGCCCTTCGATCGCTTTATTTGAACATT
>CM063501.1:35462536-35480036 GCA_032207245.1 Pardosa pseudoannulata | reverse complement strand
TGTTGTTATCATTTAAGTACAACCCATGAAGTACGTGTAGTTTAAAGAATGCTACTGATACCAGTAACACTGTCACTGCACTCAAAGTAGGGGATCGTAATTTTGAAGTAGAAACTAAGCAGAATTTCCCCAGGCACTGCATGCAAAGCCTTGTGTTTCACATATGTCTGAATATTACCCAATATCAAAAGATAATTTTTTATATCTTAACATTGTTTTGAAAGGATATTCGTAAAAGAAATTATTTGTTCTCCAAATTTTTTATCACCTAATATTGTTGCAAAGGAATACAGCTTCTGAAAAATATTTTCTTTAGTACCACCCTTGTTGATCGAATAGTCTCCTGATTCCGCTGCGTTTCTAATTTCGAATAATTTCTCTCTCACGGTATTAGGTGTACATGTCGTGGGTAGTTTTGAGAGAGACACTCCGGGGCACTTTAAATTTATACTTAAGCCCTTAAAATTCCCTCTTCGGATTGTTTTACCAGGCTTTTCGCTTGCCTTTTCCTTCTAAAGGTGTGTGGAGTACAGGCTTTATTTAAGATTACATTTCGACGAGGGCGGTCCTGCAAATGCAACTAGTGTAAAAAGTACATGACCAGAAAATAAACACTACTGTGAAAGACGGGTTTTATTCTGCTTGTACGGAAGAAAAACGGTCGCTCGTAAATGAATATCTACATGATATTAAGAGGTGTAGAAGGCTACAATACCAGGAATCCCATATGCTGAAACCTCTAAACAGATAATGAAAAATGAATATTTTACATAGAATAGATATTTTTTAATATGGGATTAAATGAATTTTTTCTTTGTACCCTTTAATATTTACTGTATGTTTTTCAATTACAGTGTAAGTACAACACTTCCGAATAAAACAGAATCTGGAAGCTTGTTCACAGAGTGTTTCATCTTTTATAAAATTTCATGAAAACTATTCAAATACCCTTTAATGTTTTCAAAGGCCATTTTCCTAGAGCAGGTTGTATCACTAAGAGTTACACTACTACAACTCCAGCGCGAGAGACTGATATAAAGGCGAAAATAATGTCAGTGACCCTTCTTTGACCCGATTGGACAAGACGGGTTGCTAACAGTGGACTAGCCATGTTCGGCCTAGACAGCGCTGCCAGTGGACTTTTTCGATAGATGTGTGGGCCCCCTTGAAGAGAAAGCAAGGAAGAAGAAGGAGTGTGCAGCTAAAAATCTCCTGCGGTTCTTTTTTCACCACTTTTCTTTTTATAAGACCAGGGCGCCATGTTGGGCGGATCTTCACTCAAGTGTGGTTCCTCTGGGATGATCTCATAATTACCATTGTTATTGCTTATTCTCACCTTTATTTATATTTAAAAGTAAAGAAAATTCAATAGAAAGAATTAGTTTTCATTCAAATTTATAATTTCTCACGGGGATATCTACTTATACGTGCGGCTGGCCTCGACGCTCAGTCAGTTTTCTACTCTACAATCATGTTGGTTGACAACAATGGTATAGCTTAGGTTAACAAGGTTTATTCAAAACAATCTTGGAAGTCGAACAACTTATATAATTAAATACACAAAGGGTTTACCGGCACCACTAACGGAATGAATAAAAGGTGGTGATATTGCCGGTCATCTACGATCTACATGGTGACAAAAAGAAAATACAAAAGTTCGACAAAAGAGTTATCAGATTGAACACATTAGAAAAGAAAGTTCTTATATTTGTTTATATATGCATATCTTTGAAAAATTGTTACAAATATCTGAGAACACTCTCTGTAGTTTTGACAATAAGTAAATAAATAAATAAAAATATTAAAAAGTTTTTGATGTAATATTAAAGAATTTAAAAAAAAAGTCCCGAAAGAGATGCCTTAAAAATAAAATCTGATACATTAAGGAATAAATATTAGTCATTATATTTCTAACAAAAAATTAAATACACTTATAAAAAGTTCAAAAAATATTTATAGAGCTTCTATGGAATTAATAATATGCCTTTGCACCATGACATAAGTAGCTAAACTTCCTTAAATATTAATTTTCATAACACAACCCTACATGGAGTTTTAAAATCTTATAAAATTCCCAAAGAGGGATTTTGTGATATGCATAAATAACAATACAAAAAATCTTTACATTCCCCCCCCCCACCAAGTTGCATATGACTTTCATTTGAAAAGAAAAATAAGCTAAGTATGTCTTTTTCATACTTTAATACCACAAAAACTTATTCGTATTCTAAAATATGAGATACATTCCATACTTGATATTTAAAATGCAATTATGCACAAAAGAATTGGACAAAACATCTTTTTTTGCATGATTTAAAATAAAACTCCCTCTGCATAGGAAAATCATATAGGAAGCTGTATATATAAATAAGAAATGTTTTTTTGAGATTTTCAGGAATCTATAAATTTATTATACAGCGGAATAATACTTATATGCGGATAGTTTACTTTCATGAATTTTGTATTTTAAAATAAAGGCTTTCAAAAAATAGTATATCGAAAAATGCATGTTTTTCTGTTGGTATGGTCAATATTTTTATCGATATATTAACTATAATTTTACTAAATCCGAGACACGTAATAAATTACGTAGTTATATATATATATATATATATATATATATATATATATATATATATATATATATATATATATATATATATATATATATATACATATATACATATATATATATATATATATATATACATATATATATATATATATATACATATATATATACATATATATATATACATATATATATATATATATATATATACATATATATATACATATATATATATATATATATATACATATAAATAAATAAATAATATATATATATATATATATATATATATATATATATATATATATATATATATATATATATATATATATATATATATATAATATATATATATATATATATATATATATATATATATATATATATATATATATATATATATATATATATATATATATATATATATATATATATGTATATATATGCAGTGTAAGTTCTTGTACAGCAACATAACCTACTGTAGAAATTGCAGGATTAGAAAATTATACATTTCCACTGTTCATATAAATCTCAGGATGACTGATCAGATAATTAACATACAGTTCATTAAACTTCGTATTTTTGCATGGAAATTTTTTTTAAATGAGGAAGGGTTGGTTCTTCGATATTTTTAAGAATTGGTTATTTTAGGCAAAAGTTTTCTGACTGCAAACTTTGATTGGCTATTCCATTCAAAGAGAATGGATTTATTAACACATACGTTATATAAACTTGAGCGTAAAACTGTCAAGAAGGATTTGTTTGCAGCATTTACATATCACAGCAATTAGAAGAATTACCCGAGACATTAGTTAATGCCACTGAGCACTCCTTACAGGAACTATGCATAAAACATCTTCTTACTACTGCTTATACCCAGTGTTATACGATACTTATACATGTAGCTCTCGAAAAAGTCATAGGTAGGACGAGGTTTCTCATTACCAATAGTGATGTTACCAAAAGCCAAGAACATGTCGGTCTCATTAGCTCTCGTGTTGCAAGAAAGTAGTCTCCTATGCAAACCAAACCAAGAACATGTCTATATAGTGAATTCAACTGGATGAGCGTCGTCTACACTGGGAATGTTGAACAGCATTAATGCTGGTGATATCCAACGTAGAATCTTGCAGTCTACCTAGCCACAGCAAACGAATGTATTTGGAAAGATTAATAAGGGCGAAAGTTGTATAAAATTACTTCCAACTAATTACAAAGCAAAGAAAATTTCTTTAGTGAAGATTACAGCCGATCATCCATAAATGCTCTGCAAAAACATTGAAATTTAAGGAAGGGTAAGGTTTTACGTTGAAAGGTTTTGAAAATTTCGTTAATAGCCACTCATTTTCAAACTGGTAGAATTGTATCAGCCGCCATCTTCCCTTATATCAAAATAGGCGTTGCAGGAAAAGCATCAAATTTTTAATTCTTTCATGGATTTGCATATTTCAGAGGATCTGTTTCTCCATATTTGCCTACTGATTCATTAGTTAAGTCAAAATTTTTCGGACTGTAAATTTTGTATGGCTTTTCCTTTTAGAGAGGGTGGATTCATTAACACATTTATAGAATTCTCGCAGCTATCCCCGTGTACCCTCGTGTCAAAATAACCTTCACAAGAAAATCATAAAATTTTTAATTCTTTTATATGTTTGTATGGCAAGAATTTGTATATTTGGGAGGATCTGCTTTTTCGTATCTGCCTACTGATTTTTTATTTAAGTCAAAAATTAATTTTTAGGACTGTGCTTTGCTTTAGAACTTTGCTTAGCTATTCCTTTTAGAGTGGGAGGATTCACCAACACATACTTCTTATATGATTTGACGTAACTCCGTAAAGAAGAATTTGCTCAAAACAGAGGTTTCAGTTAATGCCCCTGAACACATTGTAGGAATTATGTAGATAATATATTTTTTTCTCTTCATATGCAGAGTATCATGCGATATTTTTACACAGAGATCTCGAAAATGTCATAAATAAGACAACATTTCTGACATCCAGCTGTGATGTTACCATAAAAATAAAAACAGATCTACATAGTGTATTTAACTGGTTAAGCTTCATCTATTTCAAAAATGATGAACAGCGCTAATGTTGGTAAAATGCAACACAGAATCCTGAATTTATTTCTAACCAGCTGTATAAAACGAAAATATTTGATAAAATCCACAAGCACGAAAGTTACATAAAATAACAAGCAGGTATTTGATAAACAAAGTATATTTCCGTAGTTAAGAGTACATCCTAATATAAATGCTTTGGGAAAGCATTCAAATTTATGGAAGGGTAAGGATTTCAACTAGAAGATTTTGAAAATGTTATTGATAGTCAGCCATTCTCATATTGGCAGAAAAGTTGCAGCCACTTTCTTCACTTGTACCAAAATAGTCTCCTCAGGAAAATCACAAGACTTTAACTTTTTCCATAAAATAAATTAACTGAGTAAATTAAGAAAGAAGAATTTTACTGATCTTAATACATTGTATGCAGGACACGTACTAGTACGTTTTCTGACGCTTAATATTTGAGCGCGGGACAAGTACTAGTACGGGTTACTGTAACAACAGGGTTTGTTTGTGGGTAGAAAAATAACGGTATATACAGGAAAACAAAGCCGAATGTTCTTGTCTACTACATAGATTCTGGAAAAATTTAGACAAATAAAAACTAGTTTTTACATCAATCGATGCGGAACCACAGAACGGGAAGGTTGATTACAAAATCAATTTAGATTTAAAATTAACTTTTTATTTATCTTTGCGAAAATGATATTATATATAGTATGTATATTTATATATTATATATATATTTGTCTATTTATATATTTGTTTATATATTTCAATATAAAATACGAAAAGTTGGTTAAAAAGTTAAATAATTTTTGATCTATTGAGATTTAACTCAATAACTAAATTGACGAGCAAGAAGCCCGTTCCCGGTACAATTCCGTTACGAAATGTACCCGCACACATTGTGTTAATATTGAATGTTTGACCATACTTCTGCAACAGCATACATTGAAAATGTAGACGAACCACTTTATATGCAAAGAGCAAATATATGTGAAGAAAAAACTGTAATACTTTGTGCAATATATTTGATGGGTAAAACCTAAAGAAATTCGACTCTTTTAGATTACATTTTCTAAACCATCAATAAAATATCAATCAAATAATAAAATAACTATATCAGAATCCATTATACAGTTTAACAAAACTTTGTAGTCTCTATACAGTTACTTCTTCAATTTTTGTTACCCTTTAAAATTTATTTAATGTAAAATACAAACAAAAACTGAAGCTTAATAAATATTTTTTAAATATTAAATGCACAATAAAAGATTTTACTTAACAAATAATTACTGCCTAAGTTAATATTTTTAAATATTTTAGTCTTCCTTGTAAATTTAACTCAGATAAAAGCTTTTAATTATATCAACCATTAAAAAATGAATTTTAATAAATCTGTAAATTTAAAGAAACATGCTTGATTGTAAAAAAGATTAAGTATGTTTTTAATACTTAAGTAAAAAAATTATGTTTTCATTGAAAAGTATTTTGGAAGAGTTTTTTCATGTTTAGTTAAAAAAGTCCCTAAAAGCTTAAATGTTCTTTTTAGAATTGAAAGTAAATTTACTTCCCAGATTTGATAAATAATTTGGATCATCTAGATTGATGACGTGCACACTAAGTACATAAGCAACAATGAAAAAAGCACATTAGTTAGATTAAAAAGATAAAATTGAAGTATGATACGCAATTTAATTTGATCTAAAAAGCGAAACCAAATTGTGTAGATGGATAAACCCTTTAAATTTTAACGATAGAAATTCATTCATGTGATTATAAATTGTTATGTTCTTTTATGCAGCAAACATACTTCTTTTTTCATAGCATTTAGTTATGTGTTGTTTAGTTATTTGTTATTCTTTAAAATTTATGTTAATGAAAAATACAAACAATTATCAAGATCTTGTATTTTTCATTATTATGCCTGAAGCTTAATAAATATTTTTTAAATATTAAATGCACAATAAAAGATTTTTCTTAACAAATAATTACTGCCTAAGTTAATATTTTTAAATATTTTAGTTTTCCTTGTAAATTTAACTCAGATAAAAACTTTTAATTATATCAAATATTAAAGAAACATGCTTGATTGTAAAAAAAGATCAAGCATATTTTTAATACTTAAGTAAAAAAAATTATGTTTTCGTTGAAAATTTGAGTATTTTGGAAGAATTTTTTCATGTTTAGTTAAAAAAAAGTTCCTAAAAGCTTAAATATTCTTTAAAATCAATTAAATTTACTTCCTAGATTTGATAAATAATTTGAATCCTCCTGATTAATGACGTGGAACCTAAGTACATAAGTAACAATGAAAAAAACACATTAGTTAGATTAAAAAGATAAAATTGAAGTACGATACGCAATTTAATTTGATCTAAAAAGCGAAACCAAATTGTGTAGATGGATAAACCCTTTAAATTTTAACGATAGCAATTCATTCATGTGATTATAAAACATACTTTTTTTCATAGCATTTCGTTAAGTTTAGTTATGTTTAGTTTAGTTATTTATTGATTTTAAATATTTTAGTTTTTCTTGTAAATTTAATTCAGATAAAATCTTTTAATTATATTAATCATTAAAGAATGATTTTTAATAAATATGTAAAATTAAAGAAACATGCTTGATTGTCAAAAAAGATCAATCATTGTTTTTAATAGTTAAGAAAAGAATGTTTTTGTTGAAAATGTGAGTATTTTGGAAGAATGTTTTCCTGTTTAGTTAAAAAAGTCCCTAAAAGCTTAAATATTCTTCTCAGAAATGTAAGTTTACTTTGCAGATTTGATAAATAATTTGGATCATCCAGATTGATGACGTGCACCCTAAGTACATAAGTAACAATAAAAGAAAAACACATTAGTTAGATTAAAAAAGATAAAGTTGAAGTATGATACGCAATTTAATTTGATCCAAAAAGCGAAACCAAATTGTGTAGATGAATAAACCCTTTAAATTTTAATGATAGCAATTCATTCATGTGATTATAAATTGTTATATCCTTTTATACAGAAAACATAGTTCTTTTTTCATAGAATTTAGGCTACAAATAAATTATTGCAATACAGTGATTTTGGTACTTTGTATCCTTTACAATGATTCTTAAGATCATATTATTTCAAGGAATTTTATTATTTATTAGAAACGACAAATGTGTTTGATATGAAAAATAAAATTAGTTATCGAAAATAAATGCAGCGTCAAACTTCTTTTCAGGTCAGTCTCCCGTAAATAACTGCAATCTGCAAAAAAGAACTAAATGTGAAAAAATCTGTTACCTATATAAATTTAAACGTAACAAATTTTTTACATTTCTACTTTATTGATTTAAACATCAAATGAGAACCATTATAGAAGAAATATACATTTCTGATTCTTTATTAAGTTTATTTTATGAGAATATCGATATATCCATAGGAAATGTTCAGTAATATCTCTCCGATATTCGCTTTGGAACTATGCTATTACTTACTTCAACATCTGAATGTGACTGGATTCTGAAGTGCTTCGCTTCAAAGCTGATTCTAAGAATTACGAAATGAAATCTAAATTGTAATAAATATATGCCAACTAATACTTATATTAAATGTACCAGAAATCTGGTTGTATTGTTTAAATTAGTTGTAGTATCGTTTACTTTCTATTATCGATAAGCTGAGAAATGACCTGAAATATGAGAGTTGAGAATTGAATGCTATAAGCGCATATTTTATGCAATTTCTTTTTAGGTAAAAAGCAATAGATATTTAATATGTTTAATGTTGTATAAAATATATTTTTCTCTTTTAACGGTTGCTAATCAAAACAATACGTAGGACAATCATAAAGATGTAATTATTGCAAAAAGTTCATGTATCTGTATAAAATATATTTTGTATAATGATTGATTTTTACGTGTTTTAATGTTGTAAATTACTATATTATATATTAATATTATATTAATATATAATATTATATATATTAATACTATATTATATATTAATTTTTACGTGTTTTAATGTTGTAAATTACTACTTTCAATGTTTATTAATTTAGATTCAGAAAGCGTTGAAGCAATCTACAGTATACTTAAAATACATAGGGCAATCATAAAGATGTAATTATTGCTAAAAATTCATGTATCTGTATAAAATATATTTTGTATAGTGATTGATTTTTACGTGTTTTAATGTTGTAAATTACTACTTTCAATGTTTATTAATTTAGATTTAGAAAGCGTTGAAGCAATCTACAGTATACTTAAAATACATAGGGCAATCATAAAGATGTAATTATTGCTAAAAATTCATGTATCTGTATAAAATATATTTTGTATAGTGATTGATTTTTACGTGTTTTAATATTGTAAATTACTACTTTCAATGTTTATTAATTTAGATTCAGAAAGCGTTGAAGCAATCTACAGTATACTTAAAATACATAGGGCAATCATAAAGATGTAATTATTGCTAAAAATTCATGTATCTGTATAAAATATATTTTGTATAGTGATTGATTTTTACGTGTTTTAATGTTGTAAATTACTACTTTCAATGTTTATTAATTTAGATTCAGAAAGCGTTGAAGTAATCTACAGTATACTTAAAATACATAGGGCAATCATAAAGATGTAATTATTGCTAAAAATTCGTGTATCTGTATAAAATATATTTTGTATAGTGATTGATTTTTACGTGTTTTAATGTTGTAAATTACTACTTTCAATGTTTATTAATTTAGATTCAGAAAGCGTTGAAGCAATCTACAGTATACTTAAAATACATAGGGCAATCATAAAGATGTAATTATAGCTAAAATTTCATGTATCTGTATAAAATATATTTTGTATAGTGATTGATTTTTACGTGTTTTCATGTTGTAAATTACTACTTTCAATGTTTATTAATTTAGATTCAGAAAGCGTTGAATCAATCCGCAGTATACTTAAAATAGAGGCATTAGGTAAGTTATACAACGATAGCCTTCGTTGGTTGAAGTTCATAAACACTTGGCATGCAGGTATACTTCACCGCCAACTTACGCGTGCAGCGGGCGTTTTTTCGTGAATCGTGCGAAAGTTTAGTTATTCAGAAAAATCGCAGTAAATCGAAAACTACTTTGTTTTTATGAACGAAACTTTTTTTTATTTTACACTTTAATATATACTGTATGATTATTTAACAAAAACAAAACAATATTTTTACGAAATCACAAAAATAAACGATTTTTTTAAATTAAAGTCCGATAACCTGTCAGAGCATATTTCTTCCTCGCTATCTTTGTCACAACGGCTCATTTTATCAATTTTGTATTCAACAATAAAAAACCAATCTTCAAATTGACAAAACACGACTTGTACGTTCTGTAATTAGGAATTCGATTGAAGACGAAATAGCGTAACAAAAGACCGAGTAACTGGACAATCATAACTTGTGGAAAGAAAAAAGGCAAAGCGTTGCATAGCAAAGCAAACAACTCGCCTATAGTGTCACGCATACATATAATTATACGTATTTAGTAGATTTGTAGTGGTTAGCTGGTATCCACCACATATCTACTAAATAAGTATTTTTATGCGACCCAAACTCTCTAATGACAGACTGAAAAAAAGGTGAATAAGAGATTTGAAAAAAATTTTCAATTTTACAACTCCTCTTCAACCTCCACTCAAAATACGTGTTCTGCAAACATCGGTCGATTTACTTGAAAAATTGAAATAAAAAATAAGTATCTAACGTGTTCTGCAAAGATCTGTCGATTTACTTAAAGATTGGAAAAAGAATTTACCAAGTATCTAAAATTTTATTATTTAATTTAATTTAATTTAATTTAATTTAATTTAATTTATTAAAAATTTATTATTAAAAGTATTTAAAATAATCAAATTTTGAAAAATTTTTCCTCAAAATGTTGTTTTTGATTAAGAATCAATTTGTTGAGTTACGATCCCCTCGCCAGATTTCAAACGCCACGCACGCAAGCTGCAAGCACGCCAATTTCGCCAAATGTGGTTGAAGCACCAACAAGATCCATGATTAGAAACAGGAGAGTGGGCTAAGAAGAGGAGTTGAAAAAACGTTGCCCGCACGGGAAGTGTTAATTAGAAGTCATGACTTCTTAATGGAAAGATGGTTATCATTGCTTCGAGAGGTTGTAAAGAGTAAGTCCTCGTATTTAAAAGCAGAAACCAAACAGGAGAATCCCACACTTGGCCTGGCACCTTCAGAGATATCCTTTGGAAACTTGGAGGACATTGCGACCACGAACCAATTTTTAGGTGCGCCAGCTACCATTAATGAACATAACGATCTTTGGTCGGTTAGAGCTTTGATCTCGCTATATTCCGTTTACGAGATCACTGCCTTTGCAGACTGAGCTACTTTGATTGCCTTTGTAAGTCAAGAAAAGATAGGGTAAATGTATAGCTTTTATTATTGACTATATAAAGAAGTCTTAAGAATAAATAAATGTTAAGCTTCTACTTTATTTTTTATTAATATTTAAATATTTAAAATACTACCTCGTACAAATTTATCCAAGACAATTATTAGATTTGATAAATATTATACTATCACTTATTTTTTAAATGATCACACTCAAATTCACTAATTTTGTTTCGGCCGCCTGTCCTCAAATTTAGGAAGCGGTTGGACCTGGAATGGATAAGGGCGTCCATATTGGATTCTTGATGAGTTAGGGTTAGTAAAATTCAAAGCAAGTCTTTAAAACGTTCAAAATTCCCCCCTTCCCCCCTATTCAATCGTTTAATGCCATTATTTCAAGCCTGATTTTCCCCAGTTAAGATCAGACTATTAAATTTATCAATTTATCACGCAATAAATGGATAAAAATAACATTATTTTTCTAGCATTATGATAGCCTTTCTTTAACCATCTCATTTAATTATTTTCAATGATTTAAATATCGTCTGCATTATTTTCATACCTTTTATCACTGAACTAGATATTAAATAAATAATTTTCTTTTATATTTGGGTTAAATAATAGATTAGCTACATATGTGATAATTTTAAATCTAATCATCGATTATTTTTTGTTCCAATGAAAATTTTATGACCGATATTAACAACCAATTCTTTTCATAAAATTCTAGGAGTCTATATCTCGGACTAATAAATACCTAGCGTTTAAGTTATATATCTTTGAAAATTAAGAAGTTTGTTCGTTTGTGTGTTTGTTTTTCATACATAACCACACGGTTTGACTAAATTAATTCAATGTGATTCAAAACTGCATTCACAGTATCGGCAGACTTTAGAGGTGTATGAAGATAAACAAATTATTGAACGTGTACCAGATAATTCTCAGCCTAAAAAAAAACCATTTTTTAACCTGCCTCATAGGGTACTTTACAATTCTGGAAAATTAAAGATTTTACTAATCCCGTTATATGACGGGATGTATGTTAGTTACAGAAGGCTGTTTTAAAATAACTTGGCTTGATTTTATCTAGATATTTATCATATATCATTTTTCTAGTTTTTAAAAAATATTGATGCTGATTATTAGGGCACACTAAACTACTACAATGTTAATGCTTCACAAACGTTAAGCAGGGAGAGCAAGAAAAAGGGACCGAAGAAGTTTCTCAATAAATCGATAAATTTTTCTGAAGGTTATAGCTCTAAACGAAGTCTAAACTTTGTAATAAAATAATATTTTTAGCTGACAGTCAAGAAAAACAAACGAATTTCCCCTATGAACAAACTCAAGTTTGAAAGAAAACTTTTCCCTGGTAATGATCGATAAACGAAAAGAGTTGACTGTCATACTCTTGTTTTACATTTCGCATACTCCGACGAAAGTACGTTCATTTTTATTTTCCATTTATTCGTACCATCCAGAAAGTTTTGAATCAGTTAATACTATTGAGTTTATTAATTCTAGGTTGAAATAAGGTTTCAAGATTCCTTTTATGACAAAAGGAGGGGTAGGGTTAAGAGCTTATTTTCTGGAAAATGCAGTTTATATGCTGTTTAATTTGAATACATCTTCTGTTTATAATCAAGTAACTCTCCTCTCGTTCATTATAATAGGGAATTTCTAATTCAAATTTCAACTTCAAATTACTAACTACAAAATTTAAAATAACCCCACAGGGGATTTTAATTTTATTTAAAAGAATTTTGTAATACGGTGCTCCCCTCCCCCCGAAAAAAATCGTTAATCTACTAAGATCACTGTAACCCCTGAACTTTACTATTCAAGTGTTTCATGCTTTATACTACCTTTTAATTAGTATTTTATATGCCACTCTTACATATCATTACTATAAGCAGTCGTTAGGACATGGATTCAGCAATATTTGCAGAACAAGGGTAGAATAATGTTAGACAGTTTAGACAGTTTTTTAGGGCCTCCGTTACACCATTAATGTTGTTGGAGAGGGTCTTTTTAGTTTTATTTTTCATGCAATTCCAGATATTTTTTATAGGTTTTAGGTCCGAAGAATTATTCGAAAATCTAAATATTATGCTCATTGCAAAACTTAGTTCGGACTTTAACATTAGCAATGACCCCATAATGCATTTAAAAATCCCATTGATAAGACGATTCTTATAAAATATTACATAATTGCTTGCTTTCGCAGTTACATTCTTGAGATGAAAATGCACGTCCCCTGTCGTAATTACGGTCAACACTATCTCTCTGGTAAGGGTGTTAAAAGTTTTAACCCTAAATTGTTGTTCGTAACGTGAAATAACATGTAGACGACTTTCACTACATTTGAGCTGACCACCCTGACCAGCCTAAAAGGGCTTTTGTCGCTGAATATAACTTTTTAGATGTCCAATTTTTATATATCTTTCAGATTTCAAACCTTTTCTTCTTTATTGATGTTATCAGCATAAGTCTCGTTCGCTAAACAGCGAGTTAGTAAAGCTTGTTTCTTCGACAGAAGGTGACGAATTGTTGTAATTGAGTCATTCTGGGAGGAGGTTAGGGTATGCGTTTAATGGTGGATATAGAAGAAGTTTACCTTATTCCTTGCTGTAAAAGATTATCGATTTAGTAAAGTTTTCTTAGGTTCTCCAAAGCATGTCTTTTTCATGACTACTAGCAAGGAAGCAGTGACTGTGTCAACCGATTCAATCACCTAATTGTCTCTTATGTCACACTGTTATCTAACATCTACTATTATACATATCTCCTTCTCTAGAAGAGTCAAGGTACATTTCTTTTCTTTTCCGTTTTAAGCCTTTTCAGCCGTTTGTACAGTAGCAATATACATAAAGTACAAACATCTAAAAACAATATGACCTCACTATACAAACTCACAGAGCGAAATAAAGATTGGATTGGGGAGAAAAGGACACCTATAGAGAGCTATTGCACAAGTTATAACTAGATCCACATTTCGTATCGGAAATCATAAGTAAGGAAATGAAGCAGATTTTTCATGAAATGTTTTTTTCGAATAAATGTATGGGGTTTTTTAATGGTACTGCAAGATGTACATGTTTAAGACATATTGTTGAGAAAAAAAATGGAGGATCTATGCACCCTGTATTTAGTAATCAAAGATGAATTAAGGTACTCAACTAGGAAAAGAAAATTAAAAATTTAACTAAACCGCAACTGTAATTCTGTTGAAGTAAAAGAAAGCTAGACATATTTAAAGCTATAACATTCTCAAACACTCAGTCATAAAATGAAAGAAAATGTTGATGGGTAAGAATGTTTATATTTTAATATATCCTTTTATAGATAAAAACTGAATTCAACTTTTAGAAATATTTCCTTTTATTCTACATTCGTCTATACTATCAGCAGTACCCGAGTAAATGTTTTGAGTGAAATGACGGAAAGGGATTTAAGATTTATTTCATCGGATACTGTAGAAATTCTTGAAACGGCCTAAAAGAGTGGAAATGGTTCAGCTTTAAAGCTAAAAACTTAAAATATGATGGCTCAGAATTTCCCTTCCCTGTAAAATGGGTTTCAAAAATATATTTTACAGAACTCGACTAATTTTCTTTTTCAGTTGCTAGGAAGCATACGGTCAGAGTTTTGATATTAGATCAAAATCTACAGCTTAAAACTAATTTTGAACATTTCCAATAATTATGCAAGTACTTAGACTCGAACGTGTGAAATACGGATCCAAAGCCAATACATCGACAAATATTTGCATAGAAAAAGCTTAGCATGGACTTTTTTTTAACATTTACTTATTTTTAAGTGCCTTTGGTAGACAAGATATTCCTTTGCCCTTGTGAATACATCACTGGGGATTGCGTACTGTGGCGACTGCTTTTTTTGCTTCTCTCAGCGTCACGATCCGAAACATTGGCTATTCTTCCAAGGCCGCCGAAGCACTGCGCTTTCCACTCCGTATGCTAATTTTTCTTCTATCATAAGGAGTATAAAAGGCAGTTGCTGAAAAGCGACATCGTCAGTTCCTGCTTGCGCCCTGGAAGAGCATCGCTATCTTGGCCTTTGTAGTAAAGTAATAAAGTCTATCAATAGAGAGTAGGAAGTTTAAAAAGGACAAAGGATTTTTATGCAGACGCAAGCATCAATTTTATAGAATTTTAATAATTTTTTGGGTTTTTTTATTTTATATATATTATATATATTATATATATTATATATATTATATATTATATATTATATATATATTTATATATATATATTATATATATATATTACTCTTGTAGTTCTAGTTTCCTCGGGGCTCATTAGCTGAACGCTGTATCCCCTGTCGTGAGATGATCAGATCATTCAGGGTGAGTATCAGGATTTTTCAGTTACAATAAAGGTTATGCAATAATTAAAATTAAATTACATTAAGGGGAAAAAGAATTTGGCTCTCTCTCTCTCTCTCTCTCTATATATATATATATATATATATATATATATATATATATATAAATTAAATAGAAGTAAAAGGAGGAAGTTTAACATGATAGCGAAAAGGAAGAATGAAGTGGAGAAATGATAAAATGCTAACATGAAGAAGAGTAGCAAGCGTCATAATGGCGCTATCTAATATCGGCGCGAGGAACTAAATGAGTAATGCCTGTGTTTGCTGATCACACTTTCACCTGTAAATATTTCCTGGTGAGGTCGCCCATTTTTTTGTGTTTTGTTTCGAGTTTGAATTGGTTTATTTTTATTTTAAATCTGTATCATTTCCCAGTACCTTGACACCTTCTGAGACCTTTGTGTTTGGTGGGGTATTTCATTTTGTTAGTACATGCATCCCCACCAAAATACCATAGTTTGTCACTATCTACTGCAAGCATTTCATCATTGGGAGTGCTTGTTGAGAGCTTGCCGTAGTTGCGTATATACCACAAGAGATGAATCCACATTCTTCCTCATATATGAGGGAGAAGTGCTTTCCTATGGGTTTTCAATGTATAGCGAGTTCGAGAGTGTGTTATGCAATTTCCTCGATCAGTTCGATCCGGAAATAAATCGTTAAGTCGTTAAACATGGAAATGAATCTCTCGTATTTGAATAACACCATATTGGGCTATGATTGCTTCTCATCATCGAAATAATTGCCTGTAAAACATAGTTATTTATAAAATATCACGAATTTCTATATGAAACACAAACTACCCAATTTGTATATTTGACCTTTTCTTTAAAGATTTATATAAAACATTGATTAATCTATTTCATATAAAAAATCGATTTCAAAAAGGGCATTTTATGGGTAATTAATTTCAAAACGACCAATTTTTAAGATTTTTTTAGCACAATTTATTTTGATCATGGCAGCACCTTTAAGGTCCTATCACAAAATACTGTTTAATTTTATAAATTAATAAGTAAAGAACTTTGGTTTTGGGATCTAAAACTGCATTTTACTGATTTAATGCCTATCAGCAAAATGAAGACAAACCCAAATTTTTACTAAAAAATTAAGTTTTCGGAGAAAATATTTATTTGTTTTGAAAATTAAATTCTGAATCTTAAATTATTTCACGAAGATAAATATATTAGACAAAACTGAAACTGAGATAGCATACTGTTGAATACTGATTTATAATACTAATTTTATGATTCGTATTTTTTATATTAATATATGTGTTCATATATATATGTATATATATATCACGTTTTATATATGTACATATGTAATTACTATGCAATAGAAACGATTCTACCGAGTTTGACTAATTCCATGTAAAACATAATTATCAGATTATCGTATAAATTAATCCGATAATATACATTAACCATTGGAAGGATATAGACAGGTTAGAATTATTCAGAGGTTAAAATCATGATTCAGATTAAGCGCTTTTTGGACCTGTAACTTGAGTGAGGTGGCATTAGTATTTTAGTAACGTCATATTTGTATTTTAATAATGTAATTCAATTATTAAATCTTTTAAAGTAACTCGACTCATCTTACACTGTTTAAAGCCCATTTTGACAATGTGTATTATTTTAGAATGAAACCGTGTAAATACAAGAATATGTTAAATAAATTGAAATATGCATAAATGCTCAATATAAATTAAAGGTATGCTTTAGTATCAGTGTGAAATCTATAAAAATGATCCATGTAAATACAAAAAAAGATTAAATAAATACATTGAAGCAAAAGATATCTAGGTCTTCTTTATATTTTTATATATACGAAGTAAAGGATAACAAATCACTAGGTGAATTGAAACAGAAAAAATTGAAATAAATCAGATTGATACAAATAAATAAGTCGTATAAAATAACTATTTTTTGTTTCGCAGACATAATAATTCAAGAGGGGCATAGGTACTGAGTTTGATTAAATTTAGGAAAATGGCACTTTCACAAACGTTCCCAAGTTGTTCCCAGCAAATTATGATCTAATAAATATTAGGATCTAATCCACTCTCATTGAAAGCGGCTCGAAAAGGAT
>CM063501.1:35455036-35457536 GCA_032207245.1 Pardosa pseudoannulata | reverse complement strand
ACTAATTTGGGAATGGAAAGGCTAAAACTTGTGAAATCATTACAAATAGGACACTCGACATGGATATACTTCACTGTTTAAGCAGCTTTACAGTAAAAGCAAGTGGGCTCAGGTTTTCCTACGATTAAATGACGGTGAGTGAGGCGACTATATCCTATGTGGAGTCGAGTTACAACCTGTAAAAATAATGTTACGTTGGCCTAGTGTTTGAGAAAGAAGAAACCTAAACGCATTAGTAAACAAATGGACAAATATATCTTGATTAAATGATTTTATACAATTAAATAAATGCCTAAGGAATATAACTGGAATCAACTTATCATTTGTAGATATCGAAGACTACTCTCGAGTCGGCGTCGCCCCTAAAAAACAATATGGCGATGATTTTCCTCAAAAGGTCTATCCCGCAAGCCGCAGATGCCAGCAGCGTTCACCTTCTACTCTCCTCTGGTCACAACCTTATCCTCTAAAAAAATCAGACAGCCTCACGGAGAAAAAAAACACGAGTTCACTCCAGAACAGCGGGGGGTCAGAATCCCCGAAACCAACGGACCCTTCTATTGGTTGGGAGAAGTCTGAAGTTTCTTTCTAGTTCAAACAGGTCCTGTTCTGGTATGTCTTTGACGATGACTTACAGGAAGAGGTAAAAAAAGCTGAACGGAATGCAACTTAATGTTACAAAACCATATCATTTCCACAAGAGGGGACTGAAGGTCACATAATTATGTGAAGTTTAATAGCTTGAAGTTTATTCTGAGTCTGTTCGTTCCAGGACTGCTATTATGTTTTATAAGGCAACTGAGTCATAAATTTTTTAACATCACAGTGTGGTAACTCAAAGGCCAGAAATACTTTTTTGTGAATTTTGCAGCTTTGTCTACAAGTTTTTGCTCTTAATACCTACGTGAGAAGGAACCCAACTAAATTTAACCTAATTTAACTCCCGAGGAAATTATATCATTTACAAAGTTTAAAATTTGAAAAATGAGTGGGTAAATATAAGTATATGGATGTACATGGGCATGTGAAACCCTCAACGAATCCGTGTATATAATAAGTTTTCTTTGTTGTGATGAAGTAACTCTTTTAAAAATAGCTAAACGCTCCTCTGTGAAAATTGAAACCACAGGATGGGGAGACTAACGTACCAACTATTCCTTATTATAAAAGTACAGCCAACGAAATCGTCCGATTTGCAGCCGTCAGTATAATAGGAGCATACTTTAGAAGTACTTCAGCAGGGGTGTTTCATATGCAGACAAATACCCTCAACACACAGCCATTACAGGTTGTCTCCCTAGTCTCACTAAGAAAATAACGTTCACCTCCACTTTTTCATATAGAGTCGAATAAGAACACAAGTCGAATACCACAACAGTCGAATAAGAAGAAAAAATGTAATATTCTATATAAAATCCAAATCGAAAGACAAGAAGATATAAATTTTTTAATATCTTCTTGCAGTTTGATAACTAAACAAAACTGGAAAGATTTCTTTTCATGCTCTTTTCCTTCAAATCTCGTAATATCTAAACCATTAACAGGTAGCACAATTTTATAGACTTTATTGGCATGTCACTAAGAATCTTTTAACTATAAAGTATTATAACACGGTATAATTATCTAATTTAATAGTTAAAATTTTATTGTAGCCAGCCAGCATCTCTTGACAAGCGAGTCATACATTTTTGGGATTTTTGCCATCAGGAAAGAGCACATAGTGTTTTTCAGGTGTAACAAGAGAAAATATTCATCAGTTCATGCAAAAAAGATAAAACTTTTCTACCAAAATTTAGCATAAAATGCAAAGCTAATGTAAGACACAATTACAAAATGAAGAATTTCGTTCATCGAGCAGCATTTTTGATGAGAAGAATTCAGAGACTTGTAAGGGCCAAACGGTGGTCAAATGGGTAAGGCACTTGTATTCGGTATCGCAGCTCGTGGGTTCGAATGCACTAAGGACATGAATGTTTGAAGCCATTTGGAATCGGCCAGTGGGCCCTGGTCTAATTAGCTGTCAGATGGCAAAACAGTAGAATGCAGTGCTCCAAACCGAGTCAAATCAGTGGCTTGTAAAAGCAGATTGATGGATTCTTGGCTCAGCAGAGTTTTACTTCTCAACAAACTAGTCGACTCACAATGAGGATGTATCTCGATCGAATCTGGAGATAAATATTTTTTTCTAATTAATATTTATCGCTTGATTATTCTGGCTTTGCATATTTTCAGTGTCTCCAAGGGCAGAACTCACAGCAAAATGAAACTACTGAAAACCAGAGTGTTGAATATAAGAATATTTCATGAATATTTTTTCCAATGCAGCAGGTGATAAAGACATTATCCTAACGCCTTAACAAGGCTGCGAACCTGTTTATTTCATGAATATGGACATACCCATTATCTATCATTAAATACTCGTTGATATGTAATCAAACTAGTCTACTCGCAATGGGGATACGTCTCGGTCGAATCTGAAAAGAAATACTTTTACCTAATC
>CM063501.1:35412536-35450036 GCA_032207245.1 Pardosa pseudoannulata | reverse complement strand
GCAAAAATATTATAAGTAAATATGTTGCAGTGAAAGTATATATAGGTATTTCTTATACTTTAGAGTACAAGCATATGAGATACTTTACGTCAGAGGTTTCCAAATTGTGCAGTGCTCTTTTCTATGGGAGCTGGACACTATTGCAAAGGGGGCGTATAACAAACACATCGAAGTACGAATGAATACGAAACCAGTCTGTGATAAAAAAAAATTGATGATTTTGATCTTTCGACAGTAGAGCAAGAGATTATAGTTGATTTATCATGTGACAACATATTAAATCAGATGTTTCAACAAGAAAATATTATGACGTTTTAACTACGAGCAAGAAAAGATCTTCCTGTTTTAACAAACAAAACTTTAGAAAATTTATTACCATTTGTGTCCTCACACTCATGTGAAGCTGGTTTTTCCGCAGAACCTGTTTTGAAGACGAAGTATCGATCACATTTAGTGATTGAAAAGGAACTAAGAAAGAGATATCTACAATGATACCGAGATTTGAGAAAATGGGTGATGAAAAACAAGCCTACCCACATATCAGTAATTATGCTTTATTAATTATAACATATATTCTAGTTTTCATATTTTTGTAAGATTTGTTTCTCTTGCCTTTTAAAATTTTACATATAATAAATATTTTGTTTATTTATACATATTATGATATATTATTTTGAAGCTCTTTAATTAAATTGCAATATCAGGTGAGTATTTATAAAGTTAGATTGCCAGGAAAAATGAAGGGCAAAAATTTTTTTTATAAAAAAGGGAGGTGGAAGTACAAAAAGTTTGGTTATTTTGGATTTTGAGAGGTGGTTACATTAATGTGACTAGACTGTGTACTTTGTACCACGCATTCATTCTAATCAATACTTTATGTATACTTTTATACATCATATATTGTTATATCTTTTATATATTTATAGTGTATAAATTATATATTTTTATATATTTATAGTGTGTAAATTATAAATTTTTATATATTTGTAGTGTATAAATTATACATTTTTATATATTTGTAGTGTATAAATTATACATTTTTACATATTTGTAGTGTATAAATTATACATTTTTATATATTTGTAGTGTATAAATTATACATTTTTATATATTTGTAGTGTATAAATTATACATTATTATATATTTGTAGTATATAAATTATAGATTTTTATATATTTGTAGTGTATAAATTATAGATTTTTATATATTTGTAGTGTATAAATTATAGATTTTTATATATTTGTAGTGTATAAATTATACATTTTTACATATTTGTAGTGTATAAATTATAGATTTTTATATATTTGTAGTGTATAAATTATACATTTTTACATATTTGTAGTGTATAAATTATACATTTTTATATATTTGTAGTGTATAAATTATACATTTTTATGTATTTGTAGTGTATAAGTTATACATTTTTACGTATTTGTAGGGTATAAGTTATAGATTTTTACTTATTTGTAGTGCATAAATTATAGATTTTTATATGTTTGTAGTGCATAAATTATAGATTTTTATATATTTGTAGTGCATAAATTATAGATTTATATATATTATTATTGTATAAATAATAGATTTATATATATTATTGTATAAATAATATATTTATATATATTTTTATTGTATTATATATTTTTATATATTTATGTTACATAAAATATATTTTATGACTTTTCTATATTTATACTTTATATATAACATATATTTATATATTTTTAGTTTTTTGCTCGCTGTCATTTTAGTGTCATTGATAGAAATCTCAAGATTAGCGGATAGGACCATAAAATCCTGTTGAACCATTTCCTGAAAGTTCTGAAGAATCGGAGTATTAATGTATTTACCAGTTCTCAGTATTAAAAATGAAAAAAAATTTGTTCACGAAAGTCTTAAGTAGATAATGTTTTTTTTATTATATTTTTATTTTTTTTTTAATGAATTTAGTACTAGATATCGAAATCTAATACGCGAGCGTGGGCTCCTTAATTAATATATTTTTTATTGCGTTTTATATACCTGTTTCTCTACTTAAACAAGGTATGGAAGAGCAGATACTTTTAGTACTTTTTTTGACAGAAAATATTGAAAAGGTAGCTGCTTAGTACGAGAAAAAAAAGATGAATGTGTTATTTTTTATAACGTAACTGATACATAAAAAAAAAAACTGGAATTTTCATACAGATAATCTTGCAAGGAATCCATACAAGGTTTTTTTAGGTAAAAAATCAAGGCTTGTTTCATTGTAATATTTTGTTAACTATAAAACAGCTTTTAAGATAAGGAAACAGAAAAAAAAATCATCAATATTCCTTGTAAGAATCTTTTACCATAAAAAGTGTATTTTAAGATAATGAATAAATATTTTCTAAACTGTTCTAACAGAATTTTTCCAGTTGATGAAATCTTTAGGGTTTTATCTTTGTTTTTAAATTATAATCTTTTATAATTAAAAAGTATCAGAAAATCAATAAATTTTAAAATTCCTAAAATACAAGTGATTTATAGGCAGCAAGCAGTGGAAAGCATTTTTTTAAAATATGTTTTAATATAAAAATACATTTCAGTTAATTCTCTTCTTATAAATGGAAAGTAGTTTTTGGGTGTTTTCAGGATCCACTGTTAGGATAACTACATATAATTAGTCAAAATTCAATTGTTTTACTGATTTAAACATTCTTGACATTTCTTGTATTTCGATATTTTCTTGAAATAAGCGAATGTTACTCGTTAAATTCTAATTTCTGAAGCTTTATTCAGGAATGTTAATAATTTTTATTCATTCCGTT
This sequence comes from Pardosa pseudoannulata, assembly GCA_032207245.1. Taxonomy (NCBI): domain Eukaryota; kingdom Metazoa; phylum Arthropoda; class Arachnida; order Araneae; family Lycosidae; genus Pardosa; species Pardosa pseudoannulata. Next base: position 35,447,247 of record CM063501.1, on the reverse strand, counting down.
GAGAGTTCAGATTTTAAATAACAACGAATATTTCCCAAGACTTCAGCAGTTGGGCTAATAAGTATAATATTTGATGAAAAACTCCGAGAAAAGCATTGGACTTTTAAAGATTAAAGTAGTAACATAGCTTAAGGGAACTTTGCGAATTGTATTTTTTTTTTATTTTTTTTCTTCTAGGAAAAAAACAAAAAACAAAAAAGACTTCTGTTTTCGAAGATCTTTGCCTCTGGCAAAGATAAATTTAATGATTTCATTAAAACTTTTTAAAATCAAAAATACTCGGTGGAAATCATTCTTTCGGCAATACTTTGTTATATGTCGAACTAATTTAAGAGTTAATAATATGATCTTATTTTATTCTGTTATCAACATTACAATTTTAAAGTTCCTTGTATCTTGTTCCTTGTTTTAAGGTTCCTTGTACCTAATTTGCTAAATCAGTTTTTTATTTCTATAAAAAATTTTCAAATACAGTTATCATAGAAACTGAAAGAGTTTTTAAGTATTCAAAAAATACAATTTTGAATTTCTTAATGATGACTTTAATAAGGCATTCATTAAATACAGCAATTTATTGTTTGATTTTAATCTTTTTGCCTAAATTACTGACTTATATATAATTTATGTTTTAGTTTATTCAATAGTTTTTAATTTTTTACAATCTCGCATGGTTAATTGATATTTTATAAAAAACCAGAAATTAATATAAATTCTTATAGACTATATTTACTTGTGTATAACGAGCATTCTGTGTCTTACAAGAAGAAAATGGCAATAATTTATATGTATTGTATAAAACTCGCAAAAATATTTTTAAAACAAATGATTGTTTGAATTGTAAAACAACTGCTATGTGACACCAGAGAATCACACTCCAACACTTTTTCAATATGCTATTTCATATTTCATGAAAAATTTAAAGCGATTAATATAAATTCTTAAATACTGTATTTACTCATGCATAACGTACACTTTTTTTTTCTACAGAAAAAAGGACGAAAATTTTCATGCGCTACTAAAAGTAATTTCTTAAATTTTAAATCAATTACTCTGTGAAACTAATAAATTCCTCTCCAACACTTTTCCAATATTTTGTTTCATGAACTACTCACAAGAGATTAATATAAATTCTGAAATAATGTATTTCCTCGCATATATGAGATGACCGTAGAGGTTTAAATTGAAGATATTATATATATCCCCTTCCTCTTTTTAAGGGGTTTTATATGTCAGATTGTAATTTCCTTATCTCTCTTCATTCTGTAAGAAAAAACTGTTTTCTGACAAGGCGAGAGCAAGAGGTTGGAGACATATATTAAGCTATTCAAAAGAATTTAGGAGTTCAAAGTTAATAATTAACGTTGCTTGTAGTGTTGTATGTAAGAAGTGAAATAGTAATGTTATATATATGCAACAAAGCATTTAGAGAGTAAGAAAGATTTTTACCATTTTACTATCTTCTTGGATTGTTGCCTTCAATTTTTACGTATATCGGATAATTATCTGTATTAGTGAAAATAAGTCAGCGTTTTACAGATGACTTTAATTTTTACGATGATTAAATATATCAATCAAAATAAGTCAGTGTGTTACAGACGCCTTTAGGCTTTAGTATTTGTTGAATATGAAGTAGTTACCCGTTCTCCGCCCTTTTTACTGAGCTTAATTTGGTAATCTCGTGTGATAACTAACCGTGTTTTGCACAGTGTAACCGGGACTCTTCAATTCCTTTCAATTTATTTTCCCAGGTTAAACTGTGATGTCACTGTTTAAGTTATTCTTCCTCGGAACCTGTGTTTTGGCAACAATTAGTATTCACATTTTTTCAAGCGAAGAAGTATATAACCCACCACATGTTTGCTGGTGGGAGTTGTTAGGTTGCAACATAACCATCAGGTTGCCTTCCAACGCAAACTATGTGAACTTGTTTGCTATGTGAACCTGTGTTTTTCTTTCGATGGTTTTATGTTTTTTTTATAAAAGCAAGTTGTCTTTTTAATCTCGTCATCAATTCTGTGTTTTTTTCTCTGCTGGAAGCTATTACTATGCTGAACTTTGTTAGGAGCCTCGTGATCGTAACAGTATTCATTATGAACGAGTAAATAGGTATATTTTTTGCATTAATTCTTTCTATCCCTGCTTTTTTTACACCATACTTCTTGCCATTGATGAATTATTTCCTTAAACCATTATTTATCGACTGACGTGATAAATTCCTCAGCATTTCCCTTCCATTGTAAGGAATAATGTTCATTGACCATGAAGTTGCGCAGAATTTCTCAAATAAAGGCTTCATTATCTATGATTTTTTTAAAATTTGTAATATTTAGTAGGGAAATGCAGAGTAATTCTAAGGAGATATTAAACATTCAAAGTTATTTTGTTTTTATCTACTTTAATACTTGAAGTAATATATTGTCATGAATGTGTTTATAATTTTAAACTAAAATCTTAATAATTTTAAAAGTTATTGTTTCAAAGATAGCGTTACTGAAAAAATGCTCTCTTTTCCTTTCTTTTACATAAAGTGTGGTATTTTTATTTGTAGGATAAATTAGTATAAAACTTAAGTGCTTTAGTAAGCCTTTGCTATAAATATAATGAGAAAAATAACATTTGAAATATATTTTCAAGCATAAAAAGGTATACCCATTAATTTTAAGAGATTTAACTGCTCACAATTTATCAATGTTAGCTAAATTTTAATTTATATTCTAGAAGGTAAGTTGTCTATAAACTTCGAAGGTATATGACTATTAAAATGCTACTGGATTGTGTCAAATACTTATAATAATCGTAAAATATTGCTTTAAAAGTTGTTTAAAGTAGTTATTAGTAAGAAAGGAATAGCCTACTGCGATAATAATTACATTTTATTTGTAAGGTGAGGATTTCAAAACGCTTTTCTATATTACACATAGTAATAATTCACATCTCAATGAGACCCAAATATCAAAATTTTAGGAAAATTTGGCAAATTGTAGCCTTTAAAGATTTGCTTCTATTTAATGTAAATCACTGTATATTATAATCTTACGGAAACGGTGGATTTCAAAAATGACTTTCTTTATTATTTATTGTTTAATAAAACATTTGTATGCAAACCATATGGTAAATTTTGAAAATGTTAAAAACTAAACAAAATTTTTTTATTAAAACAAAAACAAAAATCATTGTTTTGATTAAGAAGTATTGTTACAATCGCATCTGAATACGTCGATAATTTTGTTTAGCCTTGTTGTAGACCGGTAGCGTTAATGTTTATTTGAGATTTTACATAGAATGTGGATTGCATTAAAATGTAGGTGCACAATTAGTTCTTACTGGAGTTCTAAATGCAAAATTCCATATTCTACTCCTAATAGCTTTTTGACTTACGACTGTCAGTTTTAATTTTGTGTACACTGAAATTTACCATTTCTTTGAGTGCTGATTGCAATGAAAACTAAAGATGTCCAAATCTGGATGTTATAACAAATCTAATTATAAATTTTCAACTTTTACGGCTAATAGTTTTGAGTTATACAGAATATGTACATATAAACGTCATGATAAAAGGATTAAAAAAAGTTTCAGGGATACCGAGACAAAATAAATGTTTAAAGTTCCAGAATTGAAGTTTCCATGTACATACGCACATACATGGTACCTAAAAGTGTCAAAATTGGTTTATGGTCAAAATGTATATTAATTTGAAATCTGAACATTGACATTTTTTGAACCATTAAAATGCTTTCTTTACTTCGCGCAAGGCAATAAAATGATAAATTTTATCAAAGGGTGCTATGTTGCTGGAGCAAATTATTCTGTAAATAATAGAGCAATATTTAAGATTTGGGCTCATTACCATTGAGGAATTCTTGAGCAATTCTTGCTTATCCCTTGCCTTTTGTTAGGGTATAACTGTCAGGTTGATGTTTTCAACGTGAGTTCTGGAGTTATTGCGCATCAGACAATAGTGTAACAGGAAAATTTTACTATTATTAGTTTGGGTACTTAGCTTTTTTTCTAGGTATACATAACGAGTAATGTAATGTGACTTTTTAATAAGTTTTATAGACTATTTTAATTTGTGACAAATAAATTATAAGTATTAAATTAAATTCCCGTATTTATTGTTTGTAGTATGTATTAGATGTAAGTATGAATTTTCATTTCATAAATCTTAAGATGATTAAATGTAGATTATGTGTAATGTATAAGTATAGTGAGAATGTATATCTTGAAATTTTGAAAACACATTTTTAAACCATTCGAAGAGTATTGTTTCAGTTTTAAGATAAATTTTGTCACCAGATCTTACAATTTCTGAATCATATAATTCGGTACAATGGCTTATCAATATGGAAATAATCACATAAGTTATAGTTCTGAATTAAAAATCCACTTCAAATTTCAAGAAAAACAGCCCAAGTTGAACAGGAAATTATTACAAAAAATTTAAAATACACCTTATCTCGATCTGTTGAGTAGTTTTTGTGTCATGCGCACAAAGATACAGATTTCTATAAGTTTATTTAGATTTATAGTATTTCAAATGTAATTTTTAATTTAAGATTTTTACTTTCTCGTGTACGCATTAAAGGGAAATTATAATTAAAAAATTCGATTTCAAGATTTTCATTGACCTTTGAGTCGAAAAATATCATTTTTGGAATTTTGCCTTTCTGTGTGTATGTGAACACGATAACTGATGAATAGAATTTCATCGATATTTATGCATTTCATTCAGTTCGTAAATGTCATTTTGAGAATTATGCTTTTGTGTGTGTAAATATGAACACGATAACTGATGAACAGATTTTCATCGATATTTGCACTTTCCACCAAGTCCGATTAACGGAATTACTAGATGAACCCCCGCATCCCTGTCTTTTACTTTTTCTCCGTTTTATAGGCTTATTTAGGTCTATTTAACTTATTTTCTATGAAGTATTTTAGTATTTTTTACATCTTTTAATTAAAATTTATTGTGCTTTTAGCTTTTTAATGTTTCATAATTTTTACCTTTTACGTACCTGTCTGGCGTAATTCAGTTTATACACTGCAGACTTTTTTATAACTTTATTAAATTGGTACGGTTTTACCTTGTTCTGTTATTAAGTTAGGGCTCTTTTATCAGTTAGGTCTTGTTGCTTTTATGAAAACACCTTGTGCTTGGCGCGTATGTCCTAAATAGGACCTTGCGCCGTAAAACTCCAACCAACCACTAAGTCCGAAAATACAATTTTTGGAAATATGCCTTTGTGTGCATATATAGGTGAACACGATAACTCGAGTATGTTTTGTATCAGAGAATTCATATTTTGAATGCGTAATTAATACCAAAGTTGTACTATTCTATCAACTTTTAGATTTCTTCTGGTTTAACTTCTACTCCTTGTTGTTTTTCTGGGTAATGACAAGCCATATCTAAAAGAGAGGTATGTTAGATTTATATGTTTCGCAGAAGTATGTATAAAAATAGGACCTATGGAATGTAAAACTTTTAACAAAAATAGTATTTTCTTTTTCACGAGTTTACGAGAAATTCGAGAGGAGGCTACTCCCGATTAAAACAAATCGTTTTCCTGGTGTAAAATTGGTGATACCCTTTAAAGCTCAGACGGATGGAAAATTATACCTAATGCTTGTTTACAAAGATTCAAAAGTTAACCCCTTCCGGTAAAATGACGAGTCTAGCTCGTCATTGGTTTTTCATTCCATACCGCACAATGACGAGCTACACTTGTCATGTGACTAAAGTTAATGTTAAATATGATAATTTAGTTTATAATTTCTAGTATACTGAATTTAGCAAGACTTTTGTTACTTGTGGAAATACCATGTCACTATTACATATTGTTTACTTAGAATTTCTTGGTACAGGTCACTGCCAAATTGATGAGTCAGAATAAAAGAAAACCTACTAAGAAATGTCATGTGTGTTAAATGAATCAAATTAGATGTGAGACTCCCTAGCGGTGTAAACAATTCAGTATTCCTTTGCACTTTGTTTTGAAAAGTACCACTATCTTGAAGACTATTATCTGTATACCTTATCAATGTTTTGCTTTGATAATTTCTTAATTATACCTTTTCTGATATTATTTAACACTATGTAAAAAGTGGATTTTAATTATGAATATATATATAAGAATTGTAAAATGAAACAAATTTTTTAAATAAAAAATAAATGGTTACTTCACGCACAGTTTTTCATTATTAAATCGTACCGGAAGGGGTTAATGATACATGGATTGTGATGTTGTAAAATTGCACATAGCATCAGTAAAATTATGAAAATTTCAAAACAACCTCTTAATTTTATGTAGGGTAAAAATTATTTTTTTCGAAAAAAAAAGCGGCAAATAATCCTTTTTTTGAAGCTGATTTAAATGACTACTCTTCTTAATGCATTTAAGAAGAGAAAATACAATCTTGTGGTTATGAATAGACTGTATTTAAGTAAATTATTTCCGTATTTTATTCTTTATAGAAAGTTTAAGTACTGTACTACGATAGAGCTTAAAACTTTCTAGAATCTACTATTATTTCTATTCAAATGGTAATGTAATTTTGTTACGTTTTTAAAATACGTTATTTGTAGAGTAAAAATGATTTTTTTCGATAAAAAAAAGCGGCAAATAATCCTTTTTTTGAAGCTGATTTAAAGGACTACTCTTCTTAATGCATTTAAGAAGAGAAAAATACAATCTTGTGGTTATGAGTAGACTGTATTTAAGTAAATTATTCCCATATTTTAATCTTTATATAAAGTTTAAGTATTGTACTATAATGGAGTTTTAAAATTTACCAAAATCTGTATTATTTCTGTTCCAATGTTAATGTAATTTTGCTACGTTTTTAAAATACGTTATTTGTATTTGTCCTAGCTGTCTCCCTTTAAAAAAATCTTACTAAATATTCCTCTACCTTCACTTTATTATTGTCGTGTATTATTTAGGCGCTATCCAAAGATGCATTTTTACGTGTTATTCGAAATATTTAATCTAGACAGAAATAAATCTTCAATATATTCAATGAAATTCAAAATACCAGAAACTTGCACCGTCATGCATTGCTTCCCATCTCAGGTTTTATCCGTAAGAGATCATTACTTTTGTTTTATGAAAAAGAGTGAAAAAGAAAGAAATTTCTTTTTGAGAGGGGACCGAATAAGAGGCATGTCTGCAATATGAAAGATAAAAAACAATTTTCTTTCTAGAAATATTTTTGTTACTACGAAAGAATGCAGGGTGAATCCGTTTCATAATAGCAAAAGCAGATGTCTCGAATAATAAACTCGGAGAATTTTATTGATGCAGGAGCAATAACTACGTGTCTCTGTTTCGATTAATTAATGCAGTTATTATAAATCTTGTATTTAATTACGAGGAAATTATTTTTTTTGATTGGCTGTACTTATACATATAAATACGAAGAATGCAAGCACGTAAGGATGTTACGGAACTATGAATAAAATGACAGCTAATTATTAATTACCAGAATCGTAAGAGATAACTCGTATACCGGAATCTACTTTGTTTAAAATTATGTATGGAGAACTGAAACCTATTTACATTATCGCATGAAAAAATGAAATAAGAGGATCTTATGGTTAGATTGATCCACCATATTGCCGGGTTACAACAGGCAAAGTGCTCCAGAGTACAGGGCTATTGCAAAATATATATTAATTCTTTTTGAAAACGCTGTACATTCAGAAATATAAAAACTTCATAAAAATGAAAAAAATATAAAATAATTAACTCATCCGATTTAGTACACACTCTACAAATGTTCAACATGCACTGTTCGTCATGTTCTGTTCTCATCATCACATAGACTATGGCAAACTGCAAATTTATTTTAACAATACAATGGAATTTTGTATCGTTGGAATGCGTTATTTTAGTTTGGTTTTGGGCGCTACGGTCTACTTTTTGCAACACGAGGGCTCATGAGACAGGGACTTACTGCTTAACCCCTTCCGGTATGATTTAATAATGAAAAACTGTGCATGAAATAACCATTTAATTTTTATTTAAAAAACTTGTTTCATTTTACAATTCTTACATATTCTTAATTAAAATCCACTTTTTACATAGTGTTAAATAATATCAGAAACAGTAAAATTAAGAAAATATCAAAGCAAAACATTAATAAGGTATACAGATAATAGTCTTCAAGCTAGTGGTACTTTTCAAAACAAAGTGCAAAGGAATTCTTAATTGTTTACACCGCCAAGTAGTCTCACTTTTAATTTGATTCTTGTAACACACACGGCATTTCTTAGTAGGTTTTCTTTTATTCTGACTCATTAATTTGGCAATGACTTGTACCAAGTAAACAATATGCAATAGTGACTTGGGATTTTCACAAGTGATAAAAGTGTTGCCAAATTCAGTACACTAGAAATTTTAAACTAAATTATCATATTTAACAGTAACTTTAATCGCATGACGAGTGTAGCTCGTCATTGTGCGGTATGGAATGAAAAACTAATGACGAGCTAGACTTGTCATTTTACCGGAAGGGGTTAAAGTCGATTCCGAACGGCTACGAACATCCATGCTACTGTGGAATTTGAAACCACGAACTCCGGTTCCGAAGGCCAGCACACTAACCAATCGGCCATCATTCGGCTGGAATACGTTATTTGGTGAAAATGGTTTCACTTGCTCCCTTGATTCTACAAAGTCCCTTGACTTCACACCTTTTGAATTTCTTCATTAAGGTTTTGGTTTGGTTTTGATTTGGAGTGCTACGGTCTACGGTTTTTGCACACGAGTGCTAATGAGGCCGGGATACTGCTTAAAGCCGATTCCGATCGGCTTCGAACATCCATGCCATAGTGGGATTCGAACCTACGAATTACGGTACCAATGATCAGCGTCCTAACCAGTCGGCTAGCGATCGGCTTTCTTCATTAAGGATCATGTTTGTATACCCGAGAAAAAAAGAAATAAAAAAAATTTAAGAGCTTAAAGAACAGATCAATTCTGCAGTGATGATCATTAACAGAAGGCTACTGTAAATTTTGTAGTTCGAGTTCAAGTATTACCTGGACATATATCGCTTGATATAGTTAGCGCAAATAGAACATTTTTAGTATTTGCAGAAATCTTTCATGTTATTTTCATGTATAACTTTTATTCGTATACTTAAAACGTGTGTGTATGTAACTTCTTAATCGAATCATTTGAAGTACAGTAGAATCTCTGTTATGCGAAACTCTATCAACTGAAACTTTCCTTTAACAGAAGTTGGTTTCTTTTTCACTTTCTACTATCATCAAAAATTTTCTCTTTACAAACATGAATTTTTAAAATTTTCTTTTTTCCCACATTCCGTTTTTAGGCAAACCGTTCTTTCCAGACTGAGTGCCGATAAATATTTTGGAATTTTCCTTTTTTAGAATTCTTTATCGCAAGCACAATTCACAGTATGAGTGTATTCTTCCCCACTTTCAAATATCCCTGTTCTAAACAAAAACACACCCTATTTAGAAATTTGGAAGGTCATACTAAGTCCCAGAACAATCGAATGTTATTGCACCAATAACGATATACATATTAAACTAGATGATTATTGATGAATTCTCGATTATCCGAAGTAGGTTAGATCCCAATTACTTTAGATAATCGAGGTTCTGTATACCGGTATTTTCCTTAACAAGTGTGCAATAAATATGTGAGGGTAGCTCAGAATCCGAAGAAAATAATTCCTCTACAGGTGAATAAAATTGTGTTAATATTTCGATGCAAGGTGTACATATGTGATTCTCTCGGTCTTCAGACTAAGTTGATGCAATATTATCTGTTGTCCCATCGTCATTGGTTATTATATTGGTTATTGGTTAGAATATGCATACAGTAGACAGACTGTTTATGAAGGTGCGTTTACTTGGTTTGTACCTACGGAGAATTTTTTTGTGATACTTCAGACGATATCTGTAACGAATATTAATCCAATACATAAAAAATAACTTTATTTTATTTTTAGTATATTTCTTTCACCTTCATTTTTGAAAGAAATAAAAACTATAAATTCCATTTTAAATATAATTTTCAATTGGGATAACAATAAATATGCTGGAAAAAGTATGTTTATCAAGGATTTAATTCTATTATAACGATTATTATACATTATTTATACTGCCACGAGTATGTGTTCAGAGAATCAAATGTATTAGTTTATCGAGTATCAACCGCAAGAAAATGTAATTAAAATCGATAAAGAAAGAATTGTGATGACGAGATATTCAGTAATGTGATGCTTCAGTCGATTTGACAAGAGTATGTTCATCTTTTATTATCAATATTTAGGACAAACTTGTACTTATTTACCACCTTTAGGATATACATTCTAGAGGGAAACAAAAGGGGTTTAGGAGTCTCCATTTTATCTGTAGGATAATTATTCTACAGTTGGTGAGAGAATAGCATGTCTTAGAACTCAAATCATTAAAGGTTTTGTCTAAATACTGCGTAGTTTTGTCATTCCAATTGTGTTTTGTGGCTTACTGAACACTGGTAAAGCTCTCAATTTGGAATGTTGATGAATGTATCTTCATTCAAAGAATCACTTTTACTGGTACATCGTGTCGTAAGTCAAGTTGAAACCCTAAGATTTGAAATAAATTACCATCGGTATTAGAATACTGCATTTTGATTCAATAGTTGCCATTCAAACCAGCATTCAGCTGTTAATCTCAAAGACATTTTTCTGAGTTTCAAGGTGTCACTTAGATCAGGTTCGCACTTTTAATTCCTCTATAGCCACAGAGGTTTTTTTAATGTATCGTCTTTTAAAATGTTAAAACCACTTTCTTAGAGGTGTATGCAATCAGATTGTAGTAGTAATTTTATAATATGGATGGATCTCTTTGGATCATACAGGAAAGAATTATTGTACTGTTCTAAAATGTTGTTATAGTTTAGATGAGTTATATAAACAGTAATATAAACAGTAACTGTAAGTATAACCCTCTCAATGAAAGCAAGGAACATCTTAAGTAGGCTTTCAACACCAAGCTCTTATTTTTTTTCTCTACAAAATGTACTGGAATACCTGTCAGAGAGATGATACATACTTTAAGCTAGTATGAAAACATAAAGTTCTTTCTCTGATGTTCAGTGATCAAAGAAAGAACTTTATAATATTTTTCCAAGCTTAATTACTTCTAGAAAATAAACATCACTGTGTACTATTTTTTTTTTCTATTACAGTATCAAAATTAGTGGGAGGTAGATTTTTCTAACGGGTTATGAATTAATGATGGTCATTGAGTAATTAGACACACATTTTAGGGGCATTATTTCCTATTTTCTTCCATAAAATCATCGGAGATCAGCCAAAGGAATCTCTGTGGATTGACTGGAAAATATGTGACTATGTTTGTAGTACTCGTATGTCACAATGTCTATATCATAAAGTCTAATTAGATAATGATTAAAACTAAATATAAAAGTCATTCTACTATAACTTGTACGGAAAATGACACATTTTATCGATTCAGTTTCTAGAATAAATATTATACACAGATTGTTAAACGTGTAATTATAACGCAGTATCTGATTCCTAGGATTCTATTCGTGACATTAAGAATTCTCATATGTATAGATAAACACTATTTTATAATTTTAAAAATAGTTACAAAATGTTAAATTTCATGTACGATAGTGTAAATTGCTTTTAGTGTAAACTGAGTGTAATTGTACACTGTATAAATATTTCGAAAATTGTTTACATTATGATTTAAACAGTTATGTTTTAGCAATCTATCCAGCTTAAAATAATATTTACCATATTTTATTGTTTCATATGAAATTCAACGAAAAAAGAACTTGAAAAAGGCAATTGCCGTAAACTAAAAAAAATTCAAAAGGAAATGTCTGTTTTTTCAACTCAACAAGCATAAATGAAACTCATATTTTCACAGCGGAAAATTGAAACGCCAAGTCAGCAAGTCCAGAACTCTTGAATTCCATTTGCATTCAGAAATATATAAAAAAAAGTCGCAGAGTACAAAATATTCATTGCTATTTTTTGAAAGAATCTGAGGTAGAACTTCAAAAAAAAGACTCGAGCTGTCACTTCATTATAAAAGAATAATGCATGACTTTTTTTGTAATTTCTCTAGCAGCTGAATATTTTGACTTTTAAATAAGTATTTCTATTTGTAATTCTGATCAAAATAATAAATAAAAAATGAGCATAATCAGTAAAGTAAATGAAAAAAATTTATTTTGAACGCTATAAATATTTTCTCTGCTATTTTTTCTTCAAATAGGCAAAAAAGATGCGTTGACATTAATCTTAATTATTATATTGTGTTTTATTAAAGCAACAGACTATGGAAAATTTGAATTTTTTATCTTATTGTTTATAAAATATAACATCCCAAACAATAACAATTAATCAATTTTTTTTATTTTTATCTCTTATAATTATTATAATTACTACAACAAAAGTATTTAAGAAATATCACTTACCTTAAAGCAAATAAAGGAAATTGTTGAAATATCCTCATGAAAGGTCTGGTATCGTTAATCTTCATCTTATATATAAATGAAGATTAGGCATACACTTCCAAACTCCATAATAATGTACAGCAGTAGTAGTTTGTTCACCAGGCTATAGATGGCGCTCTTGGAGGAACTGATCTAAAAGAGCTCTATAATACGTCGATATCAGAATATGCTATAGACGTTGATCTTACAGGAAACTTAGAGGACTTATGTACATAATTCTTCTTAGATATCTAACAGACGTTCTACACTATTATACATTTATTTATTAAACTTATAGTGTTCTATAGCCTGTCCTGGATGTCATAGATTAATAAATATCATAAGGGTTTGTAACAAAGAGTTACAGTTCTACAACGCCAGCTCGAAACTGACATAGAGGCGAAAGTGATGTGAACCTCCTTCGACCCCATTGGTTAAGAGGGGTTGCTAACCGCGGAGTAGCCATCTTCGGCCAAGGCAAAGCTGTCCAACGAATTTTTCGGGAGTTCTGCGGGTCCCGTCAGAAAGAGAGCAAGGAAGGAGTGTGGAGCTTAAATTCTGCTGCACCTGTTTGAACACCATTTTCTTCAAAGACCAAGAAGCCATGTTTGGTATATCTTCGACCGAGCATGGTTCCTTTGGCATAATGACCTAATTAGCATTTTTATTTCCTATTTACACCTTTATTTATATTCAAAATAAACAAAATTCAGCAGGAGGAATTATTTATTTTTCAATTTTTATTTTTTCACGAGTACTCCACTTATACGGGTGGCTGACCTAGACGCTCAGTCGGTCTTCTCCTTAACAGGGTTAAAAGAGAAGAATTTTAATTTTTTACTTTTAACTTCTTAAAACTCTTAGATAAAAACAGAGTATGGTATATATTTACTGTAGTTAAAACTTTCCGTCTAGTAATTATATAATTTTTTGTTTTTAGTATCGTCCGTCATCTTAATACCAGAATATTAAAGTTACATTCTTTTATATCCATATGAGAGAGTTTAGGGCAGACTACTCCCGATTCTTTTTTATTATCAAGCAAACCCTTGATGATATCTGCAAATCGTTCTACTACTTGAGAGGTTAGAGTTCAGATATGGGGTCAAATAATTAAGCTTTCAGTGCAGTTGCATATTACTTACACATTATTCAGTAAATAAAGTGCAAGGAAAAATATATTTTTTGAAATAAACGTCCATTTCAGTATATTTAAATTTCCTTTTTCTCATGAAATTGCACTCAAGAATCCATAATATCTGTAAATTTCTAGTGAAATTTACAAATGATTTGAAAGTTTTATTTTGGTTCAAGGTGTACCAATTTGTCCTTTTATTCTTTACTTTTTAGCTGGTTCTCTAAGTTCACTGGTGAGTTCTTTACTAGTGTAACGTCACAGCTCTAGAATAGAGATATTTGGTAGTAATGTTTGGTCGAGTGGTACTTAGAGGACATCGCCATGATTACGATCTCACATAATTCAGATACAGAAAATGATTTATTTTTATATGCAGGCTATGTACAAATTTTACAGCTGCCATTCACATACATGCTCGCCCTACAAAAAAAATTCAAGCTTCTCTCTCACACACACAAAAAATCTCGGCGGCTGTGACGTCAGTCCCAATCTCCACACCCATCGCTGACTTTTTCAAAGGACAGCACATGGAGGGGAAAATGGAGGTATGGAAACCCCAGATAGTAACTAACATGTCCCCTCTCCTTGCTGAATGATACTAGTCATAAATACAAACAACTAACATGTCCCCTCTCCTTTCTGAATAATACTATAGAGTCGTAAATACAAACAACTAACATGTCCCCTCTCCTTTCTGAATGACACTAGAGTGAGTCGTAAATACAAACAACTAACATGTCCCCTCTCCTTTCTGAATGATACTAGAGTGAGTCGTAAATACAAACAACTAACATGTCCCCTCTCCTTTCTGAATGATACTAGAGTGAGTCGTAAAACAAACACAATATAAATTAATATAAAATACATTTTGCGTGATGCTACACTATAAGAATGTTTGTGGAAATTCATTCAAAATTTGTTGCTGAATTTTCCAAACACTTCGTCAAGTAATTCTTTAGAAAATTGAAAAACATTCGGGAGTAGGAAGCGGTCACATTAATATGATTGGACTGTGTACGTACATATACACATAGATACATGCATACATAAATATAAATATATGCCTTAATTAAGGCACTTTTACGCTCTTTTGATTAGCAAATCATTAATTATGCGAGATAATATGTGATAACATAATGAAGAGTAAAATTAATTTGCTTTTCTCCCATTAGTCTTCGTCCTTACTTTCTTAACACAAGCTGTCAGTGAGCGCTGTTTTATTATGATGAAAAATGTCTCTGCCAGCTTCAGATGAATATCATACACTTTGAGAAGAAGGATGCGAATTTCCATTGCTCAAGATCGATGAGAACACGATCTGTCTAAAGGGTAGCGAAATTTATTATTCGCATCAATTGACGTTGATAAGAAAGAAGAAACGGAATGTGACAATGACACATTTAAAGAATGTTTATTGAACACTTGAAAAGTCTCTGTAAATACAGACTAATAAAATACTGGGAAAATAGCCAAATATCATGAATATTGCATATAAATAAAAAAATGCGTGGTTTTTATTTTTAATGAAAATAATATATGTAGATATGGTGTTCAAAATTTGAGAAAGAGAAAGTTTATTGATTACGCATGCTTTTCTAAACGTGGCATAACACTAAATTAATGCAAAATTTAAATTCTCCCTATAGCTTACGATACAAGACACAATATGTAGAAAGTAAAAAAAAAAAACCCTATTTATTGCATACTAAAAATAATGCAGGAAGGCGCTCCTCTTTGGTACCGGAGTTCAAGTTCGAATCCCACTGCTATTATGAATGTTCGTAGCCGCTCGGAATCAGTTTTAAGTAGTATGTGCCTGTTTCATTAGTCCTCGTGTAAGGAAATATATTATACTAGCATATAGCCCGTCATATGACGGAATCAGTAAATTTTTCATTTTCTAGAATTGTAAAGTACTCTATGAGGCAGGTAAAAAAATGGTTTGTTTTTTGGCTGAGAATTATCAGGTACACGCTCAATAATTTGTTTATCTTCATACTCCTCTTAAGTCTCTCAATACTGTGAATGCAGTTTAGAATTACTTTGAATTCATTTAGAAACATAATTCAAAGTTTTCTTACCTATGTCGAAATTATCACTAAGTTCTTCAGTATTTTTTGCCACTGTAACTAATAGAAGTAAAGGAATGAAACTATCACCCCGGTAGGCATGATCCTGAATTGCATCGGCTGAGCCCTCTAATCCAGAGATTTCTTTCAATAAACAGAATAATGAAGGCCAGCAGAAAAATTAACAGCTAAAAGGTGAAAGGACACATAAAAATAGACGAGAAGAAAGTTTAAGGATAGAAAACATGAAATGTTTATTTGGACAGGGATATCCGTACAAAATACGTGAATTTAATATAAAAATAATAAAATCATAAAAAAGTTGAAAAAATAGTAAAAATTTATAATAATAAAACAACTTTAGGAATAAGAAAAAAACAAAAAACCCAGAAAATTTTGGTAGCGTCGAGGACAGAACCGTCTACTCTAGAAGCACGACAACCTATTGGGCAGACACTCTACTGAGCGTGCCGTGCCTACATATGGGGAAGAAACTAAATAGAGTATATCAGGGTAGCGTACGTGATAGAATGGACAGCAGAGGCTTTAATACTGACAGTGATTATTTGGTGGTATAGATGAATGATATCCAAAATGATAAATTTAATCGCCTGCTCTTAACAGGGGAGAAAAGGCTTGAGATAATACCAATAAAAGTTCAAAAAGTGGTGATGGGGTGGATTTCGAACTCGTTGTCAATTTTGCTAACCCTA
Source organism: Pardosa pseudoannulata (assembly GCA_032207245.1). Taxonomy (NCBI): domain Eukaryota; kingdom Metazoa; phylum Arthropoda; class Arachnida; order Araneae; family Lycosidae; genus Pardosa; species Pardosa pseudoannulata. The sequence goes on along the minus strand of CM063501.1, from coordinate 35,430,830 downwards.
AGTCATAAAAAATCCAACATGGATTACTGTACTGGATTACAACCGCTTCATAAACTCACAGACAGACAACTTAGGCTATTATTATATAGGGGATTGGCCGAACGATGGCCGAATGGTAGAGCGCTGCTCTTCGGAACCGGAGTTCACGGGTTCGAATCCCGCTACTGGCATGGATGTTTGTAGCCGTTCGGAATCGGCTTTAAACTGTAGGTCCCGGTCTCATTAGCCCTCGTGTGCAAAACAGAAGACCGTAGCACTCCAAACCAAACCTAAAACCTATATAGGGGATTGATGACCGGTCACTTGCGATTTTAGACATTTTGTTGAATATCTAGACAATACAAGAGGAATTATCCTGAAACCTCAGGCGTGTAAAGAAGATGGTAAGACGTCATATATTTATATCTCCTATGGGGTTTCGGGAAAAATTCTTTGCTGAAATATATGACGTCTACCATTTCTGTTTACAGGCCTGACGTTTCAGAATAATTCCTCATCTATTTTTCTAGATATTCAACAAAATGTCTAAAATCGCAAATGACCGGTCACCATTGGCAATATAGTGTAGTAGACCATAGTGCTACAACCAATCAAAATGCTGCCCAGTCCACAACTCGGAAGAAATAGCGACTAAAACACTCAAGTATTCAATGAAGTGTAGCATATGCCCAAGTAAATGTGATGGCAATTTACACAATGCTCATTTACTGTATAAGCAGAAGTATTGATAGTATGGTAGATCCTAGAAAACCCTACTGATTGTTTAAAACAAATTGTTTCCAGAAACACAAAATTATGATAAATTTAACAGGAAGTATATTAAGTAAATAAACTTTTCTCACATGCTAGTAAAACCTTGTTAACGGAAATGAATGACCGGATGAAAATTTAAAAATCCGAATGAAAATAAAATTACTGGTGTATTTTGTGGTAAAACTAAAGTCGTAAACTATTTTCAAAACACATTAAATATAAAATAAAATATTTGTTTACAAGGATTGCAACAAATAACTCAATTTTCACCACAGAAAAGGATAGTTTTTTTTCTTTATTTATTTAAAAATATTATTTTTCTCTGATAAATCTCAAGAAAAGACATTAGAAAAGGAGTAAACTATTATGAGACACATTTTAGCGTCCAATGTACTTTATATTTTTTATATATACATCATTGTGTTTTTTTAAATTTCTGTTTGCGTTTAAAGTATTAAAACTAAAGAGAAATCCACTTACATATATGGGGCATATATGAACTTGATTTTAAGCAGAAGAAACACATGCTTTAAAAAAATACTTAAAAATTCACATTTGTGGCAGCGCGCAACGGCCATCTGCGCGCGCACCTTTTTGTTTTAGTGGAAAAGGACAGACTGTTAGAGAGTTCGTTGTGTGTGGTGTGTTAACGTGCGAGGGCCTCCTGCTCTCTGCATTCTCTACAATGTTAATTGTTAAGTAACTTGTAAATATGTGTAAATATATTAATAATTAAACGTAATTTGTTAAATGTAGACATTTTTGTTCCTGTGTTGGATTTATAGTGTTACAGATTGGCGCCCAACCCGTGGCTCGAAACACGAAGCCGAAGACATGACAACAGATAAGTGATTTCTTTTCTTTTTGACAAGCACTCAAGGAACTTTATTAATTTTGTCATCCTGACAAATGAAGAAGAGATTCTGATTTGGAATTCACCCTGAATTCGTTTTGTTTTATTATTATGATCATCCAGATCAAGTTTAAATACCGCATGCCAGTTCCTTTAGTGCCTGAAGATTGAAATTTGAATAGTTTGTGTTTCGGTCCAAGTTTTGAATTTTATTTTTCTTAACATTTTTATTATTAGGACTTATGGATATTGTTAATTTCAATTGTTTTGATTAATAATTCATGAAGATAGTTAATATTTCAGTGTTGAATATTGGTGCAAGTTCAATTTAATTTGGATTTTTGTATTAATAACAAAAGATATTGCTCAAGTTAATGTTCTTTTTTTGTGTTGCTTATTATTTAATTTTCCATCGATGATTCTTTTTAATAGAAATATTATGTATCTGAAATATTTGTATAATTAAGAAGTATTATTTTATTCCTTCAAATTTATTGATACTTCCGGTTTCAAATCGGAAATAATATAGTTTAGTTGATTAATCAGATGTATGCATATTATGTCATTCTAATGAGCCATTCTCGCAGTAATTGAGTTTTACCATTAATTTTAAGTTTGGCCTGAAAAGAATAAAAATGGCATATCTTGCTAGAGGTAAAAAATGCGACCTTTTGGTTTTGGCCGCAGAATTAGGCATCGAGTTGGAACCCGACGCCACAGTAATAAAAATTAAAGATGTTATAACCGGATGTACTTCATATGACGAAGAATTCACAAAAACATTGTTGGATACAATCATTAGCACCAGAAAAGAATCCGAAGTAAAAGAAAAGGAAGCAGAAACCGAAAGACGGCAAATGGAATTTGAATTAGAGAAACTAAAGTTACAAAATTTAAATCATGCTTCGAAAACAGGAACCGTTCTTACCGATAGTGATACGGATGTATCTAAATTTGAAATTAAAGGGTTAATCCCTCAGTTTGACCCGAAGGTAGATGACATTAGTACGTTTTTAAACCTTTTCGAGAGACAACTGTCATTTTTGAAAATACCAGAATCAAAATGGGTGGTATATCTGATCGGGCTTTTACCTATTGAAATTTCAAAATTAATTGCTATAGAATCGGATTCTCCGGATAAACCACCGGAATATGGGGAAATAAAAAAAATTTTATTACGTCGATTCAAGATGAGTGCAGAGAAATTCCGACAATTTTTCGTCCAACACAGAAAAAATCCAGACTCCACGTGGAGAGATTATTTCTATGATTTGAGAAAATTTTTTGAAGGTTGGCTCAGTGAGCTTAATATCACTACATTTGATCAGTTAAAAGATCTAATAATTTCTGATCAAATCAAAAAGAAGTGTCCTCCGGATTACAAAGATCATTTTTTAGATCACTGGAGTGAATTGAGCGATCCAGTTGCTTTAGTTGATAAGCTAGATGCTTATGAAGAAAGTAGAAACTTAAAAGGTAGAAACACGAACCATGAACAACATAGAATGGAAAATTCTAAGCCGAGTAACAATTTAAGAAATTTTAAGAATAGTGTTAATTATAAATACTCAACGAATAGAACTGTTAATAAAATTAACGAAAGACCTATTAGCTGCTATGGCTGTGGGAAACCTGGTTTCATAAAGGCAAAATGCCCTACGTGTTCCCCAAACATTAAAGTTGATTCCGCCCAGGTTAGTTGCTTGAAATTTCAAACGTGTGCGATACAAGAACCCAAGGCAATGTTAATGAAGATTAAAATAAATGGTATGTGGGGTTTAGCATGTGCTGACACTGGAGCCAGCCACACTGTTGCTGGAGAAACCCTGTATAACCTCCTCCGAGAACAAGGGGTAATTTTTCGTAAAGTGAATTTAAATATAACACTCGCGGACGGAGTGCCGAAATTCTCTGAAGTTTATAATACCGAAATAGACATTGAATTGTTAGGGAAAAGAATTCCTACTACACTATTTGTGTTACCTACAGCTAAGGACAATCGAACTCTCCTTGGTACTGATTTTTTATCCAAAGCTGGTGTTAGCTTGGATACTCAGAACAGGAAATGGTATTTCAACAGTAATCCTAGGAAAAAATTCAATTTTGAGAAAGATACATTTATACCAGCTTGTGTGCCACATAAAAACTCTTTCGAATCCTCAGGTAATTCGCAAAACATTAGCACTATACCATCCGATAAAATTATTGTGTCTCCTGAGCTGAACATTTGCGTTTTGAAAGAAACTGAAGGCAGTCACTTATCTGCCGAGGAAAGGTTACAATTATGTAAACTGTTAGAAATGTTTACGGATATCTTTCAGCCAGGGGAAGAGCCTACACCTAGAATTAAACATTATATAGACACTGGTAATAATCTCCCTGTAGCTATGCCACCATATCGCATGTCTCCATTAAAGAAGGACATTCTTAAGAAAGAGTTAGAGAATCTTTTGGCCAATGGCACAATTGAAGAATGTGAGTCACCGTATGCCTCACCAGTGGTGCTAGTTCCAAAACCTAATGGTCAATTTCGCCTTTGTGTGGACTACAGAAAGTTGAATTCCACTATAAAAACTGATAAATACCCTCTTGCCTAGAATGGATGATTTGCTCCATGAAGCTAAACACACTCCTTACATGTCAACGATAGATTTAAGATCCGGATATCACCAAATCGAGGTAAATCCCACTGATCGAGATAAAACAGCTTTCGTGTGCCCTTTTGGTACTTACAGATATTGCCGCATGCCTTTTGGGCTTAAAAATGCTCCGGCGACATTTCAAAGACTAATCGATAACTTCAGAAACTCCCTGAATGATGTTTTGGTTCTGTCGTACTTAGATGACATAATAATTTTATCTGAAACTTTCGAGAAGCATATTGATGATTTAGGAAAAGTATTATCAAAATTGCGTGAGTTTAAATTACATGCTAACAGAGAGAAGTGTAATTTCGCCTGTAACCGAGTGAAATACTTGGGACACTACATTACCAATTCTGGTCTTGAAGTTGACCCAGATAAGGTTGCCGCCATTCAAAATTTACCATCTCCCAGGAATTTAAAGCAAGTCCAATCCTTTTTGCAAACTTGCTCGTGGTATAGAAGATTTGTACCGAACTTTTCTGACATAGCAAGGCCCTTAAGTAATCTCACGAAGAAAAATAGCCCTTGGAAATGGGGAAAAGAAGAGGAAAACGCATTTAAAACCCTAAAACATCATCTGATTAGTCCTCCTGTTCTACGACAAAATGACCCAAATAAGCCATACATCTTGCGAACCGATGCTAGCAACTACGCGCTTGGAGCAGTGCTGTTGCAAGGTGAGGGAGCTGAGGAGCACCCTATTGAATATGCGAGCAGACTATTAAACGATGCAGAACGGAACTATACAACCACAGAACGAGAAGCGTTGGCAGTGGTTTGGGGCCTAAATAAATTTCGGGGATACATCGAGGGACAAGATATAACAGTGACATCAGATCATCAACCTCTTCGTTGGCTAATGAGTTTAAAATCTCCAACTGGAAGACTTGCTCGTTGGGCTTTGCAAGTCCAGTCGTTTGCCCCAAAGATGGAATACATACCTGGAAGAGCCAACGTTGTGGCAGATCTCTTGTCAAGACCTTTCTGCCAACACGCTGAAGAATGTTGCCAATTCTGCAAAATTGCCATTGATATGCCAACACGAAGTCCCAGAGAATTACGAGAAGAACAACTTAAGGACGCAGACCTTAAAAAGATCATTGAATCATTTGAGAGTCCTGCTAAAGATGAAAATTTTACAAATTGGCTAAATCGGGGATATTTGTTGAATCAAGGAGTCTTATACCGATATTCACCAGAAGCAGAGACAGAAGAAGCCCAGTTAGTAGTGCCAAAGCATGAATGTGAAAGAATACTGAAAGAATATCATGATGCCCCAATGGCGGGACATTATGGTGTAGAAGGAACACTAAGTAAGATAGCGAAGCGGTACTACTGGACTGGCATGCGTAGATACATTACAGAGTACATAAAGAATTGTGAAGATTGTTGCCGATTTAAAGCTAGTAATCAGAAACCTTCAGGTTTGCTACAAACACCTGTATATAACCAACGTTTTGAATCAATTTCAATTGACTTATTTGGACCATTACCCAAGAGTCCTGATGGTAAAAAATGGATATTTATAGTAGAAGACTGCGCTACTAGATGGACTGAACTTTTCGCATTAGAACATGCTACAGCTAGGGAATGTGCTATCACCCTGATAGAAGAAGTTTATTTACGTTATGGATTCCCAAGAAGAATAATAAGTGACAATGGAAGTCAGTTTGTTAGTTCAGTGATGCAGCAAGTTTGTTATCTTCTTAATATAGATCAGGTGTTAACCCCGGTATATCACCCACAGGCAAACCCGGTGGAGAGGAAGAACCGAGACTTAAAACCAAGATTGGCAATCCTTGTCAAAGGTAACCACACTATTTGGAGTGAGAAACTCCCAACCATACGTTTTGCCCTGAACACAGCAAGATGCGACACAACAGGTGAAACAGCAGCATTTCTTATGTTCGGAAGAGAGCTTCGAACAACAGACGATGTTACTCGCGACCTTCGAGCTATTATCTCAAATGACAACTTCGTGCCTGAGATAACGCCTTATTTGAAACGTTTGGCAAATTATATGAATCAGTTGAAGTCTGATATAGAACTGAAACAGGATAAAAATAAATGTTATGCTGATAAACATTTCAGAAAAACGCCTCAATTCAAAACAGGTGATAAAGTGTGGGTAACTCTCCACCCCAAAAGTCAAACCAAATCCGAAAGAACAGCTAAATTTATGCCACGACGCGATGGCCCATATGTTATTTATAAAGTACAATCTCCTACATCTTATTTGATTGCTGCCCAAAATAATCCTTTTACTCCCATAGGTAAATACCATTCATCATGCCTCCAACCTTATAGAGGGCAAGGGCAGAGCAACCCAATGTTGCCCCTGAAAAGAAGAGGTCGTCCAGTTGCTGAAAGTAATCAACAGCCAGACTCTACCCCAGTCAGAAGATCTCCTAGACTGCACCCATCGACATGAGGACATTAGTCGATGGTTGAGGGGAAGGATGAGTAGCCCGGGCAGTAAAAGTAATAGGGCTATATATATATTTATAATATATTGATTATATATATATATATATGTAAAAACTTCCAAAACTAAAATGCTGTTATATATGGATATAAGTAAAAAGACTGCAGCACGAAGACAAATATTTTTAAAGATATACAACGTCAAAATCTCCGCGGAACAATTTTGAGCCCATTATCAAATATATGGCATATATATAATGTATATATATGTGATATTCTTAATGTATATATATTCTATATATATATCTGTATATATATAGAAATGATATACAGAACAGAATAAAATATGTATATATATTATATATATATGTATATATCATATATATGTATATATATTCGCCATATATGCGATATGTGTATATATGTGTATATATGTGTATATATGTGTATTATATATGTAATATATGTATATATATGTATATATATGTAATATATATGTATATATATGTATATATATATATATGTATATATATGTAGTATATATGTATTATATATGTATGTATATATATATATATGTATATGTTATATATATATATATATATATGTATATGTATTGTATGTATATATATGTATATGTATATGTATGTATATGTATGTATATATATGTCTATGTATATGTATGTATATGTATATGTATATGTATGTATATATATGTATGTATATATTATATGTATGTATATATATATGTATGTATATATATATATATGTATGTATATGTATATATATATATATATATATATATATATATATATATATATATATATATATATATGCCATGTGACAAATGCATCGTTAAGAATAAATAAGCTTTATAATGGATTTCGTCAGTTTTGTCTAAGATCTTATTGAATTAAGGTAGAAAATTGAAAGTTGTAAAATTTATAGTACTTTTATAGAACATATTTCAAATTAAAACAAACAAAATTATTTGTAGGAGTAAGCTCTTTCCTTAAAAAATTTAGTCTTCTGAAAATGAAAGCTCTAAAGATAAATTTGAGTTTCAACGCCTCGTGAGTAACAAGAAAGTTTTGACTTCGTTGTGATAAACGAGCTCGGTTAAGACTGAAATTCATGTATTGATGTGGCACTAAAAGTACTTAATCTATTTTCAAGCTATTTTTCAGAAAATATTTTCATTCATCTTTCTCCTACTGAAATAAAATGAAGTTAAATATTAGCTTGTTTTGTTTCACAGTGAAATCATTCATCTTGTGACAAAATTTATTTTTAGTACAGGATTAATTCTTTTTGACAGTTAATAGATGAAACAACATTAGTAAACAATGTCAATGAAAGCTTAATTCCGCTGCAAATTTACTAAAGATTTTCTTAAATATTTTGGTAGCCATGAGAAGGTGTCCATGAAAAGGCATTGCTGGTATCCATCTCACGCAAACAGAATTACCTTAGAGATTTTCTCATGGTTTTTCATAAAGGTGCAGTAGCTCTGTCGGTAAAAGCGTCAACTCATAGCCGGAGAGGTGTGAGTTCGAGGCCATAGATAAGTAGGTGGGGCACATAAAAAGGATTTATGGTTGCAGTGTTCTCGAAGTTCAAGCAATATCTCTGACGGTGGCAGGACAATCCTGGGATCTTCTGCTTGGCTGTAGCTTCCAGTCTACGAGGACCCATTGTTAGCTAAATGAGGTTATTTTACCCTAGCGGTGCTCTACAAAACGGAAATTACAGATATATGACAAACCTTCCCCTTAAATCGTGTATTCTTTGGGTCACGAGCATGACTAATCCAAATGGCGTTAGAAAGAACAACACATAATTTACATTAAAAGGAGGAAGAGTACTTACTTGTGGAATAAAATTTATTCATCAGATTAAAATAAAATGTAATGAAATCAAGAAATATTTCCCATTAATGTATCATTATGTCTAAGTTGATGCCATTTTAGATCGAATGTCTGCTTGCTTGCTCACAAAAAAAAAAAAAAAACGAGTGCAAGAAGTTAAAATAGGATGAAGGATTGCCTGCACACCGTTGATCATTTTTTAACTTCTTGCACTCGTTGCTCTTGTTTTTATAAAAAGTAATTTAGTAATGCCAATTTAAGTTTAAATCAGAGCTGCGGTAGCTCAGTCGGCAAAGGCAACGCTCTAGTAGTTGAGAGGTTACGGGTTCGGAACCCGAACCGGCCTGAGATTCGCCGTGTTCGCTAAAGGTGACAGGGGCAGGTAAAATAGGTTCATGGTCCCAATGTCCTCCCTCTTCTCAATCAATACCTCTGGGGGTGAAAGTCTAAGTCTATAGGTCTTCTGCGTGGACCCTGCTTCAAAATTATGACGACCCACTCGAGCATAAGTCGTACTCTCACTCTTTAGATACTCGTTGAAACGAAAGGCGCATCTCTTCGCCTTAAAACGAATAGCCTCCCTTTTATATCGAGCTTGGTTTGTCCAATTGGCATAAGACAACAACAAAGTTTAAATCATCTTTCGGGTAAATTCCCACATCCTGCATTATTTATCTTTCTCAAGCTTATTGATTTTTATTCTTCTTTATAATGGTTTCACTTCATCCCCATTTTTCTTATTTCACATTCATGTTCTGGGTTTAGCGTTTTGAAATTTTTAGGCTGGTCAGTATTATTTTTACCCTTTTAAAATATATTTTTTTTTATTGATGTGTGTTCTACTCTGTCTCGGTTTTTTACCTTTCGTCTGTCGCATTTTGTCCTTATTTGACCTTGAGCCATTAAACATCACCTAACCAACCAACATACCAACCATTTTAGATTGCAAATATATATTAGAAGAAAATAAAATTTTTTTTGTCAGATAACAAGTCATTATTTCTTTATTATTTTTTAGTACACAAATTATTTTAAAAAGTTATTAAAAATGTTCCACCTTTAGATCAATCCAGAGTTACTTTCGAGACCAGGTTTCTCATTTGAACTACAAAATTTGGTGATGCATAGAAATTTTTTAATGTAATGACTGCAAATTTGTTTATTTTAGTTTTTTTTATTCATTTAACACCAACGAGTTAGTGGTACTCTTTTGTACTATTATACACTAACAGTATTTTGTTTAATTAACTCTTCTTTGTTTAAATAATTGTTTACATTTTTCAATTTTATTTTAAATTTTAATACATTTGTACTAATCGTTTTATTATTATTTTTTTATACAAAAAATTATTTAAAAAAGTTATTTCAAACTATTAAACCTTTAGATCAATCCAGATTTACTTTCGAGACAAATTTTCTCATTTGAACTACAAAAATTGATGATGAATAGAAATTTTTTAATGTAATGACTGCAAATTTATTTATGTTAGTTTTTTGTGAATTTAACACTAATGGGTTAGTGGACCTTTTGTTCTATAATACACAAACACTACTTTGGTTAATTAACTCTTCTTTGTTTAAATACTTATTTATTGTTCTCAATTGCATTTTAAATTTTAATACATTTGTACTCATTATTTCTTTATTATTTTTTATACACAAATTATTTTAATAAGTTATTAAAACTGTTCCACCTTTAGGTAAATCCAGAGTTACTTTCGAGAACAATTTTCACATTTGAACTACAAAAATTGATGACGCATAGAAATTTTTTAATGTAATGACTGCTAATTTGTTTATGTTAGTTTTTTGCGAATTTAATACTAACGAGTTAGTGGGACTATTTTGTAGTATTATACACTAATAGTATTTTGGTTAATTAACTCTTCTTTGTTTAAATACTTATTTACTCTTCTCAATTGCATTTTAAATATTTGTACATTTGTACTCATCATTTCTTTATTCTTTTTTTATACACAAATTATTTTAAAAAATTATTAAAACCGTTCCACCTTTAGATCAACACAGAGTTACTTTCTAGACCAATTTTCTCATTTGAACTAGAAAAATTGCCGATGCATAGAGATTTTTTGATGTCATGACTGCAAATTTGTTTAGGTTGGTTTTTTGGGAATTTAACACTAACGAGTTAGTGGGACTCTTTTGTACTATTATATACAAACACTACTTTTGTTAATTAACTCTTCTCTGTTTAAATACTTATTTATTCTTCACAATTGCATTTTAAATTTTAATTCATTTGTACTCATTATTTTTTTATACACAAATTATTTTAAGAAGTTATTAAAACTGTTCCACCTTTAGATCAATCCAAAGTTACTTTCGAGACCAATTTTCTCATTTGAACTACAAAAATTGATGATGCATGTAAATTTTTTAATGTAATTACTGCAAATTTGTTTATGTTAGTTTTTGTGAATTTAACACTAAAGGGTTAGTGGGACTCTTTTGTACTATTATACACTAACAGTATTTTGTTTAATTAACTCTTCTTTGTTTAAATAATTGTTTACATTTTTCAATTGCATTTTAAATTTTAATATATTTGTACTCATTATTTCTTCATTATTTTTTTATACACAAATTATTTTAAAAATTTATTAAAACAGTCCCACCTTTAGATCAATCCAAAGTTACTTTCGAGACCAATTTTCTCATTTGAGCTACAAAAATTGATGATTCATAGAAATTTTTTAATGCAATGACTGCAAATTAGTTTATGTTAGTTTTTTATGACCTTAACATCAACGAGTTAGTGGGACACTTTTGTACTATTATACACAAACACTATTTTGGTTAATAAACTCTTTGTTTAAATACTTATTACTCTTCTCAACTGCATTTTAAATTTTAATACATTTCGTACTAATATTGTAAGATTTGTGATTTTCCTTCGGTTTTTTAAAATTGCACACGGATATTTTTGGCACGTTTGATGCTATTGTAACTGCATTTTGGTATGAAAGTGCCATCTCTATGTATTAAGGAATGAAAAGCTACTCTACGAATTTTGACTATAGAAGATTTATATTCGTTTTGATTTCCAGAGCCTTTAAATGCAAATTTGTTACTGATATTGGAGTTAGAGAAAATCCTTTTACTTTGTAAGAGGGCTAACATGATATAAATTTAGACATCCTTTTTGAAGAAATTCTTAAAAATGTCGGAAGTACAAAGCCGTATCTCCAAAATTCGATTGACGCCGTGTCGAAATTTTCAAAAGATTGAAATATTTGAGTTTTTTTTCCTACATATGATCTCACCTCATGTTGTTCCTCTCACTAAGAATGAGACAACTTGCAAAATAAGAAAAAATATTGAAATAAGGTCTTTTCGAGAAATAGGAAGTAGCTTGTTTGAGGAAAAATATTTTCAACTTTTTTTTCTGCAGATAAAAAAAGGTTTTTTGTCTAAAACCACATCAAAGTTAACTCTTGGTACTTTGTAGATAATTATGTGATTTTTTTTAAACAAACAAAAACTTAACATCCGATTCCTAGACATTTTAGAGAGATATTTCTTTTTTTTAATATGGTGAATAAGATAAACTAAAATACTGCATAAATTTGAAATTGTATTTTAGGTCGAATAATTTACTATTTTTAAATATATATTTAAGGGAATGTATTTAAGTATACTACTTTTTAAAATTTTCATTATTACCACATTTGGTGAAACAGCATGCTACATAGCGGGGTAATTTATTACAGTGTAGATGCATCTACAATACTCCCAATAACTCAAATTATCGTTAACTGCTTTTAGAAATAAATCAATCTTCAATAACTAAAAATATTTAACTTTCGAAAAAAAAAAGAAAAAAGAAAAAACTTCTAATGTAGCCTCCATACTATGGCCAATTGTTCACCACTTACTGATGGTGGCCTTGAACGATGGTTCACGAGTTGCATCCACAAGCTGGGTCACTAAATGAGCCGAAAGCGTGGATTCGTCCATAGGATCTACTGCTTACTTAAGTTGCGCATCTGGCTGCTTTTGATCTTTGGAGAAAAACAGCCTCCGAAGCCATCATTCGCCAAGGCTATTTTATCGACTGCCGCCATCGACTACGATACACTATACCCCCTCCAGACGGTGGTGATGGCTTGCAGTGGGCCATAGTATGGAGGGGCCTTAAAAATTTCTTCTTAAAAGATAATTAATTTTTTTTGTAACATTTAGCCTGTGTCTCCTTACTCCATATTTTAAAAATAATCAGCACTTAAATTGTATAAAGTTCTATAGTAGCCAAATAAGGATGAACTTTGTTATAAGGACATTTTAGGACATAACAGTATAAACAATTGTATAAAAATATTTTTATAAACACTAGCTGTTACCTATTAAAACACGACGATGAATTATATGAATAGACAGGAAAGTATTCTGATAGGTCATTTAAATCCTACACTTCCCGAATATTCTCCATTCATCGACAGAAAGTTTGCATAATCTTTTGAGGTACAAATTAGTAATCTATAAGACTCATCCCCTACATAATAATAACCTAAGTTATCTATCAGTCTGTCCTCGAATTTATGAAACGGTTGGACCTGGAATGGATAGAGACATCCATATTGAATTCTTAATGAATTAGGGTTAGCAAAATTCAAAGAGAGTTCGAAAACGTTCGAAATCCACCCCTTACCCCCTTTTCGATCGTTTAATGCCAGTATTTCAAGCCCTATTTTCCCCGGTTAAGAGCAGGCATTTAAATAAATTAATTTATCACATTATAAGTAGATGAAAATATAATTTTTTCTAGTATTATGACATTATTCCTTTAACCATCTCATTTAATTATTTCTTATTTTAAATTATTTAAATATCGTCTGCATTATTTTCATACGTTTTATAACTCAACTTAGATATTACGTAAATAATTTTCTTTTATATTTGGCTAAAATAATAGATTAGGTACATATGTGGTAATTTTAAACTTAAGCATCGATTATTTTTCCTTGCAATGAAAATTTTATCACCGGTATTAACAACAATTTTTTTTTCAAAAAACTAAGAGTCTATTTCACGGACTAATAAATATCTAGCTTTTAAGTTATATATCTTTGAAAATTAAGAAGTGTTAAATTTTACTGATCACCTTATATGACGGGCTATATGATAGTCATCAACAATAAAAATTTCATAAAACTACTAACATTTCCTGACATTTAGCAACCATTTGAAGTCTAAGTTGATGATGCATGTATTCAATATTGTAAATACAAAATTTAACAGCTGGAAATAAATAATTTTTATCAACTAATACAGGTTTACACATATAAGGTAGAGTATTTATTAAAAAAAAAATAAATTTCACACAGAAATATAGCGTTGAACCAGCGAAAAATATCAGCGTATCAAGTGAGAAATAAACACATATAAAGATTAAATGTCGGTCCACGTAGAGAAAACAGACCCATTGCATTGAGCATGCGCATACTCCCAGACGTAATGCGCATGCAAAGAAATGTTTACTTTAATTGCAAATTACCGCAAATTAATACAGCTATTTTCATGAAAACGAATGTTTGCTCATCTATACACGAATATCTTTAGTTTAAAACAGACATAAAAATATTGATGAAGTAGTATCTTTTCCCAGATTGTAAAAAATAAATCGCTCAATTAAGATATATAGATAATGGTATAAATGACATTTTTTTCTCGCTTGGTTGGAGGCTATATTTTTGCTATAAGCGGACTGATGAGACCTGGACCTACTGCTTAAATCCAATTTTGAACGGCTACGAACATCCATGCCTGCAGTGGGATGGATTACCGAAGTGCAGCACTCTACCCATTCGGCCATTTTTATCTAGAGTCAACAGTTAAATAAGTATAACTTTCCTTTAACTACCACGAAAAATATATGGTGATATATAGGTGATAAGCTGTACTGAATCATGGTGTCAAAAGAGTACATACTTTAAAAAGAATATTGCTGAAGAAATTCAATTGGTTGCAGATTTAGTTTACTGTGTTTACATGCATAAAAAAAGAGCACGCGACAAGCTTAGCAATTTTAAACGATTGGTAATTTAAAAATTATTTTGCAGATATTTTTGACAAAAAGGCTTACTTCTGAATAACAGAAAATTGAAAATGTATAGGAATAAAATTTTTTTAGAATTATATAGTTCTTTAGTTTATAATTTGCAGAAGTAAAACTGTACAAGACCTTTCTTTTATAGCTCTGTTTCAAATGATCTTGTTTGATAGATAGCTTGTAATTTTTCCGCATTTTAGAGAGTTTAAACTTCATACATACCTAAAAGTCACAAACAAGTAACACGAACACATCATCATTTTCTGCCTGGCTTGTAAATGCAAATGCATTTAACAACAGTAAAAGAAGTCATTTAAACTATGCACGGAATGTGGTGAGTGGAGAAATTAACAGGCAACTTTTTCACAAGAACTTTAAGAGAATTATCAACATGACAAAAGGTTTAAGACTTTTAATGAAATATAACGAGCTTGTAAATTACCTCTGTCCACTTTAAAGGTAACTAAGAAAAGGGAAAAAGATATTTTTATAAAGATATAGTAAAAGTTTGGGTAAGAATATATTTTTCTCAAAAATTTTAAGAGAGAGTTAAGGAACATGCATATTTGAATGAAAAAAAAGAGTATTAACGCTAATGTATTTAAAAGTAATCAATTTCTTCAAAATGTCGTATTGTAAAATAAAAGACCTGACGTTATTGTAAATGCACAAGGGTATAGTGTAATTTAAAAAATATATGCTTTTTATATAAATATAAGAAATAAAATATTACATTAAAACATGTTGGGAATATTTCATTAAGTTTGAAGTTTATCTCGATAAGAACAACAACAACAACAAAAAAATGCAATGCATACAAACTCGTTGTTTCTAATTGTTTCTCTTAGAGATAAAAACACAAAAAACAAATCAGTTTTCAGGATCTGTTTTTTTTCGTGCACTTTCTAGAAGACATTTCTAGAAGAGAGTAAGATTCAATGGAACATTTTTTAAAAGAACTTCCCGAAAACTTTTCGACAGAAAAAAAAGGCCTAGCAGAATTCGCTCAAACATGTCAAAAATGAGGGTTTATAAATCTCAAAAGATATTTTATTTTCTGGAAAACTTGTTTGATGTAAAGATTTCTTCAGAAAATGCGAATAGAAGGAATGAAAAAGCGTCACATTTTTAGGATTATATCTTGCCCTTTTGAGAATTGTTTACCCTTTTCTCTCATTCTGGATGTTAGTTCATTGAAAGCCTTTAAATGAGAAGTAATAAGGTACAAAAAAGAAAAAAAAAACAGTCCCCTTTATTCGTATCACATTTTTCTTTAATACATTTTAAGTACAAATATGTTTGATCATTTTTGAATTACTATGCATGGAATATTCTTTGCATTTTATATTCAATGATGAAAAAGTACTATTTGAGAGAAAAAGAGAAAATTTATTCTTCAATTTTCTAATACTATTGCTCTTCAATTTAATCTCTAATTTATTATTTTTGATAAGAGTAAATTTTTCTCTTTTTTTCTCAAGTATTATTCTTAATGCGGTGTACTTACCATTATATTTAAGGCGTTCAACATGCAAACATGTTGCAAAAATTTACTCTTCAATTCTCTAATACTATTACTCTTCAATTTAATCTCTAATTTATTATTTTTTAGAAGAGTAAATTTTTCTCTTTTTTTTAAGTATTATTTTTAATGCGGTGTACTTGTCACCATATTTAAGGCGTTCAACCTGCAATCATGTTTATTGAAAGCCTTTAAATAAGAAATAATAAGGCACAAAAAAAGAAAAAAAACCAGTCCCCTTTATTTGAAGCCATCTTTCCATAATAAATTTTAAGTAATATGTATGATCATTTCTGAATTATTATGCATACAATATTCTTTATATTTTATACTCAATGATGAAGAAGTACTATTTGAGAGAAGAAGAGAAACTTTTACTCTTTTTTGAGAAAAGTAAATTTTTCTCTTTTTTCTTAAGTATTATTTTTAATACGATGTACTTGCCATTATATTTAAGGTATTCAACATGCAAACATAATTATTAAAAGTCTTTAAATGAGAAGTAATAAGGCACAAAAAAAGAAAAGAAACATTTCCCTTTATTCATAGCACATCTTTCTTTAATACATTTAAAGTAAAAATATGTATGATTATTTCTGAATTATTATGCATGGAATATTCTTTGCATTTTATACTCAATGATGAAAAAGCACTATTTGAGGGAAGAAGAGAAAAATTTACTCTTTTTTGAGAAAAGTAAATTTTTCTTTTTCTTTAAGTATTATTTTTAATGCGGTGTACTTACCATTATATTTAAGGCGTTCAACATGCAAACATGTTTATTGAAAGCCTTTAAATGAGAAGTAATGAGGTACAAAAAAGAAAAAAACTGTCAAACTCAATGATGAAAAAGTACTATTTAAGAGAAAAATAAAAATAGAAAAATTTATTCTTCTTTGAAAACAGCAAATTTTTCTCTTTTTTAAGAGAAAATTTTAAAGGTTTTAAAGAGAAAAATTTACTCTTCTTTGAGAAGAGTATTATTTTTAATGTAGTGTACTTGCCATTATATTTAAAGTGTTCAACATTCAAAGCTACTGGTATTTAGTACCTATTTTATTATTGAAATATCATTTGTACCTCAACTCGTCTTCTTATGAACAAACCGGGCAAGGCACACTCGAAGGTCAAACTCCGAATGACCTTGCAGTGTTCTGTAAAGAAACTTTCTTACATGTCTGTAGGTCGAACTAATGTTCAACGCCATTTGCAGCTATCAGTTTAACACAAAATTTAATCTAGAACATAATATAAAATTAATTTAAACATTGTATAAGCTTTACCATATATCTCAAATACATAATTTACAAAAAAGTTTTAATCATCTATAGCTGAAATCTATAAAGTTGCTAATTTAAAGAATAAAATAAAATCACAACTTACAAGAGGAATAAAGAAGCTGAATCTGAGCAGAAGTTTGTAAAGCACTCTGTCAAGGCTGTTGGAGATAACTTTTTTTCGCTTGCATGTTTACATTTTCTATGACTTCTCTTTATCCTGTGTCTATATTCTTTGTTATGAAGAGATAACAAAACTCATAGCTAAGCCTTTTGAACCCACACGTGGTATGCGAACCACTATGTCCACTAGAGGTCTTTTATCTCAATATTAAAAATGTAAAATGGCACCGAGAAAAGTTAGTTAAAGATAAAATGGTTTCCATTGAATGATTAAGAATGGCAGGTTAATGTTTTAGATATTTTATAGCAACTAATATTTATACTTATATTTAAAACGTATGTTTCACATTAGTTTAATGTTCACAGGCAGCAATCATATATCAGCAATGATTCTCAAACATAAAGAGTCTAGGTCCGGGAGCTAGTGCTCTGGTTATTCAATCATCATCAAATCTCTAGGATCCTACGTATTTTCGTTCTCAGAAGTTTGAGAATGACATTTATACCATTAAGTCCTTTCGTTCTACCTTTGGAGGCCGAACGATAGCCGAATGAATAGGACGCTGCTCTATAGTACCTTCTGTGTTATATTTGACGTTAAAGAGGACTTTGTTAACACCTATAACAAGAACGACCAAAGAGCAGATAATTTTCACTTGTCGTATCATGTATGGTTATATATAATGTTATAATAGAATATGAGACGATTCTGTTTTAGAACGTTGAGACTGAAAGCTTATGATATTTCACACATGCGATATT
>CM063501.1:35330036-35407536 GCA_032207245.1 Pardosa pseudoannulata | reverse complement strand
CGATACACTAATATTCTCCAGTTACGCAGGTATTTCATGAAGAAACGATATTTTCACTATTAAAATACTTCTTCAGATGATCTTTCTATTTTGAACGATAGCTTTAATGCCCATTGTATAAATTTTTCATTATATCGAGAGTAGATTGTTTAAACAATTAGATGTTTCAACAGTCTGAAATGCAAAATTCTACATTCTATAGCTAATCTTTATTTCAGTAATAAACGGAAGCTCTAACTTCTAGTATATTGAAAATTCGTAAGCCGCAGTTGGTAATGATAACAACCTAATTACTGGGTGGTTCCTGCTTGGCTCGAGCAGGCTTAAGATCCACCGTGTTCATTAACCCCTTGAGGACCGCATGTAAATGCTATACGAGTCAACCGTTGTAGAAACCGTTGCCATTTAACACAATCTAATAATTAAATCTAACGTTTAAAAATTAAAATAAAACGTTCAGATCTCCTATTATGCATATGCGATGTTGGTCTCTCAATATCAACCGGAGATCATAGCGTAGAGGCGAATCTAAATTGATAAGAATGAAATTGCTGCATCGCGTATACGAGACGTTGGTCGCGTAGGGGTTAATGGTAACTAGAACACTTAAAATAGGGTTACAATGTCCTACAAGTTCTCAATCAATACCTCAGGGGATGGAAGGCCAGGCGTGTGGGTTTCCTGCTTAGTCCCTTTCTTCTAAATTACGAGAATCCCTTCTCTCAGTTGCCGAACGATGGCCGAATAGTTAGGGTGCTGGACTTCAGAACCGGAGTTCGTGGGTTCGAATCCCACTATGGCATGGATGTTCGTAGCCGTTTGGAATCGGCTTTAAGCAGTAGGTCCCGGTCTCATTAGCCCTCGTGTTGCAAAATGTAGACCTTAGCACTCCAAAACCAAACCCTTCTCTCAGTTAAGTTAGTCTTCAGCCCTCGTGTGTTCCTAGCTCAAAAGAAAGCTGCATTTTACCCTTAGCTATGAACCTGTCGCATATTGCAACGAGGTATATCGGACCTGGTGTAGGATTTCCTACATAAGTCGGGAGTAACAACAACACGTTGAAATTTCTAGTCATATAAAGTAGTAAAGGTTGCAAAGAAAAATGCAAGTGCGCAACTCGATGTTACAACAGTCCCATATGTAAAGTTTAAACTTTCTATGACTAATCGGTTTTGAGTTATGGAAGATACGTACTACGTTCATACAGACGCCGAGACGAAACTACTGAAAATGCATTTAAGTATGGTTAAACTGGATATTTAGTTTTTCAAAGTAAAAGTTCCATGCATGTGCATGCAGAGGTAACGTTTAAAGTAATCATTAAGATTAGTATAGTGGCATAGTCAAAATGAATACTTTCATTGGAACCAAAAGTTTTCACTATTACTATATATTTTTTTAATTCGTACAAGTAAATAAAAATGTAATTATTGGTAATATGAAAATTATGAAACTCCATCTAATATAAAACGACCATTTTCTTATTTTGTTTCTCAGAATAACTGAACATAGCTAATATTTAACGCATGTTATTGATATGTAGTATCATCAAGATACTCGTATCACTAGTTTCATATTTTTTGATTTTGATCATTTACATTTTTACATAATTTCTCACTTGAAAAAAATCTTACATATGTATTACTTGATTCATACATATGTATTACTTGATTTATTAATTCGCTCTGGTACAAGGATATTTTTCTCATTTTCTTCTCTATAAAACGGAACACACGTTTCAGGTGACGCATACTACGTGTACGTAGTATCATCACAATAATCCTATTATTGAGTACATGGGATATTTTGACCATTTATATTTTGAACAAATCATTTTTTACTGCAAAGGAAGCTTACATATGTGTTACTTAATGATATTTCTGATAGGATGACATTTGTCTTCATTTCTTCTCAGAAAAATTGAACATACGTTTCACGTACTTATGTGTAGGTGATGTACCCCCTATATAATAATAGCCTAAGTTGTTTTTCCATCTGTCCGTCTGTCCCTGAATTTATGAAGCGGTTGTACCTGGAATGGACACAGGCATCCATATTGGATTTTTTATGAGTTAGGGTTAGCAAAATTGAAAGCGAGTAAAGTTTATCTTTTCCTAAACTATAGAGTTCGAATCCCACTGAGGCATGGATGTTCGTAGCCGTTCGGAATCGGCTTTAAACTGTAGGTCCCGGTCTCATTAGCCCTCGTGTTGCAAAAAGTAGACCGTAGCACTCCAAACCAAACCAAACCTAAACTGTAGATCCGATTCTAAAATAAATTGGTATGAATAAGCTACGTATCACAGCGAAAAATACTGTCATCTTTAAAAAGGTCGAAATCCACCCCGTCCCCTTTTCGAGCGTTTAATGCTATTATATCAAGCCCGATTTTAAAAGCAGGCGATTAAATTTATCAAGTTATCACATAATAAATAGGTAAAAATAACAATATTTTTCTAGAATTATGATGTCATTCCTTTATCCATCTCATTTAATCATTTATTTTAGATTATTGAGATATCTTCTGCATTATTTAAATGCGTTTTATCACTAACTTTGATGTTAATTTTCTTTTATATTTGGCTTAAATAATAGATTAGGCACATACTTGATAATTTTAATCGATTATTTTTATTTAAAGATAATTCTCAGCCAAAAAAAAACAAACATTTTTTTACCTGCCTCATAGGGTACTTTACAATTCTGGAAAATTAAAACTTTTTTCTGATCCCGTCATATGACGGGCTTTATGCGGGCTTTATGCTAGTTTCTTAATATTTATGAATAACTAAGGTTGAGAGACTTTCTATTCTGAACCCTGGATTGTGAATCTTCCAATCACAATATTAATTTCTCTGATAAAACATAAGAAATAAATTTACATTCTTATGTGTTAAGAGGAAAATATTGCTCTTGCTTAACATTTATGTGTTTAATGAGTAGATCGCCCTGAGGGAACAGTCTACCCTATTGGGTGTATAGCTTGTAAGTGCTGCCCTGGGGAAAAGTCTACCCCGGACTCAAAGGCGAATAAGCATTTAAAATTAAAAATAAATAAATAAAATAAATAATAATGAAAAAATTAAATTAAAAATAAATAAATAAATAAAATAAAAATAAATTGTTTAACGAGGTTTAACGAGGAAGAAAACAAGAAAATCCATACAATTTATCTATTGATTCGCTAGAGGATCAAAACAAGGGAATCCATTTCCCACCTGAAAAGTGACACCTAAGGCAATTGGTGTTATAATTTATTTAAACTACGAATAACTAGAAAATAGATCGAAATTTGTTATTAGCAGTACTAAAGTGATACTGAGAGATATTTTTTCATGGATAACATTAGTCTATCTCCCACATTCGAAGAATTTATTTTGATGTTGGGGAAATCGAATGCTAGGTAAACAGTTAATATTTTTCAAACTGGAATTTTGGAATTGAAACTCAGAACTATTTTCACACCCCATTTCGTACACTCGTCATTTCGTACATTCGTTTCTTTTTGATACATTTGGGTTATCCGGGAATGTTGTAATAACTGAGACATCTATTAACGTTGGTACAACATGGCGTGACGGTATATTGCTACTACATATTTTTTTAGGACAGTCGGCGTTAGCTGTTTTAAATTACCCCTCGTATATATGATGGGAAATCGATATACCTTACGTTTAAAAAAAATAATCTATGATGATATTGCTACATCCAGCTTTTTATGTCTAGCAAAAGAGAAAAAAAATGTCGCTTGTTTCAGTATGTGTTTTTGCGTCCTTGCATAAGGCAAGGAGAAAGATTCGATTTGTTATTCAGGTTAAACTTCTGTAGGAGAAATGATTTAATAAAATATTACTGTAATTAAACTAAAGTGATCGAAATGATAAGTTTAATGTTTATGCACATATAAACACACTATCTCTCTATTTCTCTCTATCTTTTACACGTACGTTACTAGCTTATTTATTTCCGTGTACTGTAAACCCCCCACCGTTCTTTTCCTCTAACAATGGCTGAATTTATTGGGCGCTGCTCTACAGCAACAGAATTGGTGGGTTTGAATGCCACTGATGGCATGGATGTCCGTAGACATTTAAAATCTGCTTTATAGTAGATTCCAATCTCATTAACCTGATATGGCAAAATAGTAGATCCTAGAGCTCCAAACTAACCCCTACTTTCGTTTTGAAAATAGGATTTTTCAAAACTCTATTATAGAGAGGGAGATTGGTTTGGTTTGGTTTGGAGTGATACTGTCTACTTTCTGCAACACGAGGGCTAACGAGACCGGGACCTACAGCTTAAAGCCGATTCCGAACGGCTACGAACATCCATTCCACAGTGGGATTCGAACGCACGAACTACGGCACCGAAAGCTAGCACCCTAAACATCGTTAAGCATCGTTCGGCATAGAGAGGGAGAACTTATGAAGCAAGTACCATTATGTGGCACGCCGAACGATGGCCGATTGGTTAGGGTGCTGGCCTTCGGTACCGGAGTTCGTGGGTTCGAATCCCAAAGTGGCATGGATGTTCGTAGCCGTTCGGATTCGGCTTTAAGCTGTAGGTCCTGGTCTCATTAGCCCTCGTGTTGCAGAAAGTAGACCGTAGCACTCCAAACCAAACCATTATGTGGCACGTGACAGATATTTAGATAGCACGTGACTATATATTATTTTTATTCACTTACATTCACTGAAAAAACATAGAAAATGTTTCAAGTCTATCCGCCATCAAAGACAAATTTAAAAACTGACAACGAACATGATGATATTTAGTAAAACAGCAGTGTGATATAAATAGCAGTGCAATGCTTCTCTCCAAGATGATAGTCAATTTTCTTGGGGAAATACGCGAATGGGATGAGTTATAAAGAAAGAACATAAACTAAATTGTAAATTATGCCTTAGTTTTGGTTTTGGTTTTATGTAATTGAGTATGCAGTTAATTTGCAACAAAACTGATGTTTTGAGATACGGAAGAATAATGTTTTAGATTGAGAAGGCCGATGAAACGCTATCGTCTATTTTATTGATTCAGATAGTTTTATCTCCTAAATGAAACACTAAAAATATGTAAAAAGGTAAATGGCTTCTATACCTTACAAAAACTAAATGTTTAAATAAATTTCTTAAAACCTCTATATTGGAGCAGTAATTTTCACATTGTGGCAAAAAGCGTTTTTAAAGACTAAAAAAAATTTAGTTTAGTATAGGAATAGATTTTAGTTTAGTTTAGTATAAAAGTAGATTTTAGTTTAGTTTAGTGTAGGAGTAGATTTTAGTTTAGTTTAGTATAGGAGTAGATTTTAGTTTAGTTTAGTATAGGAATATATTTTTGTTTAATTTCGTATAGGAATAGATTTTAGTTTAGTTTGGTATAAGAGTAGATTTTAGCTTAGTATAGGAATAGATTTTAGTTTAGTTTAGTATAGGAGTAGATTTTAGTTTAGTTTAGTACAAAAATAGATTTATTCTAGTTTAGTATAGGAGTAGATTTTAGTTTAATTTAGTATAGGAGTAGATTTTAATTTAGTTTAGTATAGGAATAGATTTTAGTTTAGTTTAGTACAGGAATAGATTTTAGTTTAGTTTAGTATAGGAGTAGATTTTATTTTAGTATAGGAATAGATTTTAGTTTAGTTTAGTATAGGAATAGATTTTAGTTTAGTTTAGTATAGGAATAGATTTTAGTTTAGTTTAGTATAGGAATAAATTTTAGTTTAGTTTAGTATAGGAATAGATTTTAGTTTAGTTTAGTATAGCAGTAGATTTTAGTTTAGTTTAGTATAGGAATATATTTTAGTTTAGTATAGATAGATTTTAGTTTAGTATAGGAGTATATTTTAGTTTAGTTTAGTACAAGAATAGATTTTAGTTTAGTTTAGTATAGGTGAAGAATTTAGTTTAGTTTAGTATAGGAATAGATTTTAGTTTAGTTTAGTATAGGAATAGATTTTAGTTTAGTTTAGTATAGGAATAGATTTCATTTTAGTATAGGAATAGATTTTAGTTTAGTTTAGTATAGGAATAGATTTTAGTTTAGTTTAGTATAGGAATAGATTTTAGTTTAGTTTAGTATAGGTTTAGACAGTAGGGATTTAAAGATTATTTTAAAAAGATCTATAACTTGTGGAACATTAGACACCTAAAATTAATAAACCTTACTTTAACAGTCACACTAATTGTAAAAGGTTCGCACACCTTGATCTAATTACTTCACTCTACGGCCTTATGCACGAAAGCACACACATATTATTTGTAGTTCTAATCCTTCTATTTCCTAGCTGAACTGAATCGAAACATTTTAAAAAATAACAATTCCTTGTACTCAGCTATCAAACCATGTAACTAGATACTAATGCTTTTCTTTTGTTTCTCCTGCTCTAATACCTCGAGTAATGTGCGAAAGAATTTCGACATTGTTACCGGAGAAAAATAACAATCAAAGTGCCAATCAATGCTGAAAACTTTTGCGGCGATAACGTCGGAAACTTCTTTGTTACACCGATAAAACATCGTATCAGGAGAATTAGGAAAATTTATACTTTTCATTAAAAGTTTATGTATAATGAAATTACAAAATACATACTTATTAAAGAAATAACGGATTTTGAAGCTCTTAAAGAGTAATTGCAAAATTCTTAAATTAAACCTTTTAAACTGGAATTTAATTGTACATTTTAATGAAATATTTTAACAAATATTGTCTGTGAAACTAATGGATTAGACGTAATTTCCCGTTTATACTTCTATTTTATTCATTAAAAGGTAACCATCTATAAGAGTACTTGTTTATTGTAGAGTGATGTTTTAAAAGTGAATGTAAATTGCGAAACGTGACCTATAATCTTATTTACAAGAATTTAGGATACATTTTGTAAAGTGTGTTTAATACTTAAAAAGGGAATATACGCTTATATTTTACATTTTTAGTTTAATGCAGTACAAGATGCTCTAGGTAATTTCTTGTTAGGGAAATAGTTTCGTACGGCTGGGAATTTATGAAAGCTTTAAATGAGTTATTAAAACTATAGCCATATTTGCATATAGCCCGTCATATGACGGGATCATCAAAATTTTCAATTTTCTAGAATTGTAAAGTACCTTATAAGGCAGGTAAAAAAACAGGTTTGTTTCTGGCTAAGAATTATCTTCCAACAAAAAAATAATCGATGATTATATTTAAAATTATTACATATGTACTTAATCTATTATTTAGCCGAACGATAGCCGATTGGTTAGAATGCTGGCCTTCGGTACGGGAGTTCATGGGTTCGAATCCCACAGTGGCATGGATGTTCGTAGCCATTCAGACTCGGCTTTAAGATGTAGGTCCCAGTCTCATTAGCCCTCGTGTTGCAAAAAGTAGACCGTAGCACTCCAAACAAAACCATCTAATTTATTATTTAAGACGAGTATAAAAGAAAAGTATTTACGTAATGTGTAAGTTCCGTGATAAAACGTATGAAATTAATGCAGACGATATTTAAATAATTTAAAATAATAACTGATTCAATGAGATGATTAAAGGAATGACGCCATAATGTTAAAATTTTTTTTTAATTTTTACCTATTTATTATGTGATAAATTGATAAATTTAATCGCCTGCTCTTAACCGGGGAAAATAGGGCTTAAAATAATGGCATTAAATGATACAAAAGGGAGAAGGGGTGTATTTCGAAAGTTGCTAACCCTAACTAATCAAGAATCCAATATGGATGCCTCTCTCCATTCCAGGTCCAACCTCTTCATAAATTCGAAGACAGACGGCCAGATAACTTAGACTATTATTATAAAGGGGATAGTTAAAAAACAAATTGCTTGCTTTTTGTCTATCTACAAGTATTTTACGAAATCCTAAATTGGACCAAGCCTGAGGAAGGTCTTTTGCTTGAACCCTTCTTCCAAATTACAAGGAACTACTTAGAGCTCATATGTTGTTCTTTCACCCAAGAGTTGGTCTTCAAAACGAAAGTCCCAAATCTTCGTTTTATATCGGGTAGTCCCCCTCCCCCCCCCCGCTAATGAGCTTCGTTCGTCCGAATGACACTAGAAACAAACTGAACCGAAATTATCCTTTATCGATGTGGGTTGCATTTTATCTACATGCATTGCATAGTATTCAATTCTTCTATAAAATAACACATTCCATGTTAGTAATTTAACAGGAAAATATTCAGTTAATTGCATGTTACATTCACTTGCAGTTAATTATATTCTAATAGAATAAATCTAACAAATATGTTTTAGAAATTTAGAAACCAATGTTTTGAAACTACCGAAAATTTTAGTTAAACTGTGATGCAATTTGCACTAAATGTCTCATCTATTTGCAAGTTAGTGAATATCAATTTGTAGATCCATTATCATCAATTTAAAATAAACTTGGCTGAATCAATTTTTTTCTTTATTAGTGTGTTTTTAAGTTTGATGTTTTTGTGCAGAAATGAAAATACTACTATAAATCTTGTTATTAAATTACGATAAATAAATAAATATAAATAAATAAAATAAAAAAAAATAAATTTGCAAAATTACGATTAATAAATAATAATAATAGCTAGAGAAATGAAGTTAATATCAAATTAAATCAAATGATATTAATTTATAAACAAAATTAGAATTAATAAATATGCAAAGCATTGCATATTTATTTAAACAAATGCAATGTATAACATATTAATAAAAATGCAATATATTTAATTTTTTAAATGTTTTAAGTACCTCAAGAACGGGATAAAAAAAAGAAATAAATCCTATAAAAGATAACATTTAAGAGAAAAGTTTTTGAAAATTAAAAGAAAAATCATGCCAAAATATGCTAAAGTATTTCTAGGTTGTAACAGACAGCTTTTAGATTTATTCATATCTGCATGCTTCTCAATCAAAACTGAGTTATCTACAATATAGTATTTTCCCTTGTGATATTTCTCTGATAAACTTGTGATACTTTCCCTCTAGAATTGGTTATCTGATACATAATGTTTAAACATTTAAAAAATTGTTTTTTCTTAGCGACGTTTTAAAATTATTCAATTTTGGATCCAGGGAAAGAATATTTATTTTCACATTTTATCGTTAAAGAAAGATTCGCTGATCTTAGATTAAGTCTTAGATAGGTTATAATTTATCTGAAATTAAAAAAACGTAATGCATTGCGTGAAGTAATAATGTATCTGAAAATAAATTAGCTTTAAAAATGTTAAAAACCCTTTTTTAATAACACCAGAAAAAACTTTTGGTTAAACTTTTTTCGACCAAAGAAGACATTATAAACGTCAATGACAGTTATTTTTTTAGATAACTTTATATTTAACTTGAGGTTTAGAACTCTGGTAACTTTGTAGAGTGAAAAACAGAAGATGTTATAAAGTCGAAGATAGTTTTACTGTAGTTTTCTACAGTATTTGAAATAATTGTAGCTTTATCTACTTTCTTTAAAAATTTATAATTATTTATTACTGTATTTTATTTATTGTAGGTTATATACATGCATACATAAGAGCAAAATATTTGCTTGCATATATTCAAAAAATGTTTGTGTATACATTTATTGCTAGATTCAAGCCAGTGTTTAAGTCATATTGAGGACTGAGCATGCAATGTAGTATAGATATATTTTTGCTCGTACTATATCCGAAAAAAAAGCTGTACTGAATAAAAGAAATCCCTTAAACTTTTTTTTGGACAAGAGAACATATAGCTGTGTCGAGGAATGATGACTTACTTTTCCTCGGACAACTTCTATTAAAAGACTAGGTTTCGAACTTTTTTTTCAAAGATATATTTATTTATAAATTTTATTTTGGATTCTTTTTTATGCTTGAACAAACACTAGAAGGAAAACACTTAATGTTTTCCAGGATTTCATAAAAATATTGATTTTTACATCTGCATTTCTTTTTGATTAGTGATTTTTGATATTTCGTTTTTTTCAGCTTGAGTAATAGTGAAAGATATAGAAGATTTTATATGTTTAATATATTTAATATTTGAAATAGTGGGTAGTTTTCTGACAGCCTGAGTTTGAAACATCGTGATGATAACTCGTTAAAATCAAGCTGAATAATTTAATAGGAGCAATTTTATATGACTTCATATAATGTAAGAATGATTTTATACCACATTACTTCAGGTATCTAAGTTTGAGAAATTTTATTAATTTTATGAAATGTCCGTACACAATTAATTGAGGGTTTGTAGTTTCTAATGAATCAGAGCTTCTATGTGAGCCGAATTACCTCGATATCGTAGACAGTTTCACATGAACCCTTTATAGGATTATATTCATAATCCTCTAAAGTCGTCCGATACTGCGAATGCTGTTTAAAATCAAGTTGAATTCATTTAGTCAAACTGTGTGGTATTGTATAAAAAAACAAATGCACAAACAAATAAACTTCTTAGTTTTCAAAGATATGTAACTTAAACGCTATTTATTATTCCGTGAAATAAACTCCTAGACTTTTATGAAAAGAATTTATTGTTAATACCTGTGATAAAATTTTCATTGTAACAAAAATAACCGATGATTAAATTTAAAATGATCACATATGTACCTAATCTATTATTTATGCCAAATATAACAGAAAAATAAGTACGTATTATCTAAGTTCAGTAATAAAACGTATGAAAATAATGCAGACGCTATTTAAATAATTAAAAATTAAAATTGATTAAATGAGATGGTTAAGGAAATGACGTCATAATGCTAGAAAAATGTTATTTTTACCTATTTATTATGTGATAAACTTCATAGCCTGCTCTTATCCGAGGAAAATAAGGCTTGAAATAATGGCATGTAACGCTCGAAAAGGGATGGATTTCGAACGTTTTCGAACTCTCTTTAAATTTTGCTAACAATAACTCATCAAGAATCCAATATGGATGACGGTATCCATTCCAGGTCCAACCGCTTCATAAATTCGGGGACAGACGGACAGATTTTCATTGTAACAAAAAATAACCGATGATTAAATTTAAAATGATCACTTATTTTTTATAAAAATATAAAAGAAAAGTAGTACTAATCTAATAAAATAAATGTATGAAAAATAACGAATTTAAATAAAAAAATTAAAAATATGTAAGATGGTTAAAGAAATCATAGTGCTATAAAATTTTTAATTATACTATGTGAAAAACTTAGGGTCATGGATCCCACCGTCATTTAATTAATGCTATTAACCCATGGGGCCAACCAATGGTAGGAATTTACATGTTTTAAAAAAATTTTTCGAAAGCTAAAAGAGATAGATTTTAACCGTAAAATAAGCTTAAAAATAACTCATTCATTAAATAGAATTTAATTTATAAAAGTGCTTTATATTTTGCTAACCTAACTATCGCGCATTAAATGCCCTACTATCCAGTTCCCTCTCATAAACACACATAATTTACTTAGGCGAATGAATTTATTTTTTTACTTTCATAAATTTATAAAGGCCTCTCAATTCTATATAAATTAAATTACGGAAGTAAGTAAAAATAGTTAAAAAAAACCTTTGTATTTTATGAAAATTTTATGCAAAATATTGGTTGTGTTGATGGAACCACCGTCTAGATAAAAATTTTATGGTAGTTTCTAAAAACGTAAAAAAAAATCAAAAAACTGACAAAATAGTTTAAAACTTTGAACTAAAAATTAAAGTATTTGTAGCATTAGTACAACAGGATTGATACTATATATCTTTATTTTGTAAAAATTATTTAATTTTAAAAAATAGACTATTTTTTAACTTCAAAGTTTAACTGCAATTTTTAATGAATAAATACCATATCTATTAATTAAAGATTCTACTAAATTTATTTTCTTTAGATTAAAAAAATTTTAATGTCTAATAATTTAGTTTTAAACTGAGACTAAAATAGTTTACATTCTATAAAATTTAATGTAATTACAATTCTAATAGAAAAAGTTTAATGAAAAACATAGGACATAAATTAAAATACTGTAATTTGTATAAACTGTAAAAAAAAAAAATATACAAAAAAAATTACATAAAATTTATGAATGGCTAAACTAATAAAATAAATTGAACTTTACAATTTTATGTACAACAATAAAAAATTAATAAACCCGTAAAAAAGTATCTTTACATCTTTATGACTTTCTCCTCAATCTTATCATATAAAATTGACGTTTTCTAATTAAATTGGTTAAATTGTGTGATTAGTTTTAAAAGTATGGCGTCATACTTTTTATATTGGAAAGGTGAAAACATAAAATTAGATTGCTTTTCACGTAACCAATAGATCATATCGTTAAAAATTACTTTTTAATTTCTAATGTATGATTTCTCTTAATATTAATGGCGTATCTTAATACCATATTGTACGTTAATCTGTATGCTTTGAAAGGTAACGAAACTGCTTTAACCTATCAAGAATGCGCATCTAATAATACAGTAATTCATCAAAGAATTGTATGATTAAAACTAATTTACAAAAAAAATAATATAAAAAAAAATATAAAATTATGAATTTAAAATATAAAATTGTAAAATAAATTTGAATTAATTTTATGTGAATAAATTAAGCAAATTTTTCTTTTATATAACTTAAATAATAATTAATATAAAGTATAATTTTAAATTCATCATCATATTTTTTGTTGAATTTTTTATCATCGTATATAAATTTTTCTAAGTAGCCAATATCTAAATTTTAATTTATATATTAAATTAAAATTTGTTTTTATAAAAAAATGGATATGAATTAATGATTCAACGTAAAAATAATTAATATCGTAATATATTAATTAAAACCAGATAATTCTAAAAAAAACATCTTAATACCGTATTGTACGTTAATCTGTATGCTTTGAAAGGTAACGAAACTGCTTTAACCTATCAAGAATGCGCATATTATATCGTATAATATTGAAAATCTTTCAGCAAAATTAAAAGCTAACTTACACGTAAACCTTAACCGAAATAAATCGGTTGAAAATTTAGATTTTCTAAAAATTCCATGTACCACCGAATTTAAATAAAAATAATTTTCGTAACAATATGGGAACATAATCACGTTCCATTGCTTCACGTTATATTGTTTCCCATACCATCCACTTTTATCTGAGAAATTCTCTAATATAGTCATTAAAAATACCAATTTAAGACGAAAATAACATCTAAATTACATAATTTTAATGAAAAAGTGCTTTCTTATAGAAAAGTCATTAAATGTTTTTGGTAATTTATCGGGAACAAAATTAAAACTCTTTAATTATGTAGTGCTATTTTAAAATATTTAAATTTACATGATCAATCAGTTATCTGAAGTTTTCAAATGATTTTATAAGCCTTTAATTTAAATGGCGTAAGATACTTTTTATGAAATTATATTTTGTGTTAAAGCTCACGAAATTGTTACAAACTCACAATACGAAATTATAGTTCGTGTTAGACAATTTGTATTGATGATTATTTGCTTCAACTTTATTTATAATCGTTGTATATAAGTACCAGTCACTAGTTATATTCTTAAATGGTTATTATACAACAAGAAGCAAGATTTATAAATTCTTTACAATTTCTTCCTATTTAAAGTATTATTGAAAGGCGTAAGGTATATCAGCCATAAGTATGAAATAATTTCATCAATCATTAACTTTAATGGTGCATTTTATTATAAAATTATATTTGATGTTAAGTCACTAAAAATTCACAATATTCATTAAAACCATTCATTGTACGACTTGTCTTTTCGATTTATGTTCTCAAAGATAGTATGTAACATTTTTACGAAGATAATGCACTTAAGTTTAATCCTATTTTCATGATACTTTGGTAATGCGTAGAAAACAAGTTCCAAACACACTTTACTTTTTTAATCATATAAAGTAATATTTAAGATTAATAAGTTATGCAAATGTATTAACATTATAAAACGTCAATTTAAGCGGCTAAGCATTATCTAGGAATTAACCCTTTAAAGGTCATTTACATAAAATCTTTGAGATTTAATAAAATTAGTTTATAAATATTACCTATGAGACTTATAAATGCAAAATGTATTAAAATTTTTATTTACAATCCTTAGAGGGGTTTGCATTAGAGGATAACGTAAGAGGGATTGAGGTGGGTTGTTAACTGACAAACACATCCCCTTGTACAGCATGAACATAATACTTTTTAAAATTTTAATTATATTGGAAGAACAATAAATAAGTGTTCTTAAAAAGTATAATAAATAAATAGTTTAAAATTTATAAGTATTATTTGAATAGATATTTTTGTTTGGGGTCATAAGTGAAAAAAATCGAATTACTAACTTTTCAGGTACATCAAGTTTAACTACATATATTTCAAAAGAAAAAATTAATTAAATATAGTACTATCTATTATTGTAAGTTTTAAGTGTCAAAAATATAAAACACCGAAAAAACATTCACATTAAAAAAAAAATAGAGAGAAAAAAAAGGTTTTACCGGTGGTTTCACTGCGAAACCACTGTTCACTAAAGGGTAAACAGCAAAGTATTATTTAAGCATTAAATTGTAACGTATTATTTATTTACTGTTAAAGAATTACTTAATGTCTTTCCACGTTAATATAAAGTATTAGCTTTGACTAATCAGTCATCCCCTTTAATTGATGTTATAAAAATTAAATTGATGATTTGCTTTCCTTATTGAATCCCCTTAAATTGACGATTAATTTAAATAGTTTAACCAACTGGATGAGAATTTCTACTAAAAAGCCAATACAACTTTTCCAAACTTACAATATGAATATTCATCTCTTGTAAAATTAAAATGCGATAATTTCTTTTAGAGTTACAAAGCAAAAATAAGTAACATGTGTCGTCAAGGAAAACTAGAAAAAAATAGAAAATTGAGGTGTGAAGGGTAACAGGTGTTAAATGTAATACAGGTGGTAAAAAACTACTAAGTATTAGATATTGAACGAGGAAATGAGTCTGTTTATATTTGATTTGAATATACTAAAAGAAAATAATTGTATATAAAGATCGATGCATCTGCCTTACGCAATTACTTGCCTTCTTTTCCTGTACATATACAATCTTAATACATACATATGTACACATATTAAAGTAAAATAATTTACAGAATTAATGACCTAGTTATAAAAATCTTTGTATTTTCATATTAACTGTTTAGTTTTGTTTGGAGCGATAGGGTTTATAATTTAGCAACCTAAATACCTCATGAACCAAATTACATCGGGCACTATTTTTTAAAAGTGATTCCGAAAGATTATGATCTTCCTTTTCAATAGATTCTTTTCTTCAATGGGTTATCGCTCACAGTCTGTATTTCCCTAAATATAAAAATTAACCGTAAAAAATATAATTTAGTATATGGTTTTTGAATATATTGCAAAGACATTCGTAAAAGTTTTAATACAACATAATTTATCAATAAATTTCTATATAAGCATCCTTGGTAGATAGAGTAATTACAATACGTATTCAAATTTTAGTCACAACAATTTTATACTAGACACAGAATTAGGGATTCTAACTTTTAGTGTAAGAATTTCTCGAATGCTTCTATAATCACTGTTGCTAATCTTTCTTTTCCCACCAACAAAAAGAACAAAAATTCAAGACGAGTTATATCGGGTGAGTGTAAGCTATTGTGTTGGTCCATCTCTTACAATCTTTATGTTAGGAAATGTGTCATCCAGGAAATTACGAACGACTGTAAACCAGTGAGGTGGAACTCTGACTAGCTAACATATCATTACATGTGATTAACCCCTTAATGCACAGTTTTTTTGAAAAAAGCAGGCCAAATAAATTTTTTAATGTAAAAAACACAACTTAGAAAGTTGAATTTAGGAAAAAGTATATATTTTATACTTGAATAAGTAAGTGTTATAACTTACAATCCCCAGTAAGTGATAAATATCAGTAAAACGATTGTTTTTGTTTTTTGCTTTCACATTGTTATTTTCAATTCTCAATTGCATTCGAGTGTGAAACAATATTGCAACATAAAGTACTACACCGCTCGAATTATTTCGAGTGTGCATAGTTTGGCCAGTCTAGCGTGATCGAGTTAACTCGAGCGTGCACGATAAGGGTTCAATTTTCTTGTAATTTGAGCTCAATAGACAATTCAAAAACGTCTAAGTAGACGCTCACTCTGATATTATTTTCATTAAAGATAACGTAACAAGAATCTTACTGTACTTTAACCCTTTAAAGGTCACTATTATAAATTCTTTTTGATTTAATTAAATTAGTTCATAAATGGTATCTATGACCTTTATAAATGTAAATGCATATTTTTTTACATTTTTTGAGGGGGGTGAAATTTAAGAGGTGGTTAAAATGCAAAATCCAGCTCCTTGCACGGAGTGAAAATACTTTTTAAAGGTTTAATTATGCTGTGGGAACATGATTATTATTTAAAAGGTTTAATAATAAAGAAAAACTAAGCAATTTACACTCGAACGATGGCCATATAGTACAGCACTGCTTTTAGGTACCGGAATTCGGGGGTTAAAATCCTACTGCAGTTATGGATGTTCGTAGCAATTCCGAATCTGCCTTAAGCTGTTGGTCTCGGTGTTATTCACACTCGTGTTGAAAGACAGTAGATCGTACCAAATATAAACAATTTAAAAGTGTGGTTTGGATAGACATTTATTTGGGCTTATAAGTAAAAAAATCATATTACTGACTTTTCCAGGTAAAGTAAGTTTAACCACGTATATTTCAGATGAAGTATAGAGCTTTTGTATACTCTCTGTTGTGAGTTGGAAATGTCATAGAGAACCTAACAGCCCATCCTATTTCTTTCAAAAGCAGAGAAAGAATTTAACAGGTGGTTTCGCTCCGAAACCACTGCCCGTTAAAGGGTTAAGTCAGATCAAACATGAATTTTATATCTGCCTCGTTGTACCACGTCAGAATATGTGGATATTTTAATAGACAGATTTCGAATTCAAACCGATTAAATTTTCTCAACACTGTAAAGTTAATTCATTCCGTAACAGTAGCCCTATCATTTTTTGGACGCTCGCAAAAAATTACAGTTTTATAAAATTTTGCATTCTTTTATAGTATAGTCTTCAGTGTCTATAGCTCCGTTGAAGATGATATTGCATAGAATGAGTGATTTGGGTAGAAGGAAACAAAGGACGTATTGAATAATTGAATATTAAATAACTGTTTTTACTTTAGTTACGATATTATGTGATAAACTTAATAGCCTGCTCTTATTAGGGGAAAATATAGCTTGAAATAATGGTATTCAACGCTCGAAAAGGGGGGAGGGGAAATTTTGAGCGTTTTAAAGACTTGCTTTGAATTTTGCTAACCTCAACTCATCGAGAATCCAATATAGATGCCCCTAAGCATTTCAGGTCCAACCGCTTCATAAATTCGAGGACAGAAGGATATATAACTTAGGCTATTAGTATTTAGGAGATTAGTTTTATAAAAATTAAAAAAATTCTTAATCTATTATTAAAATATGGTATTCCATGACTGGGAACACAGCACCAATAAAACTCTAAGAAGAGCAGTGTAGAAGATTTTGTATTGAAAAGGAAAACCACTGCATTATACACTGTGTATTCATTGACACCTGTGATCCACGTTATGGAATATTGGCTGTTGATGGACACCTGCAGTTCATTGAAATTGGATGGGTAGGTGTAACCAAGGTGCACAACTTGCAAGGTAGGTTTAATTTTACAAAAAATGTTTAAAAATTTTCATGAAGCTAAAAGAGGTAGATTTGTACGTAGAATATCTATAGCTTCAGAATCGTAATTTTTACTAGTTTGTTTATAATATAGTGTTTATTTTTGTGCTCCACTACAATTATCGCATATTAAAGATCTACTAGTGTAATTTTCCTTCTCGTGGAACACACAGAATTTTTAAACTGTAAGTGCGAATTGAAATTTTTTTTAAAACTTTCATACTCCGTTAGGACTAAATGGCGTCTATAAATGTTTTGTGTAAATTTAAACTGTAAACGGCAGTACGTAAAAAATTGTTAAATAATGCTTTGTAAATGGACTGCAAGGTCAGTTTAATTTTACAAAAAAAAAAAAAAAGAGGTTCAAAAATTTTCATGAAGCTAAAAGAGATGTTTGTAAGTAGAATATCTATAGCTATATAATCGGAATTTTTTCCTCGTTTATTAATAATATAGTGTTTTTTTAATTAATATGGAAAAGTGTTTATTTTTGTACTTCATGATAATTATTGCATATTAAAGCTCTAATCGCTCAATGTTCCCTCTCATGGAACTCACATAAATTTTAACCTGTAAGTGTGAATTGAAATTTTAGTATAACAATGTTGGACATTATATGGCCTGTTGGACATAATTAAACTTAAGACGACGACTATTTCATAATACAATTTACAGTTTTATATTAATTAATTCTTCTATTCAGTGGTTTGATATCAGAGGAGGACTTCGTGACCATACTACATTAGTCTTAACACTAGAACGGAATAATTGACTAAAAGAAAATTTAGGTGAAAAAATTCCATTTTCGCCTTTAAATTTTTATATTCACTAATCTTTAAATCGCCAACAATAGGAAGCATTGATTATTAGTTTCTGTCTCAAGCAAAAGTTTTCAGCATGTAAATGAGGGTAGCTATCGTATTTAAACTAAACTTTACATATAGTTTCCTAAATCAACAGTATTAATGACAAAAGCCAATAAACTTTGAGAGCTGAAAATTGAGCATTATGCAAGCTACTTTGGCGCAAATTGAGCCAAACGCATCAAATTGAATTTAATGAGTATTTTGTCTTAGGGTATAATTATTCAGCTCAAACTTTACACCCCGGTTCTCCTCCCAGCTTTATAATATTTGCTTATGACATTCACTCCAATACACGATCACTAGGGTATGAAGCGCCAATTATTCTGACTGGATAAATTTGGATAGTGAAGTTGTTGTATGCGTTAGGCTCTTATATATTAGGAATATTGATATCTCCTCGGTGATATCCTCTGATATTTCTAGGTGTTTATCAGGAGTTAAAGTAAAGGAAGAAATTAAAAGATAACATGTAGTGTAGTAATCTGAAAACTACATATTACAATTACTTTAACACAGAATTATATTTTTATGTATAGTGTGTGAAATATGAAGTTAAATCTACGACACTGTAATAGAGATTTTAATTAAACTTATCAGATTCGCAATACCAGTTCTTGTATCAGCTATTTTATTAATATTGTTAGATTTTTGTAATGTAAAATTTTCAGCAATTTTTCAGCAATATAATAAACATAATTAATATTATTCTAAGATATTAAAGAGCAGTTATTCCCACTTATGAACAATTAAGTTATGTTATTAAGTATTCACTAATTAGTACAAATATAATTATTAATTTTTAGCAGCATTTATTATTAATTCTTTCAATTATTTCTATCCAACAACTTTAATGTAACCGTATTTAAAAACTAAACTCCTCGGCTAAACAGCCCGTATGGGGCCAGGGCTTATGGGGCCAATCTCCGTTTCCTAGACCAAGGGCTCTGGGGTGCGAAGCATATGTTCCGGTTAGGTGGTCAGCCTTATACGGTACCCCCAGTTCTTAAGCATGCTTGGTCCTCAGTTTCTCTACCCGCTGGAGGGATGAAAGACTGAGTCTACCTTGCCCAACCCGGGGATCGAACCTTGATTCTGTGGCGTGGGAATGCGAAGCGCTACCCCAAAGGAACTGGGCTTCAATTGTATTTATAAACCCTGTCTTATGTTAGCCGAATCGATAGGACGCTGATCTTCGCTATCGAAATCCACTGGTACGAATCCCTGTTTGAGGTATGATTGCTCGTAGGTTATTGAAATGGATTTCAATCCGGGCTCCTTTTTTCTCGTCTCGAACAATTGCCAAGGGAATTGGCCGTTGCTCTTTAGATCCAAGGTACGTGGGTTTGAATCCCCTTACTGGCATACGTGTTCGTAGCCGTTCGGAATTGGCTTTAAGCAGGAGGTCCCGTGAACAATTAAGATAAGTATCATTAGCTCTCGTGTAGCAAAAAAAAAAAAGTATATACATTATATCTCCAAACCGAACCATTGGTCCTCGTTCCGAAATAAAACTTTAAAATGTAATTTTACATTAAATTTCAAAGAAAAAAAGAAACTAAATTAATAAACATTTTAATAACATTTGAGTGTCACCTTAAATGCGCAAATGACGGCACTCTCATTAGAAATTATCTCAGTTCAGAGTTCATTGAAAATAAAAATTGCCAGCTAGTAGAAGATAACTCGCCACATAGTCTGAAAGTAGAATATGAGTCAACAATCTCTCCTGAAAACTGCAGTGAAAGAATTGTAAGATAAGGATTTATCCCTGGGAAAGGGAAACAGTTATGCTTTCTACATATACACATTTTTCCCTTCAAGTGGTATTAACATTGGGGATGATGATATTCTTAATATTTGGGTAATTTTTACTACATTGTACACTGTTTATGTTATCTTGTACATTGCATTCATTTATGTTTTTAAACCATGTGGATAGTTAAATGCTTGTCTTTTTCACGCTTCCAGATTTATTCTGCTAATTAAAATTAAAGTCCTACATTGTAGTATTATAATTGCCCACGAAAAAGTTTAACACTTTCGACATTTCAAAAATGCTTCGCTGTAATATAATTAGCCGAGTCATCTAAAATGGCGTATTCTTTGTGTAAATAATCCTGACGCTGTATATTTCTTTCCAAAGCCTTAAAACGAGACGGCTAGGAAAATGTTATTATAACCTTAATAAACTCAAGAGAATGTAGTTTATCTATTCATGCTCGTCAAATTTTTTCGGAATGCTGTAAAAATTCAACACAATTTCTCTTGCAGTTCTTTTAATTTTGTAAACGCAAAGACAACTCTTTAATTGATATGAAAAATGACGATATTATTTTCTTTAAAAAAAGAGCATTAAGTGTTCTTGTGAATTCCAGACATAACTGCTGAATTAAGTCTTGACTTCATTTGATGTATAAGTTTTTATGTTGTTCTAAACTGACAAATGCTTTGCAGGCAGACTTCGTATTTAAATTGTGTGTATAAGATGTAAATCTTCAGGATAAAAATAAGCCTTATCCTCAATTATATGTTTGATCATGATCTTTAAATTTTCAAATGCTGTATTCATAAATAAGAGGTATCTGCAAATTTATAAAGATATGCGCACACAGTTAGGGTTTTATGTATTAAACCTTAGCGCTCCGCACATTTTTGTACCACTGCCTACCAGCAACTCCGACACTAGTGAATGGAGTCTTATTTTAATTGAGAAGAATTACACAAACTTTTGAATGTTTTTAATTTAATTTTATACATATGCACTTTCTTCTTGCAAATGAAAGATAAATTTTAAACTTTGTACTTCACCATGGTTTGATATCTTCGGAAACAAACTCCCATAAGCATTCTGGTTTTACTTGGGTAGTATAATTTCGGAACCACTACTTAAAGTATTAGAATTATAATCAACATTTGTCTTTTGCAATATCTTTTAATTCTTCACTATTACTCAACTCTAAATTGTCATAATAATTATTTTTCTCCATGCTGCTAACCCTAAATAAGGTCAAACAATGGTTTAACTGTAACTGTGCAGAGACTGAGCACGTTTTAATTACAGATAACAAATGCCAAATCCGACGATTTCGTAGTATCTTAAGCTTAATCATGCTAAAAACATTTGGCTCCGCAGAGGAGTCAACGGAGCTGCGGAACATATGCCGGATGGCCCCGTAGCAGAGCCAACGGAGCGCTAAGGGTTAATATTGTGTGTATGCATATATATATGCTCTTTATTGCTTGAGCTTTTTTTTATGAAATGAGATCTGCGAAAGTTGTGGATATCTTCATCAGGATTTATCCAACACAAATATTGTAGCACCTACAAGTATATGCATACTCACACATATATGTGTGGGTGAGTAAAATTCTGATTTTTTTGTTTCCGTTTTAACTTTGTATCAAGTTAATCAGAATATCTAGGGAAAAATATTGCACTATTTCAGAGTTAGATAATTTATATGACACAGATCTGCTCTTCACACTGTCAACAAAACAATAGCTGACTTGAAATCTGTAGAAATCTGTAAGCTTTATGTGTTTTGAGAATTTCTACTTCAGAAAGAATATACATTGGTCCTGTTGGAGTTAAAGGATTCATCTTACACATAACATCTGAAATTGGAATTCATAGTACATCTGGCTTCATATATTGTGGCATAGTACATTGGGAAATTCTCAAAACACATAGAGCTTTCTATCAGTTTCAACTAAATAAGTAGCACCATCCATCAAAAGTAATGCACTTTAATGATTTTTCTTCATTCTAAAATCTTCACAAATGTTAAATGTACTATTTACTAGAGTATATGTCGATAAGGTAGTGTGTAAACATTAATGCCATCCTATACAGATGAGTTAGATTAAAAGTAATGAATGCATGTTCTCATTTTCGTTATTGCAATAGTAAATATATCAAACAAAAAACTTTTGTAGCTTGTGATCCCATTATGATCCCAACATGAAACTTTGAGGATTAATTAACAATAATATGAGCAATTTTTGAGATTTTTTTTCAAAATTTTAAAAACTTGGCTTTTTGAGAAATTTAAATTTTAAATTTTAATTTAAATTTAATTTTTTTAAAAAAAATTTAAGTCATCATGTGTTGCATATCATATGAAAGCCCATTAAAAAAGGTTTAAAATAACACCTTGCACACATCTCTAGCTTAATTAGGTGAGTAGCAAGTGTAATTTAAAGGTATGCCGATAGTGTATTTTTTAGACAAATCTGGCAACTTTAAAGCCTTATAACTCCCAAACCAATTATTATTTGAACATAAGATTTGGGGATTTTCTTTATTACCATCAAGTCACTTACTGTACCAAATTTAATCAAAATTGGAGGGGGTCAGGTAGAATTTGTTCTAAAATTGTGTCGATTTCACATGGAATAACCCGAACATATTCTGTGTCATAAGATATTAAGTAGTGTCACATGATTGGTCAGGGCATAGGGATAATTTGTACCCTATACATGAACTCTTTATGAGGACTACAGAGCTGTAACCCTCATATTGGTTTTAGTTTAAATTGCAGAATTTAAGCAAAAATATATTATTTTTAGAATTGCCATCTGTCTTCATTAAAAACAGTTTAACCGTCTTAACCCCTTGCCTGTTTTGCACGTACACCGTAAGTGAGCGGTTACGTTGCTTTTAATGAATTGCCCGTACGACATACGGACAATCTGATTTCTTTGTCATTCACACTGTTTTATCCTTAACTTTTGTATTTTTAATGTCAAATTAGTTGTATAGATGCCCACAAGATTTTAGCTTTTGTAGAGTATTCAATTTGGTTTTAAAACTTTGGTTAAAACTTTCCTAATAGGTTCTGCATTTCTCCGCGAGTTTTTATCTTTGAGTTTTTGGCTTAATTTTGGTTTGAGATTTAGGGAGATTGACCAAAAGAAATATTTTAGAGGTAATTCTGCCTATACACAAAAAACTATGACCTGCAAATTAGTGCTATGAGTGTTCACAGAAGAAAAATGACAGCTACAAAAGAAAAAAGACTAGGTATTTTTGTCCAGATTGTGACGTTCGACTATAACTCTTCCCCTCTTTCAAGATTTATCGCACTAACACTGATCTTTGATAAAGCAGGTTAATTGTACATGTATTATTTGCTTTCGAAAATAATTGTGTAGTAATTGTAATTGAAAATATTTTTAATTTTATATGCACTTCCCTGTGCGTAGATGAGAAAGAAAAATCAACTTCCAGAGAAAACATTTTTTTCCTGTAAGTTGTTATATATGCTTAAAATAATTAGAAGTATTGCTTTTAACAACATTTTCCAGCTTACAAATGTAACATGAACAAAAATATATAATAAAAAAATGTGACATTTTTGGGGTTGAATTTGTGAAAAAAACGAAACTGTTGAGGGGTTAAAAAGGGACGAATTATAATGGGTTGACTGTTCTAAGTCCCTTTACTAACAGAAAAGTGTTTCGAACTATCCTAATCTAACATATGTAAGTATTTGGGTTTCAAAAGTTTGATACAATACATTATACTCCGGGCTAACATTAGCTCCTTTTATATCAAATAAATGCAAATTATGTTCTTTGTAATTCAGAATTAATAGAAAATTTGAAATCTTAATATATGTTAATTTTAAGTCTGGAATTTTTACTTCTTTCTAACGCTAGTCTGTTAAAATTAGATAGCGTACTGAATACAAAACGAATACTAAATTATAATTAGCAATCACATATGACTAATTTAGTAATAATACTTAATACAGAATATCCTTTTATCTCGCTCTTATACAGAATGTATAAACAGTGTGTTAGTACAGAAAACTTAATACTTCATTTATTGATATTACAAATAACTGTTCACTTACATTAAGAATAAATAATAGTAAATAGTTAAAAATGAATGTAACTGTTTACTTACTAAGAAAAACATGACATTGCTATAGACTTCTGTCTATAGCAATATATTCATATAGGCAATAATAGAATTAGAACTTTTTTCCTCTGATCTGTGGTAAGAGTTTTGGACATTAAGAAATGAACGCACAATTTCACTTTCGTATAATCTACGAAGTTTAAATGTTAGAGATGCATTCCAAATATTAGAAACCTAATTAATGTAGCATTTACAAAGTTCAAACGTTTTAATTTACGCTAGAGTCGATCTGGATATTTAAAGCTTGTTTTAATTGAAGTAACAACTTTAATTAAACTTTGATGCCAACAGCAGTAAAGACACATAGGAACTCATAAATTCAATGAAAATAAAACTCGTACACCATCCTTTTCCGTTTGAATTTGAGATTTTACATGGTAAAAACATGAAGAAAAACGCGTTAAAGGTTATAGGGGATATCCAGTAAAGTTCTCAACTGAAAATATTGTGTTTTTGAGTTTCTAAAATAGAAAGTTTTGTATAGTGGATAAGTTTGCCTTTGATCCCGTTTGTACCATACCCCCCTAAATAAGTGCTATATATTTTAATATTACATAAAGCTTGAAGTTTTTTGGGTAAAAACATTTGTTTTATTTGTTTAAGTCTATGGTGGACATTGCAAAGTAATTTTATAAATTATGAACTTAGAATTCCAAGACATTAAGCAGATATAAATTGAAGTATATGTAATTTAATCAGATTATTATTTTTCTTACGATTTTTATATGTTTAAATTTTTTTTAATTCTTAAAATGCTGATTGCAACATTTTCATAGATTCTTATGAAAACCATAGTAAGCATACCAGTTCACCAAAATCCTTTTTTTATTTTCCTGCAATAAGTAATTTTTAATTTAGATTTCCCTTACTGAATTTACGAATTCCTTCAACTAGTGAATGTTAACTTATATTAAAACGTCCTTGGGACCGACTGAATCGAATTGATTATTCTTTAAATCAGCAAAAATATTATCACGCTTAGTCATGAGAAAGCAATACATTAAACATATCTGTTATGCAGAAATTGCTGATCATTAATAACTACTTATGAATGAAATCTTGCTTGTAAAACGAACACCCTTTATTTCTTTTTGGAGTCATTATAAGAGTATTTGTTGCGAAAAATTTCGAAAGTTTTTAAATAATTATTTTAGCAATTACTCGGTTGCTTTCTTTCTTTACGAATTAAAAATAACCCGATCTAATGACAATTTCATTTTGCGTCTTACTGAAAACAAGAGAATGCCATTAGACAAAGGTCGTATATTACTAAACTGAGGAGGATTTCAGAATTATTTATGAACTAGTTTCATGGCCATGAGTTGAGATTTTATAATTGGAAATGAATATGTTTATATTGAACTTTTAAATAAGTTCACAATATAAATTTTAATTATTTTTCCTCTTCACATTGTTAGCATACTGCACTTTTCCTGTTTTGATCCACAATGCTAAAATTGTGTCACAAAGCTAAAATTGTGTTGGAGGGGTTCCAGGAACATGATGCTGAATTACAGTTAATGTCCTGGCCGCCTAACTCATCGGATCTCAATCCGATAGAACACATTTGGGATGTCATGGGACGGCAGCTCAGAGTTCAAAGACCACCAATTCGCAATATCTCGGATTTTCGTAACCGTTGCTTAAACATCTGGTACAATCTGTCTCCGGCCATCTACCAAGGACTTGTGGCATCCATGCCAAGGCGGGTTGAAGCTGTGTTGCTAGCCAAAGGTGGGCCAACTCGTTATTGACAGGTTGTCATAATGTTTTGGTTCTGGAATGTGTATAATACATCAAAATATATCAAATACATC
Organism: Pardosa pseudoannulata; assembly: GCA_032207245.1. Taxonomy (NCBI): domain Eukaryota; kingdom Metazoa; phylum Arthropoda; class Arachnida; order Araneae; family Lycosidae; genus Pardosa; species Pardosa pseudoannulata. Next base: position 35,381,244 of record CM063501.1, on the reverse strand, counting down.
AGTCATAACCAACATAGACTTTTCATCATCTACACAAATTCGCTCAGCTCATTGGAAGCTCTGAAGTCTCACGCCAATAGTCACCCCACTGTTATTGAAATAAAGCTTATCCATGACTGCCTGAAGCATAGGGGGTATAAAATTATATTATGTTGGATCCCAAGTCATGTTGGAATTTATGGGAACGAAATTGCTGATAACGCGGCAAAAAATCCATCAAGTCTGTTGCACAACGATCTTCCCTTATGCGACGTAAAAATTCTCATTAAGAAGAAGACACGCATTGACTGGCAGCGACGTTGGGACTTGCAAGAGCAAAATAAACTGCGTAGCATCATGGGATCCTTGAATATGTGGCCACCGCTGCCTGTGAGAGGGTGCGACGTTGTTCTCACGCGTCTTCGTGTGGGACACTGCCGGCTCACTCATGCGCATTTGTTACTTGGGGAAGCACCTCCCCAGTGTGCCTTTTGCAAGTCAGTCCAAACTGTTGCCCATTTTCTCACTTCGTGTTGCTGCTTCCGGCAGATGTATTTAGATTATTTTAAAACTCCGTCGCCTGATCTTGGGACAATTATTGGGGAAGCACCGCATGCGGGCTTGTTTCCCTTTCTCCGCCGTTCAGGACTGCTATATGAAATATGATCTCTGTTACCAGTTTCTTTGGAAAATTTCACTTATGTACATTTTAGATTTTTGATTGTATTTTAGTAATTTTTCATGTAAATTTTTATATGTGTCTTGTATGTATACTCTAACAGAACTTGTATGGCGCAGTATATCCCCCGAGGATTTTGTGCCAAAAAACATAAAATAAACAAATCTGGAATGTGTATTAGAAAACAAAGGTAAATAACACACATGGTTCACATTAAATGCTTTAATGAACATTTAACATAAATTAAGTATTTACTTTAAATACAAACTGTTTTGAAGATTTAAGGATTGTATGTTAGTTTTACACATATCTTTGTACGATTCAAAATAATAATCATACGTATAGGAATTTTGTTTTGCCACATTTCTGATACTGTATTAGATTTGCCCCAAAGAGAACAAGAAATACTTTGTAATTATAGAAATCTATTAATCCATTTAATGATAGAAGACAGAAGAATTTATTTTACAGTTGTAAATAATTCTTTCTCTTGAACAAAATGAAATATAATTATAACACCCAAAATTGTTTCCCCTAAGAACTCTTTATAAAATTTATAGCATAGTCATATTGAAAACGCTAACAAAAATTCTTTCTTTCTGTTTGAAGTAATGTTTTCTCTTCTATATGGAAAACGTTTCGTTTTATGGGAATGTTTTATTAGACTTTTTACAGCCATGGACTTAAGTTTATTTAAGAAATGCATTTTATGTTTTATATCAGCATTACGATCCTGTTTCGGAAAATAAAGTATAACCAGGAAGAAAAGTTTTAAAAGAAATACAGGACTAAACTATTTTTGAATAATGAACACATTTAGGAACTACTAAATGTTACCTTTTCTCAGTATTTAAAATGAAAAATAAAATATTGGATTTTAAACCAAAGAATGTAAATGTTCCATGCTAACGAAAAACTTATTTTCTGAAATTTGTTTAAAGTATCAAAAGTTTTAAAGCAAAGTAATAAAGATTAAGTATCATAAATAAGTATTATAGTCGTTGAAGTATATTTTTTATTTAAATAAGCACAACTCTTAGGACGTGGAAGAATATAAGATGTAGTGCACTCTTAAGTACTTTAAATAAAAAGCACTTTTCTATAGAGAAAAAAATCTTCAAAGACGAGGACTATTATTGAGAAAATTACATTTATGGAGGCTTTATTTTCTTTAATGAGAAACACATGGATAAGGAACTGTTTTTTTTATAGAAGATCTAATCTCTTTTATCCTAGTTTGATGGTTAAAATACATAATGAGAACTATCGTTTTAGAATTTTAAACATCAAATATACAAGCATGAAAAGTAGTCTCGGTTTTATTCAATCTAATTCACACAAATATTTAGTTAGATGTTGTCGTGAATTGCACAGTAATATTTGTAATACTAGACTCAAGACTCGTTTGTGTTACAGGGACGCCTGCATTTTTTTAAGGCGGCCGAAGATGTTGCTAAATAGGGTAGAAAAGCTAGTACCCCAGGGAGTTGAAAGTTCACCAGGATGGGGACCTCCTGGTGAACCACCCCCACCCCCACCCTTCGCCAGCTGTAGAAAAAAGGGTCATTTTCCCAGGGAGGCGAAAGCTTGACTAAGAGGGGGGATTCCATCCCGGCCCTATCCAACAGCAGTGGAGGAGATGCCCGCTTGGAACGAGGTAGAACGGATATGATTGGAGGAGAGAGCTAAACCCGAGTGAGACGCGTACAGACCGCTTAGCAATTTTCGTATCCTCCGGATGTTTCAGCTACAGATGCGTTATAACTATAATAAAGTACATATGTTCCATAATTGTAAAATAATAAATATTTAGTTTAGGATTTAGTCGCCGCAGTATTTAATTGTTTGCAAGACAGGCTTTCAGCGAACTCACAATACCTGCTCCACTAACAATAGGCAAGCAGGTACAGAAACGAGGCGTGCGGTTATCGGGAAAGACAGTCGCAGACGCACTCGATACTCTCACAATGTTCTTCCAAAGATAAATAATATAATTCTTCGTAAACAGCAGGATTTGATTACAAGAATATAGAAAACTGTAGTATGAAAGATTGTAACCACGGATATAAAAATTACTATTTAAAGCAGTGTCTCTTAAACTATATACTATGGCATACTAGAATGCAGCGAGAGATTTTTAAGTAGCCGAGAGGATATTTTTGTAAAGAATCAAACTTACTTGGTGTTATAGTGTTAGTTAATATTATTTTTTGTTTTTAGTGTACCATTGCTTATGTTCACTCTTTACCTATATCAGTGTTCCAAGCTTGTTACTTCTTTTTCATTGCCAGTATCATTCGTGTTTTCCTTTTCACACTATGAATCTTGCTTTTATATCGATGAACAGACTTTCGCATTCTAAAAAAACTTTTTATGGATTTTTTTTTTATTTGCGAGCTGTTCACTCTTTTACCTATATCAGTGTTCCAAGCTTGTTACTTCTTTTTCATTGCCAGTATCATTCGTGTTTTTCTTTTCACACTATGAATCTTGTTTTTATATCGATAAACAGACTTTCGCATTCGAAAAATTTTATTTTTGGATTTTTTTTATTACTCCTTTCATTTTTCTACTGTATTTTTATTTGAGAATGTTGTTGTATATCATTGTTTTAAAGAAGTGTCGAAGGAAGATTTTTGATTTTTACTTTTCTGAATAGGGAAAATTCATAAAATAGCAGTAAAGGAAAATAAAAATGAAAGTTTCAGCGATTTTAGTGAAGAAATAAATTACATCTTTGAAAGTTTCTGACTTAATTACACAATGAAGTGCATCTCTTTTTTTTGTAAAGGGGGTAAACAAATACTCGTTATACATAAATATTATCAGCATAACTGCACTACACACTAGTTTTGTTACTTGGAAGGTTAACTGTAATTACGTCAACGGTTTCTTAAAAAATTATTTTCAAATTTATTTTTCTTACTTTTATATCGATTACTTTTTAGTTAGATCATGAATAGTTTGAAATATTTTTAGTGTGCAATCAACGAAAAAGATTCGAGAAACATATATTTAAATATTTGAAGAGCAATAAATGTAGATTTTTGAACTTTTCATTGTAATTTTAGCTCAGTACCGACTTAGATGAAATAATTATATAAAATTTATTAAAATAATAAAATGTACAATATAAGGACTTTTAAAAATGGATATCCAATAAAGTTCTTTAATATGTTCAATATCTTTTAAAATTAAAGCTACTTGCAAGCATCTTCAGAATCTTGGAAGGGGGGGGGGGAGTTTGGAGTGCTACGAACCACTAATTTGTTACTGGAAGGATAATTAGTAATTAGACAGAGCTATAATAAGAAAAATGTGTTCGAACCTGGGTCTCCAGCATGATAACCATTCATTTTATCACTGAGCCAATAACGGTAAAGTAAGAATAATAAAGGAGGATAGCAATGTTAGAAATTGATGTTTATTAAAATGATTTACGTCATCCATAATGATGAAATTTTAAGACTGATTTATGTGTTGTACCATGTTATCAAGTTTACACCAGTTATTCCACAGGTTGTAATAGATGGACGGGACAAAATAACAGAAAACATAAAGCCAATTAACACACTTTCTTCGAAAAAGTGCTTCACCCAATTTATCTAATTTTTCTCTCCAAATACGCCGAAAGTACCTACAGATTAAGGCAGTACCCCAACATAGTTTTCAATGGAAGAAAATAATCATTTGCTTTTAAAATTTGGTTTGATTATAATAATACAATCCGAACTTAAATTTTTAGAATTCCTAAATTTTCAAATTCTAAATCCTTTGTCCACATAAAGTAATTGAAAAGTGTTAAAAATAAAATACTAAATGTTACATGGTTATATTTATTAATAACATTAATCATCGATGATACCACACAAAGTAAAGATAACCGTACAACCACAAAACGTTATCAACAATCCCACGAAGCCATAGAAAGCCTCAGAAATTCATTTCATTTGTTGTCATGGAAATATCCTTTCGGAAGACAGATAACAATTTGATAGGGGTGATGGAAGTCAGAAACATGTTAAAATGGCGATAAAATTGCTATATCGGACATTGCTTAATATTTATTTTAATTCCATTTTGAAAATGTTATTACTGTAAATGAGAATTAAACAGAAACTGTGCCTACGTTTATTTAATTGAAAATCTTCTTTATATTAGATGCTTTAACCATTTGTATCTTAACGATCCAGAAGGAAATATTTCATTAAATATTAGGCTGCATTATTTAAACAATGTAATTGTTTTTAAATGTAAAAAATGGAAACTTTAAGGGCATTCAATATCTTTATTTTGACAAAAATGACAAAATTATGTCGAAGATTTTTTTAAAAATTCTTTTCGAATTTACTTTTCCTGCTTTTATATTGATTATTTTTTTTATTTTGGCCATGAATAGTTTGAAATATTTTTAGTGTGAAATAAGAAAAAAAAGTTTGAGAAACATCGATTTAAAGATTTTAGGAGCAATAAATCTAGATTTCTGAACTTTTCATTGTAATTTTATCTCAGTACCAACTTTAATGAAAGAATTATATAAAATTTTAAAGATGATAAAATGCACAATATAAGACCTCTTAAAAATAGATATCCAATAAAGTTCTTTAACATATTCAATACCATTTAAAACCAAAATTACTTGCATGCATCTTCAGAATGTTGGAGGGGGGGTGATTTTGGAGTGCTACGTGCCACTAATTTGTTACACGAAGGATAATTAATAATAAGAATATAATAAGAAAAATGTGTTCCAACCTGCTATCGAACCTGGGTCTCCAGCTTGATAACCGATTATTTTACCACCGAAGCAACAACGGCAAAGTAAGAGTAAAGAAGGAAAATAACAATGTTAGAAATAGATGTTTATTAAAATGATTTATGGCATCTATAATGATGAAACATTAAGATTGCTTTATGTATTGTATCACGTTGTCAAGTTTACACCAGTTATTCCACAGGTTGTAATAGATGGACGTGACAAAATAACAGAAAACATAAAGCCAATTAACCCCTTCCGGTATGATTTAATAATGAAAAACTGTGCATGAAATAACCATTTAATTTTTATTTAAAAAACTTGTTTCATTTTACAATTCTTACATTATCTTAATTAAAATCCACTTTTTACATAGTGTTAAATAATATCAGAAGCGGTAAAATTAAGAAAATATCAAAGCAAAACATTAATAAGGTATACAGATAATAGTCTTGAAGCTAGTGGTACTTTTCAAAACAAAGTGCAAAGGAATTCTTAATTGTTTACACCGCCAAGTAGTCTCACTTTTAATTTGATTCTTGTAACACACACGGCATTTCTTAATAGGTGTTGTTTTATTCTGACTCATTAATTTGGCAATGACTTGTACCAAGTAAACAATATGCAATAGTGACTTGGGAATTTCACAAGTGATAAAAGTGTTTCCAAATTCAGTACACTAGAAATTTTAAACTAAATTATCATATTTAGCAGTAACTTTAATCGCATGGCTAGTGTAGCTCGTCATTGTGCGGTATGGAATGAAAAACTAATGACGAGCTGGACTGGTCATTTTACCGGAAGGGGTTAACACACTTACTTCGAAAAAGTGCTTGACTCAATTTATCTAATTTTTATCTCCCAAAAGTACCTAAAGGTTAAAGCAGTGCCCCAAAGTAGTTTTCAATGAAAACAAATAATCATTTGCTATTAAAATTGGGTTTGGTAGTAATAATACTATCCTAACTTAAAATTTTAGAATTAAAAAAATATATATATTTCATCCAACTCTAATTTTAAGTTCTTTGTCCACATAAAGAAATTGAAAATTGTTAAAAGTAAAATACTAAATGTTACATGATTATATTTATTAATAACATTAATCATCGATGATACCACACAAAGTAAAGATAAACGTACAACCACAAACGTTATCAACAATCCTATGAAGCCATAGAAAGCCTCAGAAATTCATTTCATTTGTTGTCATGGAAATATCCTTTCGGAAGATAGATAACAGTTTGATAGGGGTGATGGGAGTCAGAAACTTTTTAAAATGGCGATAAAATTACTACATCGGACATTGCTTAATATTTTTTTTAATTCCATTTTGAAAATGTTATAACTGTATAGGAAACTTAAACAGAAACTGTGCCTATGTTTATTTAATTGAAATTCTTCTTTATATTAGATGCTTTAACCATTTGTATCGTAAAGATCCAGAAGAAAATATTTCATGAAATATTAGGCTGCATTATTTAAACAATGTAATAGTTTTTATATGCAAAAAAATGAAAACTTAAGGGCATTCACTACTTTTAATTTGTAAAAAATATCGAAAATATCGTTTTTTTTTAAATTTTTTGTTCAAAATATTCTTTGACCCATCTTATATATTGTGACGAAATTTTCAGTTGATATAGCTGTTATAAATACATATAAGAAGCATCTTTATCATGATTGTGTCTTTTTAAATTGTCTGTATTCTACACCTTAATTATTTTGATTGTCTAAATAAGTTTTAAAACAATTCTAATGGAAGAAAAAGGCTTAGAATTTACTTGTACTGCTGAATACTCCTAAAATAATCTTCTATGAACATGGAAAATAGATTAGATGATATAATGTTCTTTAAATTTAAACTAATAAAATTATTTTCATGATTTGTGCATCTAAAATATACTAGAAATATTACAATAAGTATTTTAATTAAAAATAGGAGTAATATTTTGTAATATATTTTAAACTTTTCCCAATAGTTACTCAAGAATTATTCTTTCCATAAGTTTATAAATATGAAATGAATTATAAAATAAAGAAATACATTCCGAAAAAGGGTTATTGTTAATTCAAATCATAATAAATGTTCTGCAGAATTTTTTCAAGGGGGTGGGCGTTCATAATTTTTGAAACTACTAAAAGAAATTAAAGTATGTAATAAAGCACTATTATTCCCTTAATTTTTAGACACCTACACAATTTTGACTTTTTATTTAGACAACATTGTTTAGTTCAGTTTTGATTTGATATTGTAAGTTTAAAATCATAATATTTTTATAATAAGAGGTAAAATATTTTATATTTATTAAAAAGTGGGAATTAATCGGTAAAAAACTATTAATGTAATTTAAATACTGGTTATTAAATGGGAATATTCTAATTTTGAAATTAATAGAAAAAAAAACTAACCAACAAATAGGGAATTAAACCAGTATACAAACATGCTAAAAATTTATTGATTTATACAGTACGTTAAGGTAAATAATTCGTAATAATGTAAGTTTATTACCTTTTTGATTATTTTTAAACTATTTCAATAGTTAAAAATCTTTAAATCTTAAATTTGCTTAAATAGAGCTGTATTTACAATTCGAAAAATGATGACATATAGATAAATGAATTGCAGAATTTTTATAGTATTTAAAAACAAAAAAGAATCTGCAAAATAGTTTTCCCCTTTAAGGATATTCTTTACAGATTTTACAATACATTTTGTTAATTTTTGATTATATTTTGAAAGTATTAAAATTATAATTTTTAATATTTTTATTAAAATGTTAGCTTGTAATTTAAAAAATGCTGAAACTGATGGACATATAGATAAAAAGAATTGCATTTTTATAAGTATTTAAACAAGTCTAAGATATCTGCAAAATAGTTTTACACAGGTTTAAAGATATTCTTTATAGATTCTACAATACATTATGTAACTCTTTTCTGATTTTATATTTTACGAATTATTATTTAGATGATTATAATTTTACTAAATTTTGCTGTCAAAATCTTGCCTTAGAAATAATTTTAAAATGCTGAAACTGATGGACATATAGATAAAAAGAATTGCATTTTTATAAGTATTTAAACAAGTCTAAGATATCTGCAAAATAGTTTTACACAGGTTTAAAGATATTCTTTATAGATTCTACAATACATTATGTAACTCTTTTCTGATTTTATATTTTACGAATTATTATTTAGATGATTATAATTTTACTAAATTTTGCTCTTAAAATGTTGTCTTAGAAACAATTATAAAATGCTGAAACTGATAGACATATAGATAAAATGAATTGTTTTTTATACACATTTAAACAAGTCTAAGAAATCTGCAAAATAGTTTTACACAGGTTTAAGGATATTCTTTACATATTCTACAATACATTATGTAACTCTTTTCAGATTTTATATTTTACGAATTATTATTAGGAAGATTATAATTTTACTAAATTTTGCTGATAAATTGTTGCCTTAGAAATAATTATAAAATGCTGAAACTGATAGACATATAGATAAAATGAATTGCTCTTTTATACGTATTTAAACAAGTCTAATAAATCTGCAAAATAGTTTTACATAGGTTTAAGGATATTCTTTAGATTCTACAATACATTATGTATCTCTTTTCTGATTTTATATTTTATGAATTATTATTAGGAAGATTATAATTTTACTAAATAATTTTGCTATTAAAATGTTGCCTTAGAAATAATTATTGTATAAATCCCAAAAATTTTCTGGATAAATTTATAGGAGTAAATAGAATAAAAACATCAAGATATTTACTTATACCAATTCATCTAGAAAATAATAATTAATGGAACAACACTTTTCTGAATGAAACCGGCATTAAGTCTTTTCAGCGAATCTACTAATGATTCTTATATAAGTGTGGAATGTCTTGTATGTAATTCGATACGCCAAAATACAACTATCAAGTTTTGGAAAAAGAAAGCTGTCTTCCTAACAAGATCCTTTCTGACACGTCTTCACAGTTCGTGATGGTTTTGTCAGTCCCGTGAAAGAATGCTTTAAACTAGCAAGAATTCTGTAAAAGTTTCTAGTAGTGTAGGTGAAATTCTTCGACATCAAAATAAATTGAAATCATACAGAAATTGAAGGGGGTATGTCATGCAGCTCATCAGTGGCTATGAACACTTTTATCAGAGTTGTTTTTCGAAACACTTGTGACTACATTGAAATAGCTGCCCTCGATGAATCTTTAGTGAATTAAGGAAACATTGTACTCATTCATATTTTTTAAACATTATTACAGGGATAGTAAATGTTGTAATGCACTTACAACACAAACACCAGTGTTCGTTCTCAAAGGGGAAACACTGTAAAATATACACTATGGAATTAAAGGAAAATACTTAATATTTAAAATAAAACATTATGTACAATATTTATAAATTGATAAATCAGTTGGTTAGTTTTTAACATGACCTTCAATTATTTGGTTTTGCTATTCCTCAATACTCTTGAAATAGTATTAATTATCAAAAGATTATGAGACCCAGGTAATAATTATGAATATTATTAAGTTAAGTTATGAATATTAAGTTATGAATATTAAGTTATGAATATTAAGTTATGAATATTAAGTTATGAATATTAAGTTATGGCTGTTATTAAGTTATGGCTGTTATTAAGTTATGGCCGTTATTAAGTTATGGCCGTTATTAAGTTATGGCCGTTATTAAGTTATGGCCGTTATTAAGTTATGGCCGTTATTAAGTTATGGCTGTTATTAAGTTATGGCTGTTATTAAGTTATGGCTGTTATTAAGTTATGGCCGTTATTAAGTTATGGCCGTTATTAAGTTATGGCCGTTATTAAGTTATGGCCGTTATTAAGTTATGGCCGTTATTAAGTTATGGCCGTTATTAAGTTATGGCCGTTATTAAGTTATGGCCGTTATTAAGTTATGGCCGTTATTAAGTTATGGCCGTTATTAAGTTATGGCCGTTATTAAGTTATGGCCGTTATTAATAAGTTATGGCCGTTATTAAGTTATGGCCGTTATTAAGTTATGGCCGTTATTAAGTTATGGCCGTTATTAAGTTATGGCCGTTATTAAGTTATGGCCGTTATTAAATTTACAGGGGATCAGGCTGGGGCTGTTATTTTGCTGGACTTTTATGCTGAAGTGCCGATCATACGCATGCGGGTTCGGGAATCTATTTCTGGCCCGGGCTCTCTGGCTTGCTCACGGGATCTCGATGTCCAGCAATTTTTGAATCCCGACATCGAATTCTTTTCCCACTTTCTTTCCGCATCTTTACACCTCGGTTCAACGCCCCCCTTTTTTTTCTCTGTCCCAATCACTTGCTGTTGAAAATATTCCACATCTGCACCCCCTCCTGGTGTGCAGGTGGACTCATTAAAATGGTCCCATTGGTGAAAGTTGACATTATTGCTGATCCCCTGCCCCTGTATCTCATAGCCACATCCCTGCCTGGACTTGATCGTTACACTCGTGCCACTTCGTGAGTTGTAACTCCTCCGCAGGGGTCCCCACTAAAACTCGAAATCAACAGCTGCACCTAAATTCTTCTTGGAAATTTAGTGCACAGCTGTGCATGCACTTGCTGACAGTCGTGGGAAAGTACATCGATACAATAATTACTGAAATTTTTAGGATTTTAGAACACAATTTAAAATCCATTTTGGAAATTTAAGCATTTTAATAGTTCTTTGAATTAAAAATTAAGAACATTCCAAGAGTTTTAATGAATACTAATAAAACATTTTTATTTCAAAAATGTTGAGAAATGTTCAAAATTTAAGTAATTATATACAAGATGGTGCAGTTTCAGATATTTCTAAAATTATTTATAAAAACATTTCACTAACATAGTAAAGAGCAATAAAATTTGACAGTTTTTTGTATATTTTGAGCATACAAAATAAGCGACCATAAGCCATGTCTTCCAGCTTACAAAACATTAAAAGATTTCAGGATATCCATTGATCAAATCAAGGATCTATTTACTGTACTACACATTTATTTATAATACACATTAAAAATTATATTTAAAACACAATAAAAGAAAACACATAATGGCTTTACAGCAACCAGTTCATCCTCGCATGTCTTTTGCTCTTATAACTAAATCTGGTCACATGACTCAATCGGTGTTCGAACGGAAATTCGGTACTCGACTTATTGGTTCCATTATACAGCACACTGGTAATTTCCCGCACACAATTAATCTATAAATCGTACGGGAAAAAATTAAAATTTTAATACTTGTATCTTAAATTCAAAACGGGCATAACATTATTACTACATGGGATTAAAAAAATTCTATATTCTTTCAAGCTTTTTATTGTTGAAAAAACCCTTTACGAATGAAATGTTATAAGATAATAATTTTTCGAACTATTAAAAATACATATTTCTAAACTTGCATACAAGTGTTGAAAGGTCAATTTAATAGTTGGATTTAGTAAAAAATTTGATGTTTTGACCGTATTTGTATATTTAAAGAGATGTGCAAATAATTCTAATTATGCATCATTCAAAATTAAAAAAAGAAATGTGTATATTTTAATTTTAGGTGTAAAAGGAGTTAGTTTACATGGTATCCACATCAGTTTTTTATTTATTACATGTTCGTCAATCAAGTTGCAAATAAGACTTAGATAGGTTGTAATTTTAATTATTTTCTTTTCCAAATAAAATGTATCTGCGTTCAGCTTAATAGAATCACTATATGCAAAATGAAATAAAATTACCAAATTAAGGATACTAAAAGTTTATTAGAGATGAGAGCTGTACTTGCGTATGTATATAGGTATTATAAAGTGCAATTGCACTCATCATCAAATACAAGTCAATTATCTTTCAAAGTTTTACTTAAAATGGAATCCTTGACATGTCCCTTTTAAGTAAAGTCCCTTTTAAGATTTTACATCATAAGTATTTACACACAGTAAATTTGCCATTCCACTACATATTACACCATAAACAGATTTATAACTTTAGAACTAAGAGGTATACTAAAATTAATTATAAATATTTGAAGAGATAATTCTTTCAAAGGATATGAATATTTTAACATTAGTTGTGATCAGTTATCTGTGGTGCAGTTACAGTGATGCAAATTATGTATTTGGGAAAACTACAGCTCTTGTCTTTCTTTATACGTAACTCATACCTTTCTGTTTAAACATTAGTTGCTCGTTAAAAAGAATTTATCGATGTCTTTGGAAGTAGAAATATCGTCGTTCATACTCTTTTGACTAACACTTACCTTAACAATTTTTCAATTGTATTAATTAATATTAGAAAAAGTTTTTTATTGGTAGAAACAGCTATAATTAACCATTTAAAATATGTGAATGCAATTAAATATTAATGTTGAACTTGGAATGCGTAAAACTTTTTACCTTGCTATGATTAACTATAATCCGTGTTAGATACTTAGTTGATTTTTCTGTTTACACCTCATAAGTACTATTTATAAAAACAAAATGTGCAGTACAGTATTAAAATAAAATGTGAAGCTCGGTTAAAACTTTAATTATAACTGTTTTATAGATGTCCATAGATGACATACCGAAGATTTTAACAGATACTTTCACATTTTATACGAAGTTTTTGTAATTTTATGTAATTATCTTCTATTTCATGGCTGATCTCAAGCAAGTTGTAGTTAGTATTAAATAAAAAATGAGTATATATTTTAAATGTATTTACTGTATCTTCATATTCAGCATATTGTTTATGAATAAAACCTTCCAAGCACCTAATTAAAAATCAATACTGTATGAAAAGCTTATTTACAGGAAGACTATAAATATTATTCCTTGAAAGTGTGTTATGGTTATATTTGTATTTTCCAACATTTTGTAGTGTTTTGTGTTTGAAAAAAATATCTGTCTTGTATAAAATCCTCTGATTCTATCATTGTACAGTGTATTTTGAATAACGCTACCCAGTTGGCTTTTTGTGACATAAAAAACTATATGAAAAAAATCTGCTGTATAAAAGGTGGCAGGTTTCTTGGAATGGAACGACTGATAACAAGATGCGTACCATTAAATCAAAAATTGAAATTTGGAACACATTAGAATCAAAAGACTTGATGTTATTGTTACTCGTCTCCGGATTGGTCAAACGCATTTTACCCACAGTCATCTTTTACTCGGAGACTGCGATCACTGTAATACAACCATCTCCGTAAAGCATGTCCTCATGGATTGTCCCAGGTTTAAAAAACATCGTATTAATTATTTTAACTCTTCATCTATTAGTAATAAAGATATTTTAAATAATCCGCCACATCCTAAGCTTTTTCTGTTTTTAAAAGACATTGGTTTTTACCCTCACATCTGAATTTTATGCCTCATCGCTGTTTTTTACTTTTAGTTTTGTCTCTTTTCTACACTGGTTTTGCATTTTTTACCTGTTTGTTTTTTATCTTCAGTCAACCTTTTATAGCTGTTTTGACTTTATCATTGTAGAATTTTAACTACTTGTTTGGCACAATATGTCCCAAGAGGACTCAGTGCCATTAAACTCCATCCAATCAACCAACCAATCATCTACCCAGTCGGCACAGTGGCTAGCGCTTTTGCATGTCGCAATGGAAGTTGTGGGTTTAAGTTTGGTTTTCTCCATGGAATAAAAGTCAGCTTTTCGCTTGAAACGAAATCCAGTCTCAAAAGGAAATTAGCGCACGTTTCCAGTTTATCCACGAAGTCGTCTACATTGTATATTATGCTACATTGTCTACATTGTATATTATAAGTTTTATTTCACCCTTTTGCGAGACTGGCAATTACATCTTACACTGCTCCTTTTACTTATAATATTAAAAAAGCAATCTTTCGTATCACAAATGACCGCTGGGATGCCGAATGGAACACAGAAACTCGAAATAAATTTTACTCCATTAGGTCATCTATATCGTTTTGGCCACTTCTCAGAAATCGAAAAATGGACGTCATTTTAACACGCCTTCGTATTGGCTATAGCCGACTCACTCATAAACATCTATGTGCTGAGCCTACTCCGCAATGTTTCATTTGTCATACTCATCTCTCTGTTCATCTTATTTGAAATTCATGTACTGCTTTAAAACGTTTTTATTATATATATTTTAAAACTTTTCATCCTAGTTTGGAAGAACTTTTGAGCGAACATCCTCATCCAAAAATACTTGAATTTCTCTTTTTCCATTAATGTTTTAAACCTCATTTAATTTTTTTAATATTTTAATGTGAGTCTTTACCTTGTTTTTGTTTGTATTTTACTTATATTTTCACTTTTAATTTCTGTTAGTTTTAAATTATATAACTTATTAGAGCACAAATTATTGTTTTAATTTGTGCTCTTCTCTTCAGCGCAGCATATCCTAACTTGGATCTTGTGCCAGTAAACCCCAACCAACCATCATCCTTTTGTATGTGATTTTCGTTCCAACTTCGGATTAGGACTAATGGATGAAATACCTGCCCCACGGACATCAGAAATAATATCAGAAACGCATTAGGTTATCTGGTTTGTTGATTTGGAGTACTGTGGTCTGCTGTTTTGCTACACGAAGGCCAATCAGACGAGGGTCTATTCCCTTCAGGAAAAAATGATTACTAGAAACAAAATTTTAAAGTATAAAATCCCATTCCTTGAAGAGAATTGTAGTTAATGCTACAACTCATGCGGGTACACGAAACCCTCCAGAAATCGCGCAACTATCGACTTTGAGCTATTAGTAACATGAAGGGAATGTTTTGTAGATTGGTTAGCTTAGCTGAAATGGAGTAATTCCATTGGAATCATATAGATAAGTCGAAAAACCTTCTGATCTCTAGTGTCAGACTTTTCTGTGGGAGGTTTCTTTTCCGGTATGTGATTTATTAAACCAGCGGTTCTTAACTTATGGGTCGCGACCCAAAATTGGGTCGCGAAGCATATTTCTTGGGTCGCGCTGAGTCGAACCAAACAAGTTAGTAATACACCAAATAATAAGTAATACAACACCTCCTAGAACAAGTTAAATCCTGAAATAGATATAAGGTGCTCCTTGACAAGCATTCAACCGAGGTTTGAAGATCTTTCAAAATGTATTCAGACATAAGGTTCTCATTAAAACTGTATGACTTGAATTTAAAATTTAAAAAATTCAACATATGTATCGATATTTCTTTTTTTTAGGAATAAGTTAAAATGTCAATTATTTTCAAAAAGTTATATATTTTAATTTGGTCAATAAAAATTATTAAAAACACTTGATTATTAATTAAATTTTCCTTGGATCGAAAAGTACTTTTGTTTATCTTTATTATTAAAAAAATAAATAAAAAATTTGAAAGTTAAAAAAAATCATCATCGTAGGATTGAAGATTTTTAAAAATACGCTCTAAAATAAAGCAATGAAAAAATTTTGACTTTTTTTGGGTCGCAACATGAACATATTTCTCAAATTTGGGTCGCGGCTTAAAAAGGTTAAGAACCACTGTATTAAACGATATGCACGAACAGATTGATTGATAAAATTTTGGACATCTGTATTCAAACTGCACCGCCTATTCTCCCACTATTAGAAAGCCGAACGATGGCCGATTGGTTAGGGTGCTGGCCTTCGGAACCGGAGTTCGTGGGTTCGAATCCCACTATGGCATGGATGTTCATAGCCATTCGGGATAGGCTTTAAGCTTTAGGTCCCTGTCTCATTAGTCCTCGTGTGCAAAACAGTAGACCGTAGAGCTCCAAACCAAACTTTTCCCAGCCTCTAAATGTCTTAATCAATGGAGGGTTCTTGAATATTCTTTCAATCCATTTCCCAAAGATTTCTATCCTATAGATGTAAATTTTCTGTCTATTCAACACGTTTTCCAACTGTCGCCGGAAAATGGCTCCACGTTTTTCCTGATCTTACACTTAAATTCGCTAAGTGAGAAAATTCTTTGTTTTCGCTCTTGGTTGCATCTCTGTTCGAGCGGAGTTATTTTTGTGTTTTTCCTTTGTCTATCGTTGAATAGTAAAGAAGTCCATTTTAGCAGCTCTAAAATAAAGTTTTAATTAGACATGTGCCATTCCAGTCGTTGGTGGCCAGGCTGCATCGTTCTTTATTACTGCTACCTGTTTAAGCTTCTCCTTGCTCAATAGTTTAACTTGTTTATAGTATTGGTTTAAATTTTAATTCTTTGTTTAGCACAATATGTCGCAAGAGGATTCAATGCCAATAAATTCTATAAAACCAACCAACCAACCATGCTCAATAGCCCTGCCAAGTTAAAACAATAGGGGCTACATAATTATTGTGACTAGAAGAAATAATTATTCCGTATTATATAATCATAAATAATTGAAATTATTATTATTTTTGAATAATTGTATGAGCTACACTATAGCAGTGTTAATTGGATTGTCTCACTCATAGTAAATCTAAGAACATTTTACTTTTTTTAATAGCATGTTCTATAAATAGAAAATAATTACGTGTATACATAGATCCTTTTGAAATATTTACCCGGATTCCAGCAGAATACCATTAAGATTCCTACGTATTTTTCGGGAAAAATAGAATAACAAATACCTGTGACATTCCTAGTAAATTTATTGAATTTTTTTCTTTAATAAATCATGCGAATATCTAGAAGAATATTTCTGAGATACATTATTTTATCAATGATTGAACGGTAAATGAATAATTTTCTTACATTTTTTATAAAAGTAAAATTTTGTCATTATAAGCATTTTTATAAAATAATAAACTCTTGAATTGTGAGATCAAATGAAATTTCATACTATTTTAGTTATTTTATTTTAGATATCTGGTATTAAGGTGAAATCATAGCAAATAGTTATTTTTAAGAAATATAAATATCAATGATAAATTTTATTTTCTCTAAATTACCTTCAAACGTTATCTATTATATGGAAGTATGGTTTTTGATATTTTAAGCATCATTATTCCCAAAAATAGTTATGCATTCAAAATTGATAAGATAAGAGCATTTGTCTTTCGCTATCAAATAGGTAGAAACAGCGATATATATTTTCTTTAGCTGGAAGACCATGTTTAGACAGAAGATTTATTTTTATTTAAAGTTAAAAATTAAGAAGATATAAAATAATAATTCAACTTATATGGAAAAAAAATTTTAGTTTACATCTTCCTTGAATAAATGCGCTATACTGACTTATCGATATCTAAAAAAAGAGATAAATTTGTGAGAAATTGAAAAACAGGAAGATCACTACCAGAAACAGTTTAAAATTTTTGTTGTTTGGACTGATTTTTACTTAGTCTTAAATGGGAGATGTCTGTCTTTATGTTAGTATAAAATAATGCAGTTATTACTCTTTTCAGTTGCAACATAGTTGGATTTTTTCAGATAGCTATGGTCTACTGTTTTGTTACATAATTTGTATACATTACCAATGAGACCTGGACTAAGTGCTTAAAGCCAATTTAGGTTTGGTTTTGGTTTGGTTTGGAGTTCTACGGTCTACATTTTTGCAACACGAGGGCTAATAAAGCCAATTTAGAGTAGCTACGATCATCCATGCTACTAGTGGGATTCGATTCTATGAAATCTAGTACAGAAGATCCTATTCATTCGGTCCTCATCTAACCAATACAACCTGATAAGGACGCTCTTTTTCTGCTTCTTAAGCAAAATTTTGTGTAAAGCGTTTTCATTTTAATGGTTTTTGATTGCATTAAGTACTACTAATCTGGTTAACTGTGAACAAAGTAACGAAACTTCGGAAGTTAATTTTTTTTGCATTATTAAACATCTTTTACTATCATATGGAAACAATTTTTATACAGAATTTAGAGGGATTTAAAGTTAATTACACAAAATTTAAATTCTAAGATTTGTAGAAACGGTAAGCACTGAACAGCCATTATGACCACCCTATTAATAACCATCCAATATAGGACCACCTTTAGTCATCAAACCACCTCTACACGGCATGGAATTGATTCTACAAGGTGCAAATAGGCAATTTGAGGTAACTGGTTACCAAGCGCTCACTAACTGGTGCTGCAATTCTCGCACATAATGGGAGGGTACCGCGGCAACACAAATTTGGTTTCCCAGGAGGAACCACAAATGCTCTATTGGACTAATGTCAGCGGAATTTGGAGGCCAAGACATGAATTGAAAGTCTCTGGAATGTTCCTCGAACTAATCCCTGACGATTCGACCCTTATGACATGGTGCAATATCCTGGTCATGGTGGTAAATACTATCAACTACTGGAAATAATTACTGTTGTCATGAGTGCGTTAGCCAGGTGTGCAACGATGTTCATTTAGCACACGGATGTCAAGGATTGGGGATTATGGGTCCTAATCTGCTCCATGAAACCATTGTTCACACAATAATACTCTCACTACCGGCTTGTTTCCGTCCAACTGTGAATCCGGTAGCCAGGGTTTCCTTTGGAAATCGGCATATTCTCCCACGTTTGTCAATGTGATGGGCCAGAAAACTGGATTCGTTGGTCCACGCAACTTTTTTTCTTTATTCTAATGTCCAATTTCGATGTTTCTTGGCCCATTGTAGACGCAGCTGCTGATGATGTGTCGTCAATTCAGGGACATACTTCGGCCTCCTGCTGCGTATTTCTATACGCAGCAATTAAGGTTGCACAGTGTGTAGAGAAATACTGTCTTGATTACCACTGTTATAACTGGTGCTGATTTCGGCGGTTGTAGCTCTTGGGTCAAGGCGATTAATGCGTAGCAATCTCTGCTCTCCTCTGGAATCAATGTGCCGCGGCCGACACGCCGCTGACCGGCGACTTGTCTTTTCACCATTCATACACCACTTTCGATATATGCTTACAACAACTGCAATTGAACAGCACTCTATATTGATGTTCCCAGTTGCCGAACTATAACGATATGATCTCAATCGAGGACTGCTTTCCCATTAAGTCGCTAATCATGCTATGTTTGGAAAGACAATACATAGGCGCTTTATATTCCGACATCAACCGTGCACGCGCAGTGGTTTTGTTCTTGGGATAGTCTGTTGTTATAAATGGAGGGTGGCCATTGTGTAATAGCTCTTCAGTGTATTCGTCGTTATAAAAAAATAAACTAAATTTAAAAAAAACAATTGGTAAGATTAAATGATTTTAATCAACGCTTTAACTTTATCTTATGTAACTCACAAAATACTCACATTCTCTGCAATTTTCAGTTACCTTCTGATACATGATTTTATCGTAAGCATCTAATTTATTTCGAAACACTTCTGTTAAGCACAACTTTTAAGTAATTAGTGTCATTTTTCTTCCGTAGTGATGTACAGCTTGTTTGAATTAATAGTTAAAATTTGGATAGCATAAGTATCACAATTAACTTCTCTTATAATGAGATCAGTTGCGTTTTAGAACGTTTATAATGACTTTTTTAACGGCTCAGCTATTGGTTGATTAATCGTTTTTAATGAACATATTTCCTCTTCTCTTGCTGTTTTTTTACATTCTGATTTAAGTGACTATGTATATATGAAAAGAATGATTTAACTCCATTTATAATAGAGTAGAAACCTTATATTAAAATTTAATCAAACTGAAACTGTTATCCTTAGAGGTCTAAAAACAGTGGATGAACATGGTATACTTTTAAATTTTCATCTAACTTTCACAAGACATGTATACCCATGAGAGTGTAATTAAATTTTTCTAAGAGTTGTTCTTTTTCTTCATTAGCCAAATGAGTTTTCAGAATCATTCTCATTACTTCAATCTTTTAAAAGAATAGAACAAATGATTTTCTAGAAAAAAGAACTTCTTCGATGCAATGTTTATTTCAAGTATTTTTTGGGTGGGCAATTAAAGTTATTAAATACTGCATAAGAATTCATAGGTTCAGAGTCTGATCAACACGTCTATGTGATATAATGAAGTATTTTACCATTTACGTAATGGTTACTCTATATTGAACTTAAATTTTAACTTTATTATTTATTCTTTAAAAGTACTTCAAATAGAAGTTTTTCAGCATAGTTAAGTACAAATTACTTTTCTCACAAATTTTTGATGCTTAAATACTACTATAATATGGATAAAAATATTTTCCTCTGCTTTATTATCTGGTTATATATTTTAAAAGCCTGACTTTGATAATCTCAGGTTTGTAAGCCGAATTTTAAAGTATTTCGATTGTCAGTAGATATTACTTAATATTTTGTTGATATTTTATATGGATTTCTTGTTAATGGTGGTTGGAACACTGATTCTTAGTCTTGTGCGGTTGATTTCAAAATGCATTTATAAGTCTTCGTTAAGTAAAGAGATGTATGTAGGGTTTTACTGAACACAAAGAAGCACTAGTATTTTAATGGTAGAGTGAGATGATTCAAATGTATTTTATAAACGGGTGAAGTAGAATATAAAGTTAACTATTTAATATAGCTTTTAGTTTAGTCAAGAAATTATAAAACTTATTGCGTGACAACATTAGTTTTAGTTTACCAAAATTAAAATTGCTGATATCAGAGAGTCAGTTTTAATAAGTATTCTCAATTCAGTTATGCAATTTTATTTTTAATATTATCAAAATAGGATAATATTAGGACGACAAAAAGTGATTGATGATGCACATTTATGGGATAATCAAATATACTAAACTTACAATCGATACTAAATATTTTATTTTTCCAATAAAGATAATTAATTTATTTTTTAATAATTATAAAAAAGTATAAAAACAACTTTTAAAAATATTTAGCTAAAGTGAATCGGAAAAATGTTTGATAGTTTAGTCAAGAAAGTATAAAACTGATTGCGTGACAACATTAGTTTTAGCTTACCAAAATTAAAATTGTTGATATCAAAGAGTCAGTTTTAATAAACTGTATTCTCAAACCAATTATGCAATTTTATTTTTAATATTATCAAAATAAGATAACATTAAGATGACATACAGTGCGTGATGATACACATTTATGTGATCATCAAACATACTAAACTTGCCTTCGGTATTAAATCTTTTATTTTTCCAACAAAAAGACATAATTTATTTTATAAAATATTATAAAAAAGTATAAAAGAAAAACTTTTAAAAATATTTAGTTAAAGTGAATCGGAAGTTTCATTTCAGATGATGAAACAAAATCACGTATCAAGTTATAATTAAGAATCGTAACGTTAAACTGCTAATTTCTAGTCTTTAATGAAATAAAATCATTTACTGTTGAACACGAAAAACACTAAAAAGAAATATAAATTATTAACTTAATAGGAATGTCGCGGTATAAATTTTCTTGTTCTTCCACTACGAGCATTGCAGTTATTTTTATTTCTTTTCTGGAGAATTTAAAATACCAATTATTTGCATTTCAAGTTTTGATTCACGCTTGAATAAATCCTAATTCAAGTAAGAAATTACAGATAGAGAAAAATATATAGCTTATTTGAACAAGGACGGTGTAGAATTCAGGATCTATCGAATGTTTATCATACAAGTCACAAATACTTCATTAATTTCACCTTCTTTCCATTACAAATTTTCATTTACTAACTTTCAGCATTTACACATTCTAATCCTAAGATATGTTGACCATTATCATATGGAAGCCGAACGCTGGCCGATTGGTTAGGGTGCTGATCGTCGGTACCAGAGTTCGTGGGTTCGAATCCCACTATGGCATGGATGTTCGTAGCCGTTCGGAATCGGCATTAAGCAGTAGGTCCCGGTCTCATTAGCCCACGTGTGCAAAACAGTAGACCGTAGCGCTCCAAACCAAATCAAAATCATATGGAAGAACTGTAGAAAGGGTAGTGATGATTATTCTATTAGAAGATAAAGAGCTTCAATACAAATATTATTCCAAAATTGATAGTAAAAAGGTTATTGGATAAATAATACAGAGGACGCCGCTTAATGTGATCGCTGTTATCAATCGCTTATTGTTATCTAAATTACTTGGACACGATTTTCTCTATTCATCTGTATGTTGAAATTATCGCTTTATGTGATCGTTACATCGGTTAATGTTATCAGTTTTCGAACCTCATTTTAACTGGCCAAGGAATATTCACAACGTATTCAGGAACCCATTTTTTCCCCTTTCCTTCGCTGTTGTTGGAATTTCTGAGAATTCTACTCTTCATCCTAGGGAAATGGAGAATGAACAAAGGAGTGGGGTATTAAAATTTCCTGGTATTTTTCAGAAATACTCACACCCTGCTGGTGGTCAATGGTTGCCAGATAAGCAGAAGTCAACACATTATTATCGGAACTGAGAATTAGCGTATTCCCATATTATGCCTTGCTCTCTTACATGCAGTTTATGGAAGCCAGAAAGCGAAATGATTTAACATTAAAACAAAAGATCAAAATTTTAAATTGTTATGACAAGTTGATTATGATTAAGAACAATTTATCAATGAGCTTCTTAGAAAAAATGGTAGTCAGTCAATAATTGATCAATTTTTTTAATTATGTGTATAACTCTTATCTTTTAAAGGATAATATACGGTACATAAATATAAAGTGTGATTTTTCATTTTTTTTTAAATTTAGTAGATGTGGATTAAAAGGGGGGGATAAATTTATCTAAATTTGCATATCGTTTATTGTTATCAAAATCACGGTGTCCCAAACTGATCACATTAATCGGAGTCCACTGTATAATTGATGTCCACCTTATTGCTCTATTTAAATAAAAGATATGCGGGAAAAAATACTTCGGGAGTATAAACATTTTTTTCCTGACGCAGTTGGAAATAGACACAATAGGCCAATAAAAGATTGTGAAGCTGTGACTCGTTTAGATCCACCCGAGGAGCACGTGTAGCTTAAGGTATGCTACGCTGCGAGTCACATTATCCCTGTTGGGTACTCGTAATTTAGAAGCGAGCAGCAAGCAGTAGACCCCCAGGATTGGCCTGGCATCCCCAGAGGTATCGTTTGAAGATTTGGAGGACATTTTGACCACGAACCTATTTTACGTGCCCCAGTCCCCTTTAACGAACACGGTGGATGTTAGTCCGACTCGAGTTCCGAACCCAAAACCTTTCAGTTACGATATCTCTGCCTTTGTTGACTGAGCTATCGCGGATCACTTTTAAAACATAAGTGAAAATATGTAATTTTAGTGACTTAACTAGAAACATTTGCAAATCCCATTCAAAAGTGTTAAATGAATAAATTGATGCCTAGTGTCCTCCAACCATTAGTTTGTTTCTCTGTTGTTCTAGCAACTCCTTCTGTTTCTTTTTCCTTATTTATGGCCGTAAAAATGATCAAGCTATATTTATTTATGTTTAAATGAAAACAAAAAGGGTAGAATTTTCAATTATAATACAAATATGAAAAGTTCATAAATTTACTGTTTTATCTCTTTGTACAAAGCAAAAACAGTGTCGCCGTCACAATAAATTTCAGTGTTTAAATTTCAACGGAAATAATTTGACCAATTTCAGTGGTATGTTTGTATGTACGCAAAAGGAAACTTTAATTTTGACACTTTAAATATCCATTTTGACATTTATTGGTTATGTCTGGTTTACTCTTGTCTGTAGTTGTGTACATTTGTACGTTCGTACATCTCGCTTAAAGGATAGTCCATAGAATATCGAATATTTGTATTTAGGACTGTTATTGTTATTTGGATCTGCCAGTTCGAGTTCCATCGCAGCATAAGTATGGGTTTTTTTTAATCACCAAGAATTGGTTTTAAACAGAAGGGCTTAATCTACTTTTGAGCTTAAAGTGGAAAGGCTAGATTGAACTTCAAATACTTATCGATTTCTACTGCCTTTCATTTGGCTCATAAGATATTTTTGAAATTAAAATGTTTTAAGTCCTCGAAAATGCCTCAATTCTCATTTGCAGAAATATCTATATTTATTATATACAACTATGTGTAACATTAAAAAAAAACTACAAACGCCATTTTCAGTTCTGATGTTTAGTTTTCGTGTTTTTATTTTAATTGACACAGACTTCCTTTTTTACTCCTATTAATCATGTTTCCAGTGAAAATCGAAAATGGAATTAAAATTACTTGAACAATACTATTCAATACAGATGAATGATATCATTATATGGAAATACCTTCTCTTTGTTAGTATTTTACATTTGTTCAAATCATACTGTACACTTGAAAGTTTGAAGAATGAATCTCAAAATAAAAGCCCTGGTATATTTTATCTTTCATGTAACAGAAAATGACTTCTTACAATAGGTTGACAAACAACAAAGCTGTATAAAATTAATCCACTTAAAAATTTCTTTCCATGGAAAATATATTAAAAGCTCAACAGGAAATTAATCCCTAGTCATCCAAATATTCTAAAAAGGAAAATAAAACTGAAAAAAAGTTAACAGTTTGAAATAATTTTATTACATTAAAAGATCATTAATACGGTTTCTAGCTGTTTAGTCATAATTTATTTTTAGTATTTACAAAGAGTTTCTTCACTTTTCTACGTCTGTTTACACATTTGTACTGTGGCTTATCAAACTGTTCCTTTTCATCTTACAATTAATTTCCTTTGATCTTATCTGATGTTATCCCTGTTCGGTTTTCTTTTGTCTTCAAATGCTTGAAAAAAGAAGCATTGTTATGATTGTAATGCAGTTCGTCTACATGTTAGATCTCTTTTCAATGGAGTCGCTATGAATGTTGATATTCATTGTTCCAGTTTCCGGTAATGTGAGATACGCTGCTTTCATGCGGTAAAGGAATTCTTCCTTCCACTTTCATTTTTAAAATTTGATTGTATTAAAAGCAGATTTATTTAACAAGCGATATTTTAATATCTATAAATAGAAATTAATGTTTTAAATTAAAATAATCAAGAAGAGGCTAAAAATAAGGTTTTATTTTCCCGTTCATAAGGTTTGTTTTCCTTTTTGTGTCAAGTATATAAACTTTTAAGGTATACACTTAACGAACTGTTCGGTTATTTTAAATCTGTTGTTATGAACATACTTAGAGTACTGCGTAGATAAAGAGGTGAAATGACAGAAACCTTGACCATGTTGTCCTATGTTTTTAAATCTGGATCTTATTTATAGTCTATTCTCAGCAAGGAAACTGTTTTGCTATGTTAAACTTCTGTTGTTACGAAGATACTTAATACTGCCTTGATAATGAGATGTGCTGATAGAAATCTTGACCATGTTATCCCATGTTTTTAAATCTGGATCTTATTTAGAGGCTATTCTCAGTAAGGAAACTGTTTTGCTATGTTAATCTTTTGTTGTTATGAAGATACTTAGTGCTGTTTTAATGAGATGTTCTGATAGGAATCTTGACCATGTTGCCCTATGCTTTTAAATCTGTCTTTTATTTATAGTCTATTTTCAGTAAAGAAACTATTTTGCTATATTAAACTTGTGTTGTTATGAAGATACTTAATACTGCTTTGATTATTCTGCTTTGATGTGCTGATAGAAATCTTGACCATGTTGTCCTTTGTTTTTAAACTTGAATCTTATTTATAGTCTTTTATCCGTGTTATAATAAATTGTTTGTTGTAAAAATTTATTTTGTTAGGAACATACTTAAAATACAGTTTTGATAAAGACATGTACTGGTAGAAGGGTTGACCATGTTTTCCTATGGTTTTAAATCTGTATTGTTTTTGTAATATATTCCTATTATTTTCCTATGTAATTTATTCCTATTTGTAATTTATTCCTATATAGTTAAAAGTAATTTTTTAAGACACTGTTATATTTAGTAATACTTCTCTTTATTTGTCTCATATGGGTTTGAATCTAGTTTGGTTATATTTAACATTGAATAACAATAGTTTGAAAAGTTGATACCTTAAATTGTTATTTTGTTTGTGTTTAATTGTCACTTTACTAATATTTCTAAAAGATTTAATATAATGTAAAATATTAATATAATTATTAAAATTTAACTTATACATTCACCGTTTTTTATGTGACTCCTTGAATTCTACTTAAGGAAATACAATACCCTTATTTTGACGAAAATATCTATTTTCCAAGTTTTCGATTAAAACGTTCTTGACAAATCTAGGGTATCGTGACAGAATTTTGAGACTATATAGTTATTAGAACTAAATAAAAAGCGTTTTTATCCTGCTTGTGACTCTATAAATCGATTTCGTTTATTAGAATCGATTTTTTCTAATGATATATTAGGATAATGCACTAAATGTGGTACTTAGAATGTGACTTGTAACAGTATTATTTTGTCCAAATGTTCTAAAAAACTCTGGTTTATAAAGAATGTGTGAAATGCTCTGAACTACAATCAATTTGTTAACAGAAAAACGTAGCATTACAAATTACAAATGATTTCAAAATCTTCATTATAAACAGTTTTTTTTCAATTAATCACAAAAAAAATTTGAATGAATATAAGCGCTTTCATAAATGTTTTTTTAAAATTAACTTTAAACAGCTACTTAGTTTTTAATTATAAGAAGTATAATTTTTATAATGGCATGACAATACACAATAGATGTAAAAAATGGAATTCACTTATTTGTAAACCAACTTTTTAAATATGGCGACTAAAAACTATATTAAATTGAAGTAAAATGGTTTTTCTGTGTAAACTAAATTTTCAAATATATCAGATATTTATAAGTTAAAAAAGTAATAACTTTTAAGAAGTTGTAAAGTAAGGAAAATTAGACTATTTTACGATAATAAAAAATATATTTTTCGTATTAATATAATTGAGGTTCCTAGAGTATAAATGAGAATTAGCTTTTATTTGAAATAAAAATTTAGTTTCTAAATTAAAAACTGCAAAAGTAAATTTCTATTGTTTTATTTGGAGAAAGTAATTTATAATTAAAAAAATTTGTTTCATTTAATAAAACTTACTTTTTATAGTTAGAGCCTTATTAATGGTCAGGGAAAATTGTAATCTAAAAAAGAACAGAAATATTTTTTATATTGATTCAAAAGTAGACGCTTTTAAAGAAACCTTTTTAGATCATGTCCTTAATAGGATTATGCTATAGAAATTATTTTCTCTACTCAATTTAGAATATCATTTTAAGTATGACAGTTTACAAAAAAACTTTTTTTGTTGATTTTTATTTTATAAATGAGCGAGAGGGTTAAATACAGTTCAGATTTTTCTTTTTTTGGGATTATGAGTATTAATAAAATATTCTTACGAGATAAACGGTTTTTCTCCGTTCAGTCGTAAAATAGAATATTATTAATAATGAATTTATTGACCGAATTATTTAAAGATGATTTATAAATGCGTTAAGGATTATTAATAATTTATAAATGGGTTTTTGGAAGGGATGAAAAGTTGAGATTTGTTTGATTTCTCACTTTATTTATGCTAACTATGTTTTACGTACATGCTTTGGGTATTTAAAATAGATTATTAATCATCCCGGAACAAGTTTATTTTAATGTAATGAAATTAGTGAAAAGATTAATATTTCACTTCGAAAATTTCTCTATTTCGGAAGTTTGAACTAAATAACCTAATTAAATATTACTTTTATGACTTATTTGTTGATGAATGTGGATTTTGAGTAGGATGAATCAACATTTTTGACTGAATTGTTTCACTATAAGTTTACAGATAAGTGTTTTTGAATAAAATAAATTATCATAAACTGACTAAACAATATAGATTTGTTTAGGTCGGCTTCTTTCATCCCAAATACTTTATCTATATTTAAGTGTACATAGCTCCTTCCCAGTTGAGGTTTTTATTAAATCAGCATGTAGGAAACTCATAGCTCACTAGTACTATACTAGATGGAGCTACTGATATTTTTGTAACCCCGCTTGGACGGAGAGATCGAATGTAAGCTTCGAAGCTACAGGATTTGAGCTCCCTCTGTACCAAAGCATGTATATAGTCTGCGCGTGTAAATAAAAGCATCAAAGCGAAGCAGTTGGATGTTCATTGTGTAATTACGGTGAAAACAACCACGTGACCCAGACGAAAACACCAATGAACCACCGGATCGAAAGAATATGCACACAGCCTATATTTGACTTAAGTAGAAAATAACTTTAATTTTTATTCTGTGAACTCTCATTACATTAATACTAACAATATAATATATTTTCTAGCACAGTGAATGATAATTTATATTTTTATATTCAGTTCCTTAACATTAAGTTTTTTCCCTTTTTAAAATGTAAGACACCTTTAAATATTGATTTATAAAATAAATTAGATAGTGAGCTTCAAATTTTACGCAAATACTTCTTCTGTTATACGTATTTAAAAACTTATCTTGCGATAAAGTGAAATTCAGTTCGTTTATGTGGAGAATAATTTTTATGCTATTATAAAAAATATTGCTTGAAATGACGATACTAAATAAATACGTTAAAGTCAGAATTCTATTCAAAACTTGCAAAAAATTCATACTAGAAGTAAAATATATTATTTTATGATGAATAGAAAAAAGGCTGTTACATACCTGCTAACATATAAAGTGTAAAAATTTTACATTTCAAATGCTCTTTAGGCCTCAATACTTTAATCATCTTTTTTATTCAATTTTTACTGTTTACTACATTTTATATTTTCTATACGAAATCACTCAATTTTTCTAAACGAATGTTTTGAGCAAGTTTTAAGCGAAGACTATGTAAGTATAGGAGGAAAAAATGCTGCTACCGAGTTTGCGTTATTCCAAAATTAACCCCTTACTGTAAAATGACGAGTCTAGCTCGTCATTAGTTTTTCATTCCATACCGCACATTGACGAACTACAATCGTCATGCGATTAAAGTTACTGTTAAATATGATAATTAAATTAGTTTAAAATTCCTAGTGTACTGAATTTAGCAACACTTTTATCACTTGTGAAAATCACAAGTCACTATTGCATATTGTTTACTTAGAATTTCTTGGTACAAGTCACTGCCAATTTGATGAATCAGAATAAAAGAAAACCTACCAAGAAATGTCATGTTTGTTACAAGAATCAAATTAAAAGTGAGACTACTTGGCGGTGTAAACAATTCAGAATTCCTTTGCACTTTGTTTTGAAAAGTACCACTAGCTTGAAGACTATTATCTGTATACCTTATTAATGTTTTTCTTTGATATTTTCTTAATTTTACTGTTTCTGATATTATTTAACACTATGTAAAAAGTGGATTTTAATTAAGAATATGTAAGAATTGTAAAATGAAACAAGTTTTTTAAATAAAAATTAAATGGTTATTTCATGCACAGTTTTTCATTATTAAATCATACAGGAAGGGGTTAAAGTAGCATACTAGTAATTAATTTCCTGATAAGTTTGATATTGATTTAATTGTAAATATTTTTATACTTCAAAATGCTGAAAATTTATGTCTTAAAGATTCTAGCAGTCTCATGTTTTTGTTCTAAATTTTTAACCTTATTTTTTTGTCTGTATTTTGAACATAAAAGTTCATAACCTTACGAAAATTGAGTAATCAGTTAGTACTTAAGGGTGGAGCCGTGGTAGCTCAGTTGGCAAAGGCAATGATCTCGAAACTGTTGAATTGCCGGTTGGGAACCCGAGCCGGCCTGAGATCCTCCGTGTTCGTTAAAAGTGACTGGGGCACGTAAAATATGTTCGTGGTCACAATGTCCTCCAAGAGGTATTAATTGAGATCTTGGCAAGAACAAGTCTATGGGTCTTCTGCTTGGTGCCTGCTTCAAAATTACGAGGACCTACTTGAGCGTAGTCGTTCTTTCACCTGTCCCCTTCCTGTTTTGCCCCACCTCTTCCCTGTTTTGCCCGTATGCCATACGGACACAGCTTTTGACCCCTTACTGATTTCCCGTACGGCGTACGGGCAATCTGATTTCTATTTCGCTTGCACTGTTTCGGTCGTATTTTTTTCTAATTTTAGTAACAAATTATTCGTATAAATGGCAATAGTTGTCTAGTAAATGATAGTCTGCAGTTTATTGTATTTTCTATTCTGATTTGTTCAAAAGCGTGGGTTTCTTCGCATGTTTTGTATCAGAAGACGAATTTTTATTTTTCAGTGTATAGCTTTCTGGTTATATTTTACTAACCGCCTGATAGTTTTATTGATGTAAGAGTTGAATAATATATTTTTACTTTTAAATAATGGAAAATTCAGATCGTATAGAGCTAATTTCTTGTGATTCGAACTGTGACTCGGAATCAGAAACTGAATTATCTGTAAATGATAGTAGCGAAAGTTTACTAGTTGACCTGGATAGTAGTGACTTTGATAGTAGTACAGATGGAATCAGTTAAGCAAGACAATTTTTTGAAATTAATTGTGATAATCCTTCGGATCCGCCTCCTAGATTTGCTTTCACTGGAATTCCAAAAATTAACTTCGATATCGATGAGACTAAAGGTAAACTTTAGTTCTATGATGCTTTCATAGAAAGAAAAAAAAATTGTAATAAATGTTTAAAAATATTAGAAATGTTAATTTTATAAATATATCTTTACTGAAAAATGTAAAATGAACAAAAAAATGCAATAAAAAATGTGACATTTTTTTGACCGAATTCTGGAAAAAAAATGAAACTGTCAAAGGGATAATGGTGTTCATTAAAACGAAAGGAACACCCCTTTGCCTTAATACGAGTGCCTGTAGGCTCAATCGTGCTTGGTTTGTTCAAGTGGCATGAGAAACAACAACAACAACTTCTAAGAGCAAGTTATTTAATTCAATAAAATAATTGGTATTCATCTGTGAAATCTAAAATTGCAGTTGAACTGCAATAGTTCAGTCACCAAGGGCAGTGATATAGTAAATGGTATGGTAACCGGACCAATTCTTGTGCCGAGCAGAAACTTATGGCTGTGGCACGTAAAAAGTTCATGGTCGCAATGTCTTTAAAGTTCTCAAACAATACTTCTGGACGTGATAGGGGAAGCTGGATGGCCTTTCTGCTTGATCCTCGCATTTAAATTACGAGGATCCACTTTTAGATAGCCAACCTCGCGAGGCAATAACAACCATCTTATCAAAAGAAGTCGTATGACTTCTAAAATATGAACACAACACCAACAAACCAGCCAACAAAGTTTATTATTGTATAACTTACTTGCCTCTATTTTCTTTATGCTGTGGGTTGCTTCAATCCATGCCTTTTCGAAACCAAATAAATGAACATTAATAGTAGTAATTTACAACTTTACGTACTTAAAAATCAATTATCCAGCATAGATCATTTTCTTAATAAAGAGTTAACTATCTATTTACACCCATTAAGAATGCCATTAGTGAATGAGAGCTGCTCTATGTCAGTAAGGGAAGGGATCTAATAACATTAGGGTAGCGAGATGGAAGCTAAACCTGACCTCAAATCGCTAATACTTAAGATTGAGGTACAACTTGGCAAGTTTGGCGAAATTATTGGCAATGTCTACTAAAATACAAATATATTATATCCGAATATTGTATTGCTCGCTTTTTTACGATTTTACTGGATGCAGAGTGCTTCATTGTAATAGAATTATATACTTTTACTTAATTAACCAAAACCACTTACTAACAAGGCACTTATATTTATAGACAATTAAATCCTTAAGTTTGCATAACCAACAGCTCCAAACTATTAAAAATTAGCCATAAATGATTCAATATATCTAACTTTTTAAGCATTACCTGCATTTAATATATAAGAAAAGGGTTGCTGAAGGAGAGTTCGATACCAATATAATATAAATCAAAATATACATACAGATTGCTTGGATACGAAAAAATTAGGAGAAAATGTTAGGCTATCGTGCTCTAGGTCACCCTGTTTTTCAGTCAAGCCTTAATCTCTATTTAGAAAAGTCATTTTGTAAAATTAAAGGCCGAACGATAGCCGAATGGTTAGGATGGTGGCCTTCGGAACCGGAGTTCGTGGGTTCGAATCCCACAGTGACATGGATGTTTATAGCCGTTCGGAATCGGCTTTAAGATGTAGGTCCTGGTCTCATTAGCCCTTGTGTTGCAAAAAGTAGACCGTAGCGCTCCAAACCAAACCAAAGGAATTAAATTGTGAATATAATGTGTGAATATAGTGTGTGTTTCTATATTAAATGATCAAACTATTACAGTAAGAAAAGGGCCAAGAGAGAAAAAAGTGCAGTATACTAAGAATGGAAAGATGTTCAGTATAAACAAATATTCATTTCCAGTTATAAAATCTCAATTCATGACCATGAAACTAGTTCATAAATAGTTCTGAAATCTCCCTCAGTTTAGTGATATTAGAGTTTTGTCTAATGGCATTCTCTTGTTTTCAGTAAGACAGTAAATGAAATTGTCATTAGGTCGGATTATTTTGAATTCGCAAAGAAAGAAAGCAATCGAGTAATTACTAAAATAATTATTTTAGAACTTTCGAAATTTTTCGCAACACATACTCTCTTAATGACTCCAAAAAGAAATAAAAAGTGTTCGTTTTACAAGCAACAGTTCATTTATCAATAGTTATTAATGAGTAGCAATTTCCGCAAAACAAAAATGTATTGTTTTATTATGACTAAGAGTGATAATATTTTTGCTGATTTAGAGAATCCTCAATTCGATTCAATTGGTGCCAGGAACGTCTTATTGTAAGTTCACATTCACTACTTTAACGAATTCATAAATTTAGTAAGGGAAATCTCCCTTAATAATTATTGCAGGAAAATTAAAAAAAAAAAATTTTTGGTGAACTGGTATGCTTACTATTGTTTTCATAGGAATCTATAAAAATGTTGCAATAACCATTTTGAGAATTAAAAAAAAATTAAAAATATAAAAAAATCTTAAGGTTTTGAGGAAAATATAATCTGATTAAATTACATATAATTCAATTTATATGTGTTTGATTTTTTGGAACTCTAAGTTCATAATTTATAAAATTACATTGTAATCGCCACCATCATCTTAACCCTTAATTTGACAAGAGGATTTTTCAAATATTTTTTAATTTCTGTTATTTTCCCATGTCTGTATAGACATTAGAATCCCTTCAAAATAAACAAAAAAAATATCAATTTCCTTTTTTGAGATAATTAATGTCTGCTGTGGCGAACACTGACAATTATGTTATATAGTAGTTATCAATATACATGTTCGGTGAAGCGGACAGACTTAGCCAAATTAAGTGTTAAATAATAAATAAAACAATGTTTTTCCACAAATACTTCAAGGTTTACAAGATATTAAAAAATTTAACAATTATTTAGATGGGTTTGGAACAAACGCATGAAAAGGTAACGTGTACACTATACAAAACTCTTAATTATAGAAAACTTAAAAACATGATATTTTCAGTTCAGAACCTTATTGGATATCACCTATAACGAAACCCTATGCGTTTTTTCATGCTTTTACCATTTAAAATATCTAATTTAATAGAAAAAGAATATTATTCGAGTTTTATTTTCATTGATTTTATGAGTATCTATGTGTCTCTACTTCTGTTGGTAGCAAAGTTTAATTAAAGTTATTTAAATTAAAGCAAACTTTAAATATATTGACTCTAGGGTGATATGACTAATAGCTATAATTTTGCTGATTTAAAAACGCAGTTCTGGTGTCAAACCCCTCAAATCTGTTCATCATGGTGGTTGGGGTACGTAAAATAGATTCATGGTCGCAATTTCCCGTAACTTCCCACAAGATACCTCTGGACCTACGATACCCACAGGTGAAGCCTGGTGACCTTCTGTTTGGTTGCTGCACCTAAATTACGATAATCTAGAAGTCTGTTAGAAATCCAACCTCTCGAGGTAATATCAACCATCTTTTCATGAGAAGCACATAACTTCTCAGGAAAACCAACCAACCAACTAAAAATGTAGTTATTTATTATATAATACAAATCTTTCATTGAAAACGTTATTTATGAATAAATATAAATAGGAAAAAATGTCTCTCTAATTTTATTCATTTGTTACTAGATTAGACGGTATGCTGTTATAATAAAAATTTTAACCCCGGAAAAAACTATTTCCTTTAACCTGTTCGGTTGGAATATTATTATAAAATATTTAAAATTAAAAGTATTTTTCAGTTTTAGCAATATCTACATTTATACTTAAGTGTAACACTATAAATGTAAAAAATATAAAATATTCTAAACTAGCATATAGCCCGTCATATGACGGGATCAATACAATTTTTAATTTTCCAGAATTCTAAAGTATCCTATGAGGCAGGTAAAAAAAATGGTTTGTTTTTTGGCTGAGAATTATCTTGAAACAAAAAATAATCGATGATTAAATTTAAAATGATAGCACATGTACCTAATCTATTATTTAAGCCAAATATAAATGAAAATTATTTACATAATATCTAAGTTCAGTGATAAAACGTATGAAAATAATGCAGGCGATATTTAAATAGTTTAAAATAAGAAATAGTTAAAGGAATGACACCACAATGTTAGAAAAAATTGTTATTTTTACCTATTAATTATGTGATAAATTGATAAATTGAATCGCCTGTTCTAAAACGTGGAAAATAAAGCTTGAAATAATGGCATTAAACTCCCGAAAAGGGGGGAAGGGGTGGGTTTCGGACGTTTTAATGACGACAGTAATTTTGACTGTGACATGAAACATATTTATACAAATTTATTTTAGAATCGGATCTCTATAGGATCCGATGTAAGAGAAGATGAACTTTACTGCCTTTGAATTTTGCTAACCCTAACTGATCAAGAATTCAATATGTCTGCCTCTATCCATTCCAGGTACAACCGGTTCATAAATTTGGGGACAGACAGACAGATAACTTAGGCTATTATTATATAGGGGATAAAGTTAATCACTATAAATAAAAACTATATTTCCTTTAACCTGTTCAGTTGGAATATTATTGTAAAATATTTAAAATTAAAAGTATTTTTCAGTGTTAGCAATATCTGCATTTATATGTAAGTGTAACACTATAAATGTAAAAAATATAAAATACTATAAATAAAAACTATATTTGCTTTAACCTGTTCGGTTGGAATATTATTGTAAAACATTTAAAATTAAAAGTATTTTTCAGTTTTAGCAATATCTACATTTATAAGTAAATGTAACACTTAAACTAGAAAAACTTTATAATATTTCAGATTTAATTTTTAGCTTTGGTGTTTTTATTTTACTTTTGCAACGGGTTCCCCTTTTTTATTGCTCATCATCTTTTGAATGGAAAGCGGTAATGGATTTTGAACGTCTCGAACAATATTTGCTTAAGTGCAATGTCACTTCAAAGTAAATTAACTGTAACGTATTTCGGATGCTTTTCAGAACTGAATGGGCGTCAGAAGTTCCACGTATAAAATGTAGAAATAATATTTCTAAAGAATATATTTTTAATAAAACTATAACTCTTCTACAAAGTGTTTTTCATCTTGATAAAGATTGACACAAAATATATTTTTTCTAGAGATAAAATTTTAAAGTTATTTGTCATAAAACGACTAATAAAATATTGTATATTGACTTCTATTATTATTAGTATTAAATTTATTACATAAATCTATTTTGTGTGGTGAAAATGGTAACACTAAGTAATTACCAAATATATATGAATGAGATTATTCTTTACAGATAACCTTTATAATAAATTGTTAACAAAGATAGAAACCGTAGTTATTATAATAAAATACGTATACATTAAGAATAAATTGCACTATATGTAATTATTCAGCAATATAATGGGTACTTTTCGATTAATGTATGTATAACACACACATGAAGTGACTGTGTATGTGACCAACAAGATGTTTCTTACTGTGTTACGCTTGTAAACTCGGTGCAGCATCCCTTAGGAGGCCAGGGCCTATGGTACCATTCTCCGTTTTCGAGACCAAGAGTCTTGGGGTGCGAAGCGTATGTTCCGGTTAGGTGATCAACCTTACGCGGAACCCCCGTGTTTAGTGGTCAAGCATGCTTGATTTTCACTTTGTCTACCCACAGAAAGGATGAAAAGCTGAGTCAACCTTGCCCAGTCTGGAGATCAAACCTCGGACCTGTGTCGTGAGAGCGCGAAGCGTTACTCCAAAGCCACTGGGCTTCGTGTTATGCTTGTAGTAGCATATATTATTTTACTGTCAGGTCTTGCTTGGCAAAGCTTAATTATAGGAGGTCATACCGAAAAGGTACTCACTCAAAACTTGCTTTAGTTTGGAGTGCTACGGTGTACTGTTTTACAACAGGAGAGCTAAAGAAACCGGGAACTTCTGTATTAATATAATGCTGAACGGCTAAGAACATGCATATAAAAAACGGGTTTCAAACCCTTGAACTGAGCTACGGATTAGCATCGTCCTACACAATCAACCATTGTTTAGTCACTTAAAATTTAATGAATAGGCAATAATTTTATAAAAATTATTTTATTTTTTCCTTCGATATTCAGAGAGATGCCGAAATCTTTCTTGTTATGCAAGAGTTCATGCATTTGTGTTTCTGTCAATGTTCTGCCTGAAGATTGATTAATTACATGTTTGAAGAAAGGCATCCGATATCTCATTGCCCTGTGGCTTGACGTAGGATGGGACTCACTGATAGTCGATGGAGTATTAGAAAGAAAACCGCAAATAAGGTTAAAATTATTTAATCTTCTCCAGTCTCTATATATGTCTAATCAGATAGGTGTTGAATAGAGATACTCTTAGTTAAAATCCCAATATTTTAAAGTGCACTGTGTTAGCAATGTCACCCAGTTGTTGCGTTAAATTCTCTGGCGTATAAATGGGTATCTTCATCAAATATGTTTCTAAGTAATTTGCTACTTATACGATTACTTATAAATACGATTGCTTCTTTGGAACATAATGGCTTGACTTTGAACAATATTATTTTGCAAAATTTTTAATGGGACAATACGCTGATTTAGATTGCAAAATGTGGCTTGTATGAGCATTATTTGTAATATTGAAAACCCTTATAAATTGCAATAAGCCCAGATTTTAAATACAGAACAGGGATCCACTTCTTTGGTGAGAATACTGATTGTGCCATTGGAAATTTTCATGTCCTCAGTACTATCAGATATTCTTCATCGTCCAAGCTG
This sequence comes from Pardosa pseudoannulata, assembly GCA_032207245.1. Taxonomy (NCBI): domain Eukaryota; kingdom Metazoa; phylum Arthropoda; class Arachnida; order Araneae; family Lycosidae; genus Pardosa; species Pardosa pseudoannulata. Next base: position 35,343,899 of record CM063501.1, on the reverse strand, counting down.
TCATCGGGATACACGTAAAGGGTAAATTAGCACTGAATAATTTCTAAAGCTGTTTTTTGATTAAATCAGAGACCTCCGACTTTTTAGCTACTCTTACTAAAAGTGTGACATTCAATTTTATTGCGATTTAATCTAAAAGTAAAAAAGGGGTTTTAAGGTTTGTAGCTCCATTGTTTACTTGAAGACAAGATAATTTACTTCGCCAAAGAAAAGACATGCCTCTTCAAATTGTGGTTTTTCGATATTTAGATAGATTTATTTCCATTTGTAATTAGAGTTGCGATTTTACACAATTATTAATAGAAAAATTTCGTTGTATTTTCAAGTATGTTGTTGGTTTTTAAATATTAATTAATAACTTAGTTAGCATGAAAGATATAGTCTAATTATGTCTTTCATCTGGTTATAATCTTAAACTCTTGCAGTCACTTCTGTTAAATACTACTACGTTATCGAAAGCAGCAATTATTTTAAAACAGTGACTTAGTTGTATTTCTAGACTTATTTCCTGAATTTTGAATTAACAAATTCATGCATATTTATAGCCTCCTACGCTATTTATTTTCTTATCTTTGGTTTTTCATTTAACTTTGGTATTTCCTCTTATTTTCTAGGATTTCATTTCCTTATACCATGCGTTGAAGAGGATTCTATGCTCCAAATACCTGCTAGAATAACCTTTTCATCGGATGCAATAATGAATTCTGATTTGCGCGAACTGTATTTACTTAAGTGTGATGTCGCATTCAAATAAATCTATTGGAATGTCTCCTAGGATGTTTATTCGAGCAAAGAACTTGAATTGTATTTTAATATGATGAAAAAAACCATCTAGTAAAGTCTTATTTAAAAATTGTTTTGGTAATTTAAGATATATCCTTTTTTGGTTAAGTTATCTTTGCACAAAATTTCTACATTTTGATTTTATGATTAGGTATTTATTTTTCCTATATTATTATTTTTTTAGCTTATAATTGCTTTTTAACTAATTTAGATACATCAACACCTGCTCAAACGTGTATTTAACGAAAATTTATTTTAAAACGTGGTTAAATCAAAGAAGAAAGAAGAAAATATACAAAAATAGGAAGCTTAAATTTGCACTTGTTCATAAATAGTTATCAAATACTAAATGATAGAATTTTTATCTTAATGTGTTGAAAAAACGCTCGGGCTGAAGTTTAATTAAAAAAGTATTTAAATGTTAACATAAGATGTTAATTTTTTAATATTACGAAGAAAAAATGCATTTTAATTTTACATGCTAGGATTAATTTATTCTATAATAATCCCTTATCGACAGGTTTATAATCTACTAATTTAGTAACTTAAATGGTTTAAGAGATATACATACTTAGGTAGAAAGTGTATACTTAAGTAAAATAAAATGCGACTAAATCTAAGACTGAAGAAAAATATCAAGAAATATCTAGCAACTATGTTTTGTACTTGTTCATAGATATTTTTCTAATGAATAAATAATGTTGTTTCTTGTTGTTTCTCTAGTTTAATATGTTGAAAGAAACACTGCAAATCAAACTAAAAATATATTAATAGGATTCAACTTTTGACAGGTTTTTTTTGTAACAATTAAATTTTATTTGTCAGACTACACAACTTTTATAATCTACTGATTTAATAATTGTAGTGTTTTAACATTTACTTATATGAAGACACACATTGAATATTTAATTTAAATACATTTCGAAATACAATAAAATCATATAATCAAGAAGAAAAATATAAAAAAAATAACTAGCAATTCCGTTTTACGTTTCTTTATACATAGTTAACAAATTAATAGTTATAAAGTGTACAAGCTTACGAAATTAAACTACCTACACAAATTGATTACAAGTTCTGTTGACTAAATTTTAAATTCAGCCTTACCAATCATTTGATATGGAAGAACATAAAATATACACGCTGATTATTTTAAATATCTAACTTAAATTATTCTAATTGCAGTTCTAAAACAAAGTAGCATTATATGGTATAGCTGAAACGTGATAGTTATTTTACAAGAGCTATTTTAGATTTGAAAGTGGCACAGAGAACTCTTCATGAAGTTAATAATTTAAGATGTTTCAATACATTTATAGTTGTATAGACATTTTGCAGTCTAATAACCAAGATGTTGTTTTAATTTTATATGAGTATTTATTACATATACTTTTAAAATTAATGAAGACCAGTGTTATTGCAATAATTTAAGTTAGATATTTAAAGTAATCGGGGTGTATATTTTATGTTCTTCCATATCAAATGATTGGTAAGGCTGAATTCAAAATAAAACCTACATAACTTGTAATCAGTTTGTGTAGGCAGTTTAATTTCGTAAGCTTGTACACTTTATAACTATTAATTTGTTAACTATGTATAAAAAAAACGTAAAACGGAATTGATAGTTAATGTTTTATATTTTTCTTCTTGGATATATAATTTTATTGTATTTCGAATTTATTTCCATTAAATATTAAGTTTTTGCATTCATATCAGTAAATGTTAAAACACTACAATTATTAAATCAGTAGATTGTAAAACTTGTGTGGTCTGACAAATAAACTTTTAATTATTCTTACAAAAAGAAACTGTCTAAAGTTAACAAAAATTGAATTACCTTTATATGGGTAGCGCTCCCACGACACAGGTCCGAGGTCCGATCCCCGGACTGGGCAAGGTTGACTCAGCCTTTTATCCCTTCAGTGGGTAGACAAACTGAGGATCAAGCATGCTTGAGAACTAAACACTGGGGGTTCCGCGTAAGGTTGACCACCTAACCGGAACATATGCTTCGCACCCCAGGGATCTTGGTCTTGGAAACGGAGATTGGTACCGTAGCCCTGGTCCCCTAAGGGATGTTGCACCGAGTAACACAGTAAGAAACATCTTGTTGGTACTTAACGTGTGTGTTATACATACATTAATCGAAAAGTACCCATTATATTGCTGAATAATTACATATAGTGCAATTTATTCTTAATGTATACGTATTTTATTATAATAACTACGGTTTCTATCTTTGTTAACAATTTATTATAAAGGTTATCTGTGGAGATTAAACTCTCATTTATATATTCAGTAATCTGTAACACTACTGAGTGTTACCCTTTTCACCACACAAAATCGATTTATGTAATAAATTTAATGCTAATAATAATAATTTAATGCTAATAAATTTAATGCTAATAATAAATTTAATGCTAATAATAATTGTTATAGAAGAATTTCGTTGTATTTTCAAGTATGTTGTTGGTTTTTAAATGTTAATTAATAACTTAGTTAGCATGAAAGATATAGTCTAATTATGTCTTTCATCTGGTTATAATCTTAAACTCTTGCAGGCGCTTCTGTTAAACACTACTACGTTACCAAAAGCAGCAATTATTTTAAAACAGTGACTTATTTGTATTTCTAGACTTATAACCTGAATTTTGAATTAACAAATTCATTCATATTTATAGCCTCCTGCGAGATTTATTTTCGTATCTTTGATTTTTATTTAACTTTGGTATTTCCTCTTATTTTCTAGGATTTCATTTCCTTATACCATGCGTTGGAAAGCATTCTATGCTCCGAATACCTGCTAGAATAACCTTTTCATCGGATGCAATAATGAATTCTGATTTGCGCGAACTGTATTTACTTAAGTGTGATGTCGCATTCAAATAAATCTATTGGAATGTCTCCTAAGATGTGTGTTCGAGCAAAGAACTTGAATTGTATTTTCATATGAGGAAAAAACCATCCAGTAAATTTTTATTTAAAAATTGTTTTAGTCAATATACAATATTTTATTAGTCGTTTCATGACAAATAATTTTAAATTTTATCTCTAGATAAAACACATTGTGTCAATAATCTTTATCAAAAGATGAAAAACATTTTATAGAAGAGTTGTAGTTTTATTAAAAAATATTCTTTAGAAATATTATTTCTACATTTTACATGGTTTTGGAAACGGAGTTTGGCACCGTAGACCGTGGCCCCCTAGGGGCTGTTGCACAGAGGTGTTTAGTTTTAAAATAAATCAACATAAATTATTCAAGTAGGAAATATGTCTTGAAGGTAGCAGATAAATATTATATAGATTATGTATACAAGAGAGTAGTTTGCTATAAACCGTTTAGAAATAAAATAATATATAGTTATCAAAACTTGAGAAAATTTAATATTTTAGTATTTTAATTGTATATAATTATTTAATTATTTTAATAATAATTATTAATTATTAAATATATTAAATAATAATATAATAAATATATATAATAATAAATATAATATATAATATAACTTATATAATATATAATAATTATTAATAATTTATTATTAATAATTATTAATAATAATTTAATAATTATTAATAATTTAATAATTATTTAATAATTATTAATAATTATTTAATAATTATTTAATTAATTTAATATTTTAATTGTATATAACAACTGTCTTTCAAAGATAATTTAAACTGTAAAATGAGCAAGCACTGGACAATAATAGACAGTAAATGATAAACTTATTAACTATGTATTTTAATGATATTCCGATATCATAGTTTTAAACATTCATGAGATTCATTATATTCACTACATAGACATCTTTTTCGGAAGAGTAAAATTTACTTTTCCCTATTACTCTGGATTGAATATTTTTTATAAAATTATACAACAAATGAAAAAAAAAATATTTTACACCCCCAACACTCAAAAACGTCATTCATTGAATGCATAAAAGACCTACCTTAAAAAAACTAACAACTAAGGCACTTTTAGCTGTGATGAGGCGATTTAGATCAGTAATATAATTGATTCATTCATACAAGAAGTAAAATGCTCGGGATCTAAATCTGACCTCATCACATCTTTGGAAAAAGAGAGAGAACCATAAATTTATATTTTACGGATATCGTTGTCTTGTACGGTGGTCTCGGACGGGGTTCTGATCTCAGTCCCAGGTTAGAATCCCGTCTCCGTACTTAACATTAAATAAGAATGTACCTTTGTGGAGTATTTATGAGTCCCTAAGGGACAGTGCCCAATTAGAAGGGATAAGGTTTTTCACGTTGGCGGTCTCAAGGCGGGGTTTAAGCAGACCAATGAGATTCTTACAACTATCCCGATTGGACGATAAGAAGGAAGAGGGGACAAGGTTGAAATAAATAAATATGAAAAATCTAAAAATGGAGAAGATGTTCGGAGGTCCCAAAAAAGGTGTTCGAGAGTCGAGACGAGGAGAGAGTCCGACAGAAGGTGTTCGTTAGTTTAGACTAGGAGAGAAGACCGACGGAACGAGTTCAAGAGTCCAGCCAAGTCCGACAGGAAGGGTTCCTGCATAAAATAGCACGGCCGCACCCCAAACACTCAGGAGGAAGCCCCTGACCAGTCCGACAAAAGATTCATAGATACCCATCAACCAGCAGTGTTCCGGGCACACCAGTTTCACTCCCCAAAGGTACCCCCCTTTTACAAACATTTTGAAATTAAGATTAGGTCCTCTCTCTATTTACAAAATTACTTAGGTATTAAAAAATTGTCAAAACTAATTTAGAAGATATTGACAAAACTTATTTTATGAAAATTAGCATCAGTTTTGTATGTACATAGATGTATATATATTATAATAAATTTACTTATTTTTATATTAAGCTAGTTTCGGATGCTGTTAATTTAGCTTTTAGTTTATCTTCATATTTATGTCTGTAGTTTCTCAGAATCTGTGGTTAAATTTAGTACAAAAATACTTTTACACAACGCAATCAAAATAAAATCACCACTATATATTTGATCACAGGTTAATACTCAAATATAAACGAGGACTACACGACATTAGCTTCCCAAATTATTCTTTGAAATATTTATTAAAGAGATTAATGTCACCAAGTAATCTCCTTCAAAATTCTTTCTCACATTTTCAGTTTCAGATTTCCCTCTTCTAACGCAGTGTTTTCTAAAGGACAATAGTTTAAATTTTTAATGCATACTTTCTGATCCTTGAGATAAATGCTTGAAAACTTGTAGAAGTTATGTAAAGCTTGTTTTCCTTCCTCAAATGTTTTTTCTAGCATGTTATTAATAAACCTATTATTCGTATTATTAGCAACGCTGTCTACGGCTTTTTTAATCCTTTATGAGTTTCCGCCTTAGTTTTTTTGCTTTTCTTTGAGATTTAAAAAACATCCTGTACATAAAACGCTTAGTGTGGATGTATGTAAAAACACGATTCCTCTTAAACGCTTCGACCAGCATGGAATAACATTTGGGACTATGGTTCATCGTGGCACTCTCAAAGCACTTTTATACGAAAATAGAATTAGTATTTTTAGTTATTTAATGTTGAAACAGTATTTTAAATATTTTTCACACATCTTCCTCTGTAAGTATAGATGAAGCGATCGTAAGATTATAATTTTACGTGTAACTTAGAAGCTTAAGAATTTATTTATGCTAATTAGGAATTTATTTATTATGAAGTGCAGGTTTTCAAAACTTTGAAGCAGTAATCCTTTTTAATCTTTTAGTAGATTTGCATTGGTGATACTTGATAACCTTCTTCCCCTTAAACTTGTATTGATAAGATTCTTGGTATTAACTTTATATATTATTCCTAGCCACGTATTATTTACTAACATCTTCTTCCGGTTTGTCTTAAAGTTGTTGCTTTGGGAAGATGAAAGTAATCGTTTAAAATGAGGCGTGACTTCTGAGTCACAAGGTCTGTCATACTACGCTGAAACTTATCAGTACGTTAGTCGTTGGTTATGATTTTGTGTTATAATATTTTAAGATGCATAAAGTTAAGAAATCCTTAACCTTTGAAGAATTCTTGATCTAGATTATTATAGCTTGTGTGATGAAGCTAGTTCATCCGATGGAAATTAGGAAATTAGAAGGTCAAGATGATATTAGTGAGTTTGGATGAAGAAATAAAGGTACCGAAAATTTGCCAAGCGATCGGACGATTCTAATATTCCATGTAACTTAGAAGCTGAGGTATTTATTTACGCTAATTAGGACTTTATTTATTATGAAGCTTAGGTTTTCAAACATTGGAAGCAATAATCATTTTTAATCTTTTAGTAGCCGAGCATGCGATTTCCGCTAACCTTCTTTCCCTTAAACTGGTATTGGTAAGATTCTTGGTATTGACTTTATGTATTATTCTTATTCACGTATTATTTACTAATATTTTCTTCAGGTTTGTCTTAAAGTTGTTGCTTTTAGCAGATGAAAGCGGTTGTTTAGAACGCAGCGTGACTTCTGAGTCAACGGGTTTTAATATTTGACATAATGCATGTGAACTTACGTTAGTCGTTGCTTATGATTTTGCGTAATAGTATTTTAAGAAACATAAAGTTAATCAATCCTTAACCTTTGAAGAATCGTTGAAAATTCTTGATGATCTCGATTCTTATAGGTTGTGTAATTAATCTAGTTCATCCTACGGAAATAATGTAAGGAAAGTAGAAGGTCAAGATATTTAGTTTGAATTAAATAAAGGTACCCAAAATTCGCCAAGCGATCGTACGATTCTAATTTTACGTGTAACTTAGAAGCTAGGAATTTATTTACGCCAATTAGGAATTTATTTATTATGAAGCGTAGGTTTTCAAACATTTGAAGCAATAATCCTTTTTAATCTTTTAGTAGACTTGCATTGGTAATACTTGATAACCTTCTTCCCCTTAAACTTGTATTGATAAGATTCTTGGTATTAACTTTATATATTATCCCTAGCCACGTATTATTTACTAACATCTTCTTCCGGTTTGTCTTAAAGTTGTTGCTTTGGGAAGATGAAAGTAGTTGTTAAAAATGAGGCGTAATTTCTGAGTCACAAGGTCTATCATACTGCGCTGAAACTTATCAGTACGTTAATTCGTTGCTTATAATTTTGCGTTATAGTATTTTAAGAAACATAAAGTTAAGCAATCCTTAACCTTTGAAGAATCTTTGAAAATTCTTGATGATCTAGATTATTATAGGTTGTGTAATGAATCTAGTTCATCCTAAGGAAATAATGTAAGGAAATTAGAAGGTCAAGATGATATTAGTGAGTATGAATTAAATAAAAGTACTCAAAATTCGCCAAGCTATCATACGATTCTAATTTTACATGTAATTTAGAAGCTTAGGAATTTATTTATTATAAAGCGTAGGATTTCAAAAATTTGAAGCAATAATCCTTTTTAATCTTTTAGTAGCCGTGCATGTAATTCCCGCTAACTATCTTCCCCTTAAGCTTATATTGATAAGATTCTTGGTATTGACCTTATATATTATTCTTACCGAAGTATTATTTACTAAGTTCTTCCGGTTTGTCTTAAAGTTGTTGCTTTGGGAAGATGAAAGTAATCCTTAAAAATGAGGCTTGACTTCTGAGTCACAAGGTCTGTCATACTGCACTGAAACTTATCAGTACGTTAGTCGTTGCTTATGATTTTGCGTTATAGTATTTTAAGATGCATAAAATTAAGCAATCCTTAACCTTTAAAGAATCGTTGAAAATTCTTCATGATCTAGATTATAGCTTGTGTGAGGAAGCTAGTTCATCAGATGGGAATAATGTAATGAAATTAGAAGGTCAAGATAATATTTAGTTTGGATTAAATAAAGATACCCAAAATTTGCCAAGCGATTGTAAGATTCTAATTTTACATGTAACTTAGAAACGGAAGTATTTATTTACGCTAATTGGGAATTTATTTATTATGCAGCGAAGGTTTTCAAACATTTGAAGCAATAATCCTTTTTAATCTTTTAGTAGCCGAGCAATGTGATTCCCGCTAAACTTCTTTCCCTTAAACTTGTATTGGTAAGATTGTTGGTATTGACCTTGTGTATTATTCTTACTCACGTATTATTTACTCATATTCTCTTCCGGTTTGTCTTAAAGTTGTTGCTTTTAGCAGATGAAAGATGTTGTTTAAAACGTAGCGTGATTTCTGAGTCAATAGGTTTTAGCATCTGTCTGCACGTGAACTTATCAGTACGTTAGTCGTTGCTTATGATTTTGCGTTATAGTATTTTAAGATGCATAAAGTTAAGAAATCCTTAACCTTTGAAGAATCTTTGAAAATTCTTGATCTAGATTATTATAGCTTGTGTGATGAAGCTAGTTCATCGGAAGAAAAATATAATTAAATTAGAAGGTCGAGATTATACTATTGAGTTTGGATCAAATAAAGGTACCCAAAATAAGCCAGGTATTTAATAGAATATCCAATCAAGACAACTTGTTTATCTTTATTAATTTTTATATGGTGGGAAAATGATTGACATGGGACTGGTAACATTGTTAAAAGGAAAGCTACTAATGTTGGGTTAAAATTGAGATATCAGAAAAGGAAAAAAAAAAGCTGTCTGTAATAGTGTTTGTAAACAACACCCACTTTCTGGGGCGCTATACTACCGGGAACCTTCCGTCTACTTTACTTGGACACGTGTGTTTGGTCGTCTTTGAGGATGCATTAAATTACCTCAGAAACTTTAAGCACAACAAACATTTATTTACAACATTGATGAAAACTTAACCCTTTAGCGGACAGTGGTTTCGCAGGGAAATCTCTTATTAAACATTTTTTCTCTTTTTTTTGAGAAATATGAATGGTTTTTTCAGTTTTTTATGTTTTTGACATTTAAAAATTACAATAAATGATAGTACTACACTTAATTAATTTATTTCTTTTGAAATATATGTATTTAAACTTGATGTACCTGGAAAGTTAGTAATTCAATTTTTTCACGTATGACCCCAAGCAAAAATATCTATTCAAACAACACTTACTATTTGTTAAGCTATTTATTACAATTTTTAAGAACACTTATTTATTGTTCTTCCAATATAGTTAAAATTTTACAGTATTATGTTCACGCTGTACAAGAAGGTGGGTTTGTCAGTTAACCCCCCTCAATCCTAAGCAATTTATGCAAACCTAAGGATTATAAAGAAACATTTTAATACATTTTGCATTTATAAGGTTCATAGATAATATTTATGAACTAATTTCATTAAATTTCCAAAGAGTTTATATAGGTGACCTTTAAAGGGTTAAAGTTTAACCAAATATCATAGTTCTGTGTCTCGGGTATTATCCAGAATATATGGCCGAGCTTTCCATATCCAAAATTAAAATTCCTTCGCTGCAAAAACAGAGAGATGTCTCCAAGTCACAAGCTCTATGTCGACTCCTCGAATCCAACTCCCCGTATCTCCTCTCTCAATTCTTCGGGGGGGGGTGTCAGTTCCTCGAAACCCTTCCAGAAAGAGAAGTCCTCCCTTTCAGATGCACTGTCAGCCTGCAAAAAAAAAAAAAAAAAAAAAAACAAGAGAAAAAAAACAAGCGACACATCCGAAAAACCTTATCAACCCCCTTAACCGGCCTGCTCCACCTTTACTTAAGAAACGCCGGGTGGAAGGGGTTAGTGAGATCGATTTTGCAGATATAGTCAAAAGTGTACATCTGCGAAACACAGGTCGTGGGGTCCAAATTCTTTACAGTGTTATTTATTAGAGTTAACTAATAAAAAATTATCTGTTATTAAATATCATTTAGAATTTGTATTATGGTATTTTTTACGTATTTTAATTTGCCAACATACAACAAGCGAATTATAGAAATAGATACATGTAGAAGACATATAGAAAATAGTGTTGCATCTCGAACCTATTTTTAAATTCAGTTGTCCCTCTATTTTTAAAAAAAAATTATTTGATGCTCTTTGAAATACTATACATTGTTTCCTTAAATGTATGTACTGATATAACTCTAAAACGTGTTGCAATTGGGAAAATGAGTATTTTTGATGAAATCTGAAAAAGAAATGTTTTGCGATGGCAACAAGTACTTTACTTCATACAAGGAAATAAAAATTATTAATTGCTTGTTGGAGAACATATTAATACAGTCATTTTTAAACATAAGCATTTAGTAAAATGTTCACGTAGGAAAGGAAATTAATCCGAAATGTATGTCACGTAAGCAAAATCTAGGTTAGAGTAATTGCAAATAAGGAAAAATAGGGAGATCATATTATAAAAAGTCAATATTTTCCAGACATGTAAAAGCTGGAACAATGTAAAAGCTGGAACCTTCCATTTTTAGAGTAATACTATTCTTTTTATTATCTCGTTCAAGAAAGGAAAATGTGATGCTCATTAGTGAAAGTTTATGACATTTTTGTTACCACAACCTACCAATTTGGGACGTTTTAAAATTTTTAAAAACTTTTGGGTTTAAATATTAGCACCAATATATTATGATGACTATTTCTTTCCAAATCTGAAACCAGTAACTTTAAAATAGTTGAGCAGCCACATTTATATCTTTTTGTATATCTTTTAAGAAAGCCTTTTATCCCATTATTAATATAATTCTTTTAAAATAAATAATTTGTTAAAGGCTAGATTTACGTTATACTGATTATTCCTACTTCTACAAACATTTAATTTCTTTTCTAATCTTTACTGAATGAGTGATTTATTAAGGTTAATATTACGCACATACACATACGCACATACACATACACACACACACACAGTTTATTGACCTTAAAAATCTATAAAGTATATACATATACCTATATATATACATAACGATGGCCGATTGGTATACATATACTGGCCTTCGGTACCATATACATGGTTTTGAATCCCACTGTAATATACAATGATACATATATATACATATACATATACATATACATATAGTCATATACATTATACATATATGGAAAAATATTGACCTTAAGCAAACGAAACCAAACTTCCTTATTCCCATTCTATTTTTCTAATCTTAATTGAAACTTAAATTCACTTAAATGAAATAAAGAACATAAATTATTCAGAGTGCATTCCTTTCATACTTCTCAAAACTAAAGTATGAATTAATAGCTGCTACGTGTGGCTTCTTTTCGCTTTCCTAAGCCAAATGTAAATTCTTCTACATCATGTTCTTAACTTCATTTGTATGGCTTGGAAAACTAAGATTAGAAATCTAGAACACGGAAATAGTAAACATTGTCAGAACTTTAGGGGCAATAGTTTATAATATATATATATATGTATGTATATAGTTGGATAGAAGACATTGGAAGATCAGTACATAATTGTACATTTTAAGTTTTTTTTATGAATTGAAAGTAAATTACATAATTGTACATTTAAGTAGTTAGTTGTGTTTTATTTATATAAAGTAAATATCTTTTATAATTTTACAGCCCTAAAATATACTGGTCTTATTACAAAACTAACGAGGACCAATATTAAAAAACCAGAACTGTTCACGGATCATTACAAATAATCACCTTGTTATGTTGTGTAATTATTGATATTTTATTGAAAATCTAAGATAAATTTAATGGTTTTTCATACATATGGAAACATTCATTAAATTGAAAATTTTCATTCTAGATATGAATGTAACGTAGAGTTATGTGAATCACGCTGCAGTACTTTCACATTCGTAAATTAAATTTAACTTTAGGTAGTGTATCTTAGCTTGCTATGAATATACATATATTTAAGTAAGATGCTGTTTAATAGTGACCTTAGAATTAATATCCCACCAAGTGCTACTTCGGATTATGTGTTCTCTTTATGAATATCATGGTTGAGTCTCGTGTAGAAATGTTTCAAATTATAATATTTCGGTAACATAATATGAAATTAAATCAACCTAACTAGCCCTACTGTTGCATTTAAAAGATATCTATAAATACTATGGTTTTAAATAATAATAGGTTAGGTTTATGAAAGAACGAGTTAAAATTTAAGCTTTCATTATTACTATTAAAAGTCTTCAGTCAAGAGAATTTAAATTCTAATTTCAAAATGGTATGAAAATGTATTTTTAAAACTCTGGAACTTAGATCCGTGAGATATTTGAAATTTCTTTGCCTGTTTGGTTTTCTAATGAATCTCATATTTTCTTAAATTTTAGTATAGCATATTTTAGTGGGGTAGACCTAAATTATAATGATTACTTTCTGTCAGTTCTTTAACCAATTTTTAGTTACCTTTCAGACTTGCTAGAAATCTAAAATTTTGTGCATAGGTCTAATTCTGTTGACAATACAACATTCAATCATAAAAAAAAATTAGATTGGAGAAAAAAAATCAGTTTGGTAAACGCAAAACGCTGTTCATTATACTAGGATTTCTAGTTGATGAGATTTTAAACTATTATCGCCATCTATTAGCAAGCGGTATAACTAAAAACTCAAACTATATTCTGAAATGTTATATTATGAATCCTCACCCAAGAAAAAATACACATTATTTTGATATATTTTAGGGAGTATTTTGGACATTTTTTGGTATCTTCCTGGTTTTTCGTATAGATTTTAAATAAATAGCACAAAAATGTCATTTTTCATGTTTTACGCGAGAAAAAATTAATTTTGTAGAGTAGAGATTTATTAATTGATTCTAGCATTTCAGTCTATCTTATTAAAATGTAAAATAATAAAAAATAATATACAAAATTTCAAATGTCTGATAATTGATTTAATATAAGTTGAAAACATTTCGGGTGAAAATTGATTAAAAGTTTTACGACTGAAAAGTCGAAAATAAAATAAACATAAAGGTATTTAAAAAAACTATTTTATTTAACGAGGTAATTAATATAATTTTCCTGAATTTTATAACTATATTTTAGCCTTCAAATTGTTTGTAAACTAGTATAAATTAATAAAAATAATACTACAGGCGAGAATTTTAAAAACTTAAGTAGTAAATTTAGGTTTTTACTTTTTAAAATTTTACAGTTAAAGCCTAAAATGATATTAAAAAAAACAAAAAAAATTGGATATTAAGAACAAATCATTGATATTTAAAACAATATTTTTCACCATGATGTCAAATT
>CM063501.1:35270036-35327536 GCA_032207245.1 Pardosa pseudoannulata | reverse complement strand
TATAAATATATAAAATAAAACTATAAATATAAAAAAATTTATAAAAAAAAAATATAAATAAAAAGATATATATACATATATATTAATAATAAAATATTTATATAAATATATCAATATAAAATATACAAAATATAATAAAAATATATTATATTAAACATAAATATAAATATATATAAATATAAAAAAAAAAATATATATAATATATTATAAAATAAAAAATATATAAATATATATATTATAAATATATATATAAAAAATATATATTTATAAAAACTATATAAATATATATATATATATTTAAAATATATAAAAATATTTATATATATAACTTATATATATACATATATAAATATTATAAAAAAAATATATATATATATATATATATATAAATATATAATATAAAAATATATTATAGAAATATATATATATATATTATATAAATATATTATAAAAAAAATTATATATAAATATAAAGAATATATATAAAGATATATATAAATCTAATTATAATAAATATTATATTATATAATTATAAATATTATATTATATATATATAATTTTTATATTAAACTATATATTATATATTTATATATTTATAATATTATATATATATATTTTATATATAAATAAATTATACATATATATATATATATATTAAATTATATATATATATATAAATATTATATTATATTTAAATATATATATATATATAAATTATATATATATATTTTATATAAATAAATATATATTATATATTATAAATATATATATATAAAATAACATATATATATATAAATATTTATTTAAATTATATATAAAATTCAATTATTTATATATAATATATATTATATATATATAATATATATATTATATATATATATATTTATAAATTATATATATATATATATATAATAAATATTATATATAACATATATATATTAAATATATATATTATATATATATATATATATTAAATATATATAAAATATATATTATATATATAAATTATATAAATAAATATATATATATATATATTTATATATATAATATATTTTAGTGTTGATATACTTTCGAAAATATATTACGGCTCTGTACATAAACTCACTATTGAACTTGTGTTCTATTTTGCACAGTTTATCCCTCAAATAAGAAACTTAGATGTTATTTTATATCCTCTATTGTCAGTTCTGGAAGACTTGGTTTCTTTATACTACTTCCATATCAAAGCATTTTAAGTGATGGAAACCTGAAAGAACCAGAACTTCACCTGAGGCAATAATGGATTCACCATTACATGAGCAATATTTACTTAAGTGTTACGTCTCTTTGAAATAAATTAGTTGGAACGTCTCTAGAGGTGTTTGCCAGAGTACTGAAAATGTAGGACACGGAAGATTCATTTTAACAACGAAGAAGTGGGTCCATTCGTATAGTATCAAAACAGTTTCAATTTGAAGGTATATCGTGAGTGCTATGGCTAGGAAAAAAATCTCTGGATTGTTTAAGTTCTATGTGATACTGTTTTAATACAAAGAGATATATTACTTTTTGAATGCACAGTTCGTATTTAAAATATCTGAACAGTTTACAAGGGATGAAATCAAATGCTTGAAGAGAGGGATAAGATAAGATAAAATAATTTCATTAAATCTTTTCATGTTTAGCTATCCACATAAATTTTTCTGTAAACTATTTTCATACGTATACTATTAACATATCTTTTTTCCAAGAAAATAGGATTTTATATAACTTTAGTTCCCTAATAAATCATTTTATAACGTTTTTATAAGAACTAAATAGTTATTAAACACCTGAACACTTTAAAAAGTATGAAAGAAATTGTGGAAATGAGAGATAAAGCAAGATAAAATAATTTCATTAAATTCTTTCAGGTTTAGCTTTCCATATAAATTTTTCCTAAAACTATTCTCATACGTGTACTATTAACATCGTTTTTCCAAAAAATATATGTTTTTATTTAACTTTAGTTAATTAATAAAACATTTTATAACCTTTTTCTAAGAACTAAATAATTATTATAATTATGAATTTCATATAATTTGTTTGTCTTGAATTTGATATTAAGCGCTAAGTTTCATACAAAAATATAACAGTAAAGAAGTGTTACGTAGATGATAATAAATCAAATAAAATGCTCTTTCATTTTTCTTAGCTATTAATGTTTGTTTACTTGGAAACTGTATATTCTGGTAGAGCAACATGTATAGAAAACTACGTTTAATTGCGTGTACTGGGATGCAGTTCTGTTTATGTGAGGTTTTTCTTAAGCATAGCATAAATTACTGTTATAAGCTTGCATGTTAAGATCAAGTTTCTTGTACTGTAAGAGTTATATAAAAGGGGTTTCAGGAATGTTAATGAGACGAAGATGGAAAAAAAAAACTTTTTCATCAATAAAAAAAACCATTGTCTTTTTTAAGTAATATTTTGTCTATTTTTTCTCTCCTTCTCATTATTAACACAAACACACACACATATATAAATTAAAATTATTATATATCAATTTTTGAATGCACAATTAATACTGGAATTATTTCTTGTACAATTAATATTTGCATAATTAACACTTGATAGTTTACAAACTATGAAAGCAATTGTTGAAGCGAGAGATAATAGAAGATAAATTAAAATAATTTCATTAAATTCTTTCATGTTTAGCTTTCCATATAAATTTTCCCCCAAACTATTACTATTATTTATCATATGTAGACTATTAACATCTTTTCTCCAAGAAAATATATTTTTAACTTTAATTTCCTAATAAAACATTTTATAACATTTTTCTAAGAACTAAATAATTAATAATGATATAATTATCACTCAATTTCATGTAAGTATTTTTTAGTATTGAATTCGATTTTAAACGCTAAGTTTCATACAAAAATATAACAGAGTAAACAAGTGTTATATAGATGATAATAAATCAAATAAACAAAATACACTTTCATATTTCTTAGCCATTAATGTTTGTTTACTTGGCAATAATATATTCTGGTAGAGCAATATGTATAGAAAACTACGCTTCGTTGCTTGTACTGGGATACAATTTTGTTTTGTGAGGTTTTTCATAGGCATAGCATAAATTACTGTCATAAACTTGCATGTTAAGATCAAGTTTCTTTTACTGTAAGAGTTTTATAAAGGGGTTTAGGGAATGTTAATGAGACGAAGATGGAAATAAAATAATTTTTACATCAATACAAAAAAAAGTTTTTCTTTTTAAAGTAATATATGGCTTATTTTTCTGTCCTTCTCATTATTAACACATACACACATATAAATTAAAATTATTATATATCAATTATTATATATCAATTTTTGAATGCGCAATTAATACTGGAATTATTTCTTGTAAAATTAATACTTGCACAATTAACACCTGAACAGTTTACAAACTATGGAAGCAATTGTTTAAGCGAGAGATAATGCAAGATAAATTAAAGTAATTTAATTAAATTATTTTATGTTTAGCTTTCATAAAAATTTCCCCCCAAACTATTACTATTATTTATCATAAGTGTACTCTTAACATCTTTTCTCCAAGAAAATGTTTTTATTTAACTTTAGTTAGTAAAATATTTTATAACCTTTTTCTAAGAACTAAATAATTATTATTATAATTATCACTCAATTTCATATGTTTTTCAGTCTTGAATTTCCTTTTAAGAACTAAGTTTCATACAAAAATATAACAGAATAAACAAGGGTTATGTAGATGATAATAAATCAAATAAACAAAATATACTTTCATTTTTCTTAGTTATTAATGTGCCTTTGTTTACTTGGAAATTGTATATTCTGGTAGAGCAACATATATAGAAAACTACGCTGGGATGAAATTTTGTTTGTGAGGTTTTTCAGAGGCATAGCATAAATTGCTGTCATAAACTTGCATGTTAAGAGCAAGTTTCTTTTACTGTAAGAGTTATATTAAGAGGTCTCGGGAATGTTAATGACACAAAGATGGAAAGAAAACACTTTTTTCATGAATATAAAAAACATTGTCTTTCTTTTTCAAGTAATATTTTGTTTGTTTTCTTGCTATTTTTCTGTCCTTCTCATTATTAACACATACACATAAATTAAAATTATTATATATCAATTATTATATATCAAGTATATATATTATATATGCACAATTAAAAATGGGAATTAAGAATTAAAGCGAGTCATAATTTCTTGAAAAGTTAATACTTGCATTAACACCTAAACAGTTTACAAATATAGCCATTGTTTAAGCAAAAAGTTATTGTGATTTAAGAAATTTGTAACATCTAAAGTTTAAGAGTAAAAGCTATGGTAATTGTTTTCTATCATTTTATTTTATTATAAAGCTTTAGCCGAAATTTTACTCTAAAAGTCTGTGTCTTCCTACCGGGAAAAAATGTTTTATTTAACTTTAGTATAAAATATTTTATATTTTTCTAACAACTAAATATAATTATTATATATATTATCACTCAATTTCATATATTTTTTTTCAGTCTTGAATTTGATTTTACGAACTAAGTTTATACAAAAATATATATATAAACAAGGGTTACGTAGATGATATATAATCAATATATATACTTTCATTTTTCTTAGTTATTAATGTGCCTTTGTTTACTTGGAAATTGTATATTCTGGGTAGATATATATAGAATATATATATGGGACGAAATTTTGTTTATGTAAGGTTTTTCAGAGGCATAGCATAAATTGCTGTCATAAACTTGCATGTTAAGAGCAAGTTTCTTTTACTGTAAGAGTTATATTAAGAGGTCTCGGGAATGTTAATGACACAAAGATGGAAAGAAAACACTTTTTTCATGAATATAAAAAATATTGTCTTTCTTTTTCAAGTAATATTTTGTTTGTTTTCTTGTCTTTCTCGCTCTTAAAAACAAACACACACACACACACACACACACACACTATTGTATAAATATATATGTATATATAAGTATATATGTATAAATATATATATGTCAGGTATAAAAATGGGAGTTAAGAATTAAGCGAGTCATAATTAAAATAGTTAGAACTAATTAACGATAACGTAATAGATATCATAGTGTTATAAAAAAAGTTATTGTATTTAAGAAATTGTAAAATTATAGTTTAAGAAAAAGCTAGGTAATTTTTCTATCATTTTATTTTATTTATAATTTTAGACGAAATTTTTTCTCTATAAAGTCAGTGTTTCCTACCGGGAAAAGGGATATAATATATTATATATATATAATGCCATTAATATTATCAATAATTAAATTACTTTCTCCTTTTTAATCAACGTATTTTTTTGCTATAGTCTGCGTGTGACATATATTATACTAAATCTTTTAGTTTCACGAGAAAACGTATTTTTTTATTTAAGAAAAAAAATCGTATATTATAATAGATATTAACTGTAATAGAATATTATAATATAAAAAAAATAGAAATAATTTACAATTAATAAATTAATTATTTATATATAATTTTATTACAAAATATATTTTATAATATAATATTTATATATGTATTATTAATTTAAAATTTTACAGAATTATTATATATAATATATATATATTAATTATATATATAATTATTTATAATATAAAAAATAAAAAAATAATATAATATATTATTTAATTATATTATAATATCTATTATAAATATTATAAATAATATCGTGTATCGCTTGTAAGATATCGTGAAAAAATCTAAAAAATCTAAAATATGTAAAAAGAATTTTAAAGTTTAAGTTATACACACCAGCGTGACACATGATGCAAATATTTTAAATCGTTTCAAATGTCACTCCCTTTAAGATATGGCAAATTCATATTCAGAAAAGTTTACATTTTAATATATAAAAATTAAAAAATTCGAAATTAAAAAGACATTTCTCAGACCTTTTGATTTATTATCGTATTGATGTTTCTAATTCTAAACTATAGTTTTACGAGAAGTAGTATTTTCTTTTCAAAAAACTATCAACAGTAACAGCAAATGGCATTTAAAGTTGCCCAGTTCTCTTCGTAGGTTCTTATTTCTTGAAAAATCGATACGAGCAAACGATAAATGCAACGTTTTCCAAAATAACGAACAAACACGTTTTTCACAAGGAAATTAAATTACACAAATTAGGGGCTCAAATATTCCAAAAAGCGTAGTAGTAAATTACCGCTTGTTCGATAAAACCTTAAAACTTTCTGCTCGATTTATTATTTTTCGGCCATTAAGCCTGCAACTGGTGCTCCATTTTTGGCGAAACGAGTCCAGAAAACTTTTGCGCCAAAGCGATGATTTTCAGGGATATCAACAGATGGCGCTGACCACGAGCAGTAGCTCACAACAACACGAGCACGCCGGAGCTCCTGTCATATCTTCTAAAGCCACAGGCCTATTTATTATATATCTCGGGGAGTTTCAGAGCAGCATGCAGCTACTCGCAATGAGAAATATATTGAAAGGGAAAATTCAATCTATCCTCTACTGTTAAAATGATTGTTTTCACCTCATCCTAAAAAAAATTAGTTTCATACATGAATTAGTAGTTGGACGGTGAGAAGGTTTCGTGAATTCACTGTATTGTGAACTTATGAAAAAGTTTTCTGACATTTTATACGAGGAGGGGTCATATGAGTCAGAACATCTCATTTTCCCCCTGTGGGTGTTTAAGATGATTTTCTGAGGGAAGTTGCTCAGTTTTCAAGTTTTGGTCCAGAAGCGAGTGTCGACAATGCTTTTTATCTATATAATTTTTCGAAACTTTTAAATAGTATGAGTAAAAGGATTATATTTCCGGTAAGTTTAATTAAATAATTTTGTGAATGTCCAGTTGGTGATATAAGTGTTTTAAGTGCCGTTTTGTCTAATAGACGTGAAACATAAGTGAAACTGGTGTTCTACAACAGTTTTTGGAGACAAAAAATAATTGTTCCAATTTTAAATACTTAATTAAAAAATAGTTTAGGCAAAACAAAAAGAGGTTTTACGCATACTGGCCTAAGACATCAAATTAATTTTATTACTTTTATTGCATAGAATTTCCTTTTCTTTAAGTGTTATTCATATTTCATCAAAATAAAAACTATTAAACAGTGTAAAATTTATTTATATTTCATTTTATAATTATTAAGCTTAATTAAGAGATAAAACTCCTTTTATTTAAAAAAAGGTAAAGCCATTCCTCTAAAATTTAGAAATACGCTTAAAGTCAACATAAATAAGGCACAAATCCAGAAAAATTGATTTATTTGCATATATTCTTAAGCATTTGTGATATTACAGTTGTAAATTAATTAAACTAAGGATGATATAAAATTTATATTTCATTTTATAATTATTAAGCTTTATAAAGAGATAAAAACTTCCTTTATCTAAGAAAAGGTAAAGCCAGTCCTCTAAAATTTAGAAATATGCTTAAAGCCAGCATAAATAAGGCACAAATCCAGAAAAAAATGACATATATTCTTAAGCATTTGTGATATTAAAGTAGTAAATTAAAGTAATTAAATTAAGGATCATTTGCAAATTTAACCGCAAATATAGCATTTTAAAAATAAATTTCATATTTATTTTTATATAAATGATTTTCACATTTCTTTCAAAATCTAAAAATATAAAGCTCACAGATAAACAACAGATATAACAGATAAACAAGAATCTTTTATAAAAGAGAAAGTAAAGCTTTTGTGTCAAAATAGAGCCATAAATATAAAGCCACCGTGAATAAGGCACATATTTTTTCTCATTTATTTATGAGCAACGGTTTTTTTAAATATTAACTCTAAAAAGCCTATAAGTTGATAAAAGATGATTTTTAGCATCTTTCGAAATTTTTTGAATAACTAATTTCAATGTTTCTAGTTTATTTTTCTGTAAATGTCTTTCACATTTCATCCAAATAAAACTGAATGGAAACTTGTAAAATTTAAAAATTTTACATTTTGCTTGATTGAAAACACGTAAAATTAAAAAATAAAAACGCAATTATTATGTCAGGAAAAGTACATCCTTTGTGTTGAAATATAGCAATAAACAAAAAGTCAACATAAAAAGAATGAATTTCTTTTGCATTTATAACATACAAAAATGTTATATTTCTGATTTTATTGAAATAATAAACTATAAACATTACGCTTGAAATATAGAAATCGATATAATGCATCCCTCTGAGGACCTGTTATAAAAGAAAATAATACCACATTATTTTAACTTTTGTTTAACTGATGATTAAAAATAACTCCCAAGCTAATTGCATCTAAAGTATTTTGAAGATATAGATACATACATATACATAGTTATATGTGTATAGATAAAAAATATAAACCACTCTAAATATGTAATTATAAATTTGAGGTCTTAAAAAATTATAATTAAAACTAATACATTTTCGTACGTTCAAAAGATTCTTAAAGACAACACAAAACAAGTTGAGTTATTGAACATCTGATCGCATACTTCTTAACTTAATAGATGCGAAAATATGCGATTGCTCTTTTATAAATTCACTTTAACCCAAAAAGGAAGAGATTTTCAGTGATTAATGAGGTATGGTTACATTAAACGAATAAAGCTTTCATAATGCTTGACAGGTAAGAAATTTTAATAGTTTCTCTCCAAGTGAATCGAAAATTTTTGGCACAGACGCTAGCCTTTTGTATCTCAGAAACTTCAGAGGAAAAATGACATATTAAATGTGAAATATCTAAAATATTAAAACACAAAATTCAAATTAAGTGGTAAAAAGTGTATAACCTACAAACAAAAATACACAAATTTTTTATAAAACTATAGTAAATTGTTTTGTATAAAATAATTCGACAATATCTGTCTGAGAATTTTTCATCTAGCATTTACAATTCTTTTAATGAAAAAAAAAATCCAAAAGATTTTCAGTAACAGTCCTATATATCCGACCAAACAATAAATGAAACCTTTATAGCAAAAGGAAATTAAATATGGCCATTTGACTCTGCGACTAAATTCTGTTAACTGCATTGTCACAAACTGAAACTACAAAATAAAAACGACATTGAAGGTTAACACTAAAAAAGGGCACCGTTATTTGGGTATGTTGAAGATTTCTGACACGAGGGTTCAAAAGTATAAACTCATTTAGAAACAAAAAAACAATTAAGACAACAGTAGGCATTTATCTGCTTGAAATAAGGTTAGAAATTTTATATTTGTGCGTCACAAATAGAAATTAAAAATAAAAAAAAATAAACTTTTCTTTATTACCCAGTATTATGTGAAGTATATAAGTATTTTCATAAGTTAAACATAATTCTACAACAAATTGAGAATTTTGAACAAAAAGTTATTTATATAAACATTTAAAACACTTTTTGCTTGTTCAAACTGTGATTTTCAATCAAATTTATCAGGATTTTACCTT
Organism: Pardosa pseudoannulata; assembly: GCA_032207245.1. Lineage (NCBI taxonomy): Eukaryota > Metazoa > Arthropoda > Arachnida > Araneae > Lycosidae > Pardosa > Pardosa pseudoannulata. The sequence goes on along the minus strand of CM063501.1, from coordinate 35,318,142 downwards.
GTTGCATACACAATAGTACACAAAAGTTAGTTAAAAGTTGCAAGCACATTTTTTTTTCTATTTTGTACTTAGAAGTATTGATATGGATCTTTAGAACAAAAGAATGGATATTTTCCTTATTATTTCTCTTCTGTATGAAATTTTCTTCTGTAAATTCATTTTATCACATTAATAGACATTCAAGGAACTTTATTTTAAGTTATAAAATGTGCCTCATAAGTAAATTAGTCGTATTAGGTATTACAGAGAAGGTGAGCGTGTGTGAACATTTTCACTGATTTTCAAATAATTATTATTATCTAAAACATAAAGGTTTAGCTTAAAGATACTTCCAATAGCATAAATTATTTTAAAGAAAATTGAATGAGAAAAATAGAAGTTGAGTACTGAATATCCATAGGTCCATTAAGCAGAGGATAAATCTAAATGAGATATGAAATAAAAAAAGCGTGATACAAAATATAATTATACATATTTATGCACGCACACACACACACACACACACACACACACACACACACATATATATATATATATATATATATATATATATATATATATATATATATTTAAATCCTTTAAATGCTAATTTATCTAGTTAATAATTACTGTTTTCTACAAATAACAGAAATTTTCACAAATAAATAATTATAATACAACAAAACTTTTAGCTACATTACTGAAATATTTAAATTATTGAACATTCGGCTGTGCACTTGCTTACTTAATGGATAAAAACATCCTCTCTTACACGTTTTACCTTCATGATAAATAATATTTAAAATAAAAAATGTACATATCATTTGCAAACGTAAAATGTATGAAAAATGTTTCTCTAAATCAATCGAAATCGTTGAAATCCATTTAGAAATTAAAAAAAATATATATATAATTATAAAAATATAATTAAAAATATAATATTTCAAAATGAGTAATTACGTTTAAAAAATTATAATTTATATTCATATTAATTTGCTTTAAATACTAATTTATCTAGTTTTTTTACAAATAACTAGAATTAGCTTATTGTTATATGTGAAAACCGCTTTAACGACACTACTTAAATATTTAAATTGTTGAATACTTGGCCGTACACTTGTTAACTTAAAAAGAAATTTCTCTTTTTACTTGCTTTACCTCTAGGGTAAACTATTTTTTCAGTGATTCCTGAGGTATAAGTATCTTAAATAAACCAAGAATTTTTCATAATGTAAACAATCTAAACAAAGGAAATGAGTGAAAATTTGAAAAAAAAAGTTAAAACGTATGTATATTAAATTGAATTAAATATAAGCACATTGCATAGGTATATTATACAGGTAATTTGCAGATAACTAATAGTTTCGAATCTTCGTATATAGTTTTTTAGTGACACTAATAAATATGACTGTTGAACATTTCCAACCTCTTCATTTAATGAGTTCAAAATCGATACGTAAGTATTCCCCTATAAAACGCAGTACCACCATCAGGATAAAAGACAATTTTGGTAATTTATGAGACATTATAATAAATGAATGAAAAGTCTTTTTTGTTTGCTCACGTAAAATGTTACAGTTATGTTACTCTTCAAATAAATCCAAAGTGTCCACAGAAAGTCGTTGAAATCTATTCAGAAAAAAATGTTTAAATAGAAGAAAATATTTACAAATGAGGAAAAGACAGTCGAATATTGACGAGTTTAAAATTGTTTAAAATTTCGATAGTTCAATCGCCTTTAACTGTGAGCTACATCAAAGAATCAAAAAAAATAAAATTGTTTTTTAATCCCTCATTCTATAGTAAGTATAATTATTATCCCGATATTGTTTTGATAACAAAACTTCATGTATGTTATGAATAGTTAAAATATTTCATCTAAGTGCATTTTGCTGACATATTTGATTGAATTGTACTATTTACTTAAATGTAAACTGTTGATTTTTTTATTTATAAAAACACATGAGAAGTTTTCACAGAAAAACTTAAAAACGCCTGATTAAATACTAAATATCTCTTAGATATAAATAAGCAACTTTAATGCAAATAAATGAAAACCTTTGGACCCAAATCGCTTTGTTAAAGGAAAAAATATATTTTATTATACTTTATTTCCTTTATAATCTTCAGAAATGCAACAGAAGTTAATTAACTTATTACCCCGAATATGTCAAAAAAAAAAAAAAAAAAAAAAGAAATTACTTTTTTTCTAATTTTATAAAAGGATTTAAAAAGCCTATTTAACTTTTTTTTACAGTTATATAAATTCAGATACATAATTGTCATTTATGTTAATATATGTTAATTATATGAAAAAATAGATTTGTAATTACTCATGTTTACGAGTGATTTAGATTTCTAAATTTCAATATTTTTAATTAAGATATCTGATAATTCTTCATTACAAAAGAAATTAGTTTTATTCAAAGCTCTCTTTAGTTATACACCATTTAATACACAAAACATTGATTATATGTGCCCAAAGTTCTTAAAAAAGGATTTAAAAAACCTATTTAACTTTTTTTTGAGAGTGATATAAATTGAGATACATAATTCTCATGTAATATACGTTAATATATGTTAATTATATAAAAAATAGATTTGTAATGAGTATTGTTTACGAGTGATTTGGAATTTAACAGTTAAATATTTTTAATTAAGATATCTGATAATTCTTCATTACAATAGAAATTAGTTTTATTAAAATCTCTCTTTATAGCTATACACCATTTAATACACAAAAACATTGATTATATGTGCCCAAAGTTTGATATTAAAAGTTTATAGTGAAAAAATTTGAATTGACAGCGTACATTTTGCATTGAAATTTCTTCAATAGACTAATTTTACTGAAATTTCAAACTTCATGTAAAATTTAAATTTTAGGGGATATACCTATTTATAAAAGTATCTTATGGGTAAGTAAACTTTCTAATTTTTTGTTTGGTACATTTTAAATTACATGTTACTTCGTACTTTAAAATTCTACTTAAAATGACAAAACTAATGAGTTATTGTACAGAAAAGTTGTCATAAATTTTCATTATTACGCTTAATATATACAGTAAATTTTAATCATATATATATATATATATATATATAACAAAAATTGCCTAAATTTAACGAATTAACAACACTTGCTTCTTCCTAAACATATATTTCCTCTATTTATTACTCGCTTTATGTAGCATGAAATCCGAAGCAGGCGTAGGAAAAAAATTGGCTTCAGGTTAAAATTTGTTAAACCAAGAGAGTGGAAAAAGGAAAAGTATATTTTCCCTTTTTCAAAGGAACAACAAGTCAAACACTAATTGAAAAAAAAGGCTCTCTGAAAAATGAACTCCATTGCGTGGTACCCTTTCTCTTAAAATTTATTTTAAAGCAAAATGTTTCCCGAAAAATGGTGATTATTTAAACTTTAAACGGTTGAAAGCAAAATGTTGTACACTTGATGTTGCAGTTTATGCTAGTCATTATGAAGATTGGAAGGAGAATGTAATGGGATATTTGTTTCAGTTTCATAATTCTAAAAACCTATCTGTGGAATTTTAGTTTAAAACTATGTTTGATAAATTATGGTTTTTTAAATTTTAAACTTCTAGACTGTTGTTGTCATAAACAGACATACAAAAATAGATAACGGCCTTTATTTATTTGTAATACGGTGCTGTTACACGAACAATTATTTTCATCATTGTATTTCCCTGTAATTAATAATGTTTAAATAAAACATAGAATAATTTTTACTACATAGTAACTATTTTTGTTATTGTATATTGGAAAATTTATTTTAAAATTAGTTTCTATTTAATTTTGATAGTTTGAAATTAACATCCTCTTTGAAGTGAAACATATTTGTTATTTTATTATTATAAACACAACATGTAAAATATTTTACTGAATTAACCCTTTAAAGTTCATAATTAGAAATTCTTTAGCATTTGATGGAAATCGTTTATAATGTTATCTATGAACTTTATAAATGCGAAATTTGAAAAAAAAATCCTTCAGCTGTTGTAGATGTGAGAAGTGGTTTAACTGTAAAACCCTCCCCTTTATGGCTTGAAAATAATACTTCCCTAAAATTTAAATATTTTTGGAAAAATAATGAATAATTATCATTAATATGGTGCAATAAATAAATATATAAATAATTTATAATTGTTGTTTCGAGTAAATACTTTTATTAGGATTATAAAACATGAAAAATGAAATTTCTGTTTTTTCAAGCAAAACAAGTTTAAAAATGTATATTTGAAAGTGAAAATAAGTTATGTAAAGTGCTACCATCTATTGATAGTTTAAAATGTCAAATACTAAGAAAATTCAAAAAGTCATTCATATATCTTTAAACGGAAGTAAAAAAACAATTTTAACAGCTGGTTTCGCTGCGAAACTATACTGTCCTTTAAAGGGTTAAAATAAAAAATTTTGGAAGAAATTTTATTTATTGTACAGTATAATACCTTTATATTTGTGTTCAGAGTTGTCTAAAAACTTCTTAAGACCATAGGAATCTATTCAGAAGTAGGCCCAACCTGTCACACTTTATCGAATTTAGTGTGCCTGTAATGTTTAAGAAAATAAATCTATAAAGTTTTATTAGGAAATTAGCTTTCTTCACTTTAAAAGTGCAAAACCAATCTTATCAAAATAAGCAGTAAAAAAACATTTCGTTTTCAATACTCAGGAAGATTAAATTATTAAAACGTAATTGAATTGTACAATTTCTCAATTAAGTTTTGACTAATTTGAGCTTTGAGAATATCTTATCACTCGTGGTAGTAATTATTATTGACAAGAAAATTGTCCATACTATTTCAACATTTGTGAAGACTAAGTCTTTCATCTGAAACGTCAGTGATTGTCTTATAATATATTTGAATTAATTCCTTTTTGATTGTGTTTCAGATAGTAATTTTATTAATCTTATCAAAATAAGCTGTAGAAACATTTCGTTTTCAATACTCATAAAAATTAAATTATTAAAACGTAATTGAATTATACAATTTCTCAATTATGTTTTGACTAATTTGAGTTTTGAGAATATCTTATCACTCGAGGTAGTAATTACTATCCACAAGAAAATTGTCCATACTATTTCGACATTTGTGATGACTGTGAATTTTTCCTTTTAAACATCAGTTATTGTCTTATATTTTAATTAATTCAGTTTTGATTGTGTCAGCTTGTAATTAATTTTATTTTTCTAAAGAGAAATAAATTAGATGTTGTAATATAATATAAAACAGAAATCACAGTTTTGAGAATGACCTATCATCACTCTCGGTAGCAAGTTTTAAATTGAGAAGAAAATTCTTATTATTATATCAATATTTAAAAAAAAACTAAATAGTGTATCATCTTATCGAGCCTCAGTGACGAGCAACCCCCCCCTCACTCATGAGGCTGAACACGTGATTCCGTGTGCCCAGTTTAGCACATACCTTTAAACGTCAATAATTGTCTTATATTTATTTTTAATTAGTTTAATTTTGATTGTCTAACTTTGTAAATAATTTTATTTACATTAAGTGTAGTATATTTAATGTCTTAACATAAGATAACATAGCAAAAATCAAAACTACTCACCCCCAGTATAATAATAGCCTAAGTTATCTGTCCGCCTGTCCTCGAATTTATGAAGCGGTTGGACCTGGAATGGATAGGATGATCCATATTGGATTCTTGATGAGTTAGGGTTAGCAAAATTTAAAGAGAGTTCGAAAACGTTCGAAATCCACCCCTTCCTCCCTTTTCGATCGTTTCATGCCATTATTTCAAGCCTTATTTTCCTCGGATAAGAGCAGGCTATTAATTTTATCACATAATAAATAGGTAAAATAACATTTTTTTCTAGCATTATGACGTCATTCATTTAATCATCTCATTTTATAATTTATTTTAAATTATTTAAATATCGTCTGCATTATTTTCATCCGTTTTATCACTGAACTTAGATATGACGTAAATAATTTTCTTTTACATTTGGCTTAAACGATAGATTAGGTACAAATGTGATAATTTTAAATTTAGCCATCGATTATTTTTTGTTTCAATGAAAATTTTTTCACATTTACTAACAATGAATTCTGTCTAGATGCAGGGTGTAGTAGAAATGACAGTTTTATTCTTTTACTTCCATTAATTACTGAGGCAAAAAACATTGGGAAGAACTTAATGATAATTTCGACGTAGCTATGAAAACTTTGAATTATCTTTCTAAATGAAATTATCTTTCAACGTGATTCTAAAAATTGCCTTTACAGTATCGGGAGACTTTAGAGGAGTATCAAGATAAATTATTAAGCGTGTACCAGATAATTCTCAGCATAAAAGCAAACCATTTTTTTTATCTGCCTTACAGGTACTTTATAATTCTGAAAATTAAAAACTTTACTGATCCCGTCATATGACGGGCTATCTGCTAGTCTATATATATAAAAATGAATTTGTGTGTGTCTGTCTGTCTGTCTGTATGTATGTACTCAATAGACTCAAAAACTATGCATCCAATCGCCGTGAAAATTTGGGAAATGTTTAGGTATATCCCTGGGAAGGTTTTTTTTAAATTTTCAACGTTCGAAATTCATTCCTTCCCCCTTTTTCGAGCATTTCATGTCATTATTCCAAGCATTATTTTCCCCGGTTAAACGCAAACGATTAAGTTTTTAATTTATCGCATCATATCTAAGGGAAAGAAGCAATATTTCTAGCAATGTGACGTCATCCCATTTAATTGTTTTAAACGCAGTTTTCCACGGTTAAAAGCCGGAGATTAAAATGTTCAATTCATCACATAATAAATAGGCGAAAATGATATTTTTCTATCATTATGACGTCATTCATTTAAATATTTCATTTATTCATTTCTTATTTTATATTATTTAAAATCGTCTGCTTAGTATCTATTTGATTTGGACTGAAATTTGAGATATAACGTGGTTCACTTTCATTTCTATGTGACGCAAATTATAGCATTTTTATATGAGAACTAATTTTAAATTTAATTCTTGGTTCATTTTTATGTTACAATGAAATGCATATCAACAATATTCTAAGTACAAAAAGTACAAATTTCAGTGACTCTCATGGCTAAATAAAACCTATCATTTTATATAGTTATCTTCATATTCATATGGTTGTCGATATGAATGTGTGTTTCTGTTTCATACAAAACTATGTGGTTTGTCATAAATTTCCTTAATTTTGGAAAACATTTATTACTACCAACAAAATTAGTACTGTTGCTGTCAAAACCTGTGCTTCCTATTCTATCACGTAATATGGCAAGATCTGTTAACTTTGCTAATCAACGTACAGTAGTAATACAGTAATGCAATTTAGGGTTAAGCTTATATTTTACAATAAAAAAAGTTTGAGCAAATTTAATATAAGACAAATTCGATTATAAAAACTGAATAATGTTATAATACGCTTATGATAGAAATATATAAACATGCCAATGACTCGAACTGAACTGTGACGAATTTAGAGAGTTGTTCACGAAAAATAAATCTTTGTTTAAAAGTAATATATTAAGTTCCCCGTAGCGAAGCACGGGCAAACTTGCTAGTAAATGTATAAAATTCAATGATACACACATATATTGGATGAATTCTATTGCAATGGTCACAGGAGGAAGTATAGTAATTCTTAATTTACTATCAAAATATGTGTGAGTGCAGTCCTTAAAAGAAAAATGCTATTTAAACTCAATGTAAACGTCTTTTTGGCAATGAAAAAAATCAAAAATTGTGATTTATAAACTACTAAATCTTATTAAATATTAATTTAAATGCAAAAAATTGTGTTTTTAAGAATATAAGGACCTTAGTTCTGCAAAATTATTTCCTTCACATCTAGTTTGTTCGCATTAATATAAAGCCCTAGAAAAAGTATTCAAATCTACTTTTCTTTATTTCTTAAGTGAATAAGAACGTTCAGTTGGTGGTTACTAGTGAAGAAATATGATTCTATTCATAACCTTTTTTTTCTGCATTCACAGTTTGAAAAGAAGTAAGGAGGCAACATTAAGAAGTCGCTTATTTTTCTATAAATACCTCATATTAATAAAAGCGTGCAAAAAATGCAAAAGACACAATCTATATAATGCAACAGTGGTTTACGTCTTATTCAGTTTTTGAAATTCATTGAGTAAAATGCTGAAAAAAAAGATCTTTAGAATAAAAATGTTAATTATATTTAAATTCGTAAAAAAATGCAAATTTGATTAAACTGAATGAAAAATTAAAGCATTTTAATAAGTTTATGATGGAATTTATTAAAAGGGCTTTAATCATTTAAGGATTTTTTTTTCAACATTAAAAAAATTTCTCATTTCATATTGAGAAAATAACAAACAACTCTTCACAGTTAAGTTTCTACTGTATTCGCAATTAAGTATTTATAATGTAGTTTTATGTTTCACCAGGAAATTCAATGTTACTATAATAGTTGTATAGAAAAAATATACCTCGAAACAGTGTTAAATTAATTTCGAAAATTACTTAGAAAAGGAAAAATTTTAAATACGTTTAAACTCGAAAAAGTTTAAATTTCATCAGTTAATAACTAAAAAAATTTAACATTTTTAAAATGTTAAGGGTAAAATTGTTAAAGTATTTAATGATTTAAGATATTTTGTTCAGAAGGAAAAATATTTTTACATATGAGATTGAAAAAATTGTAAATAATTTATCAAAATAAGCTTTTCATATTTACTATTAAGTACATAGGCAGTATTTTGTGTTTTAAATACGCTTAATATTTTCTGATGGATCTCAATGCCAATAAAAACTAGTTTGAATAACAGTTTTAATATATTTCTGTTTTTTATTTTTCACGATTTAACATAATCTAAATTTGTATTTATATAATAAATATATCAGAATCTATAGGCTAATGTGGAACTAAAAAAATTAGATACCACTTTTTGAGGTTAAAATTTAAAATAAGTATTTACATGAACGAGTAAAGATGTATGTTTAATTGTAATTGAAAATCACTCGTAACATATTTTCTAAAGAATCAGCATCCTATTAAACCTGACTTTTTTATTTAAAGGTAACATACATTTTAAAAAAGATTTCTGATGCTAGGAGAAATGCAGCAGGACTTGGTATATCAGATTTTGGCAGAAAATGAGATGGTGTGTTACAATATTAAATTTAAAAAAATAATCTAATGGAGTATACATAGTTTTTTTAAGAAAACATAATTAGTTCTAGGAGACTAATAGAAGATTTCAAGTAATAGAAAAATAGTCGAAAATGAAAAATACATTTATGAAATATTTATAATACGTTTGTGAAAATTATAATTTTCCTAATTTTCCAAAACTTACTATCTATTGCATTTATTACAGGCTAAGTGACACTAACATACCTTACATACGTTACATAATTTTGCTTGTAGGTGCAATAGTGACGCTGATAATATAAAAAATAATATAATAAAATAATATATGTATAATCTATATGTATTATATATGTAATATGTAATATATGTGTATATATATTTATATGTATGTATATATATAGTTTTATATTTTATATATAATGTATATATATATATGTGTATATCGATATGTTAATATATATATTATATATATATGTTTATATATATATGTGTATATATATATATGTTATATATATATGTTATAGATATATGTGTAATATATTATATTATATATATAATGTGTATTTTTGTATAATTAATATGTGGTATATATATGTTATAGATATATGTTTATATATATGTGTATATATATATGTGTATATAAAGTTGTTATATATATTGTTATTATACTAGAAAGTATGTATTATGATTTATGTATATTAATATATTGATAAATTATAATATGTATGTATATATATATAATGTATGGAAATATAAATATATTTGAATAGATATATGTATATATTTAATATTTTAATTATATATATGTAAATATATTATTATTTATATCTATGTATGTATAATAATATTTTTAATATATATATGTATGTATATTTATATGTATGTATAATAAATGTATGTATATATATATATATATGTTTATATATAATATATATAATTATAAAATATATATATCAAATCTTGTGAAAATAAATATAATATGCAAGCAATTTTTCCCTTGATTTGAGAGAGGAAAATTTTTATATAAATTAAACAGTTTTTAGCGCTATTTAAAAATAAATAAAATTATCATCCGTACTTTGGCGGCTAATGATTCATATTTTAATACTAACTATATGAACATCTAGTATGTTTTTTTTTTACTTTATTTTTTCTTTTTTTTTTTTTCTCTTTTCTCTCTCTCTCTACTCTCTCCTCACTCTCCCTCTCTTCTCTTTTTTTTAATTTTTTTTCATCTTTATCTCTCTCTCTAGTGGTATCTCTTTTATACTATTTTTTACCTCTTTATTCTCTCTCTATTTTTTAATTTATTCTCTCTCATTATCTTTTTATTATATTACTCTCTGAATATTTATTAACTCTCTCTCCTTAATTTTATCTAAATTTTATAAATAACATTATATTAAAATAACTCTTTTTTCTTTCTCTGTAATCTATCTTTTCTATTTTAATTAATTTATTCTCTTCTCTCTCTCTCTAATCTCTCTCTCTCTCTCAAATATTATTTTTCTTTTTGTAAATTCTGTCTCTCCTCTCTCTTTCTCTTTTTATTCTTCTTTTTCTCTCTCTCTCACATATCTCTCTCTCTCTCTCTTCTAAATCACTCTTACATACATTCTAATCATCTCTAAAAGATCTTTTTATATCTTTGTATCCAATATACATACACACACGCACACACACATATACACTCACACCACACTCTCACACTTATATATATATGATACGCACGCACACTCAAGTATAAGCATGCAAAAAAAGTATGACAGTAATACAAAATGTTATAATGAATAACATGAATATTATATTAGAAAATAAATCTATTTAAACAGTTCTGGCTTTAGTCAAATACAGTACATACATACATACAATACTTAAGACTACATATTATGAAAATAGTTACTGAAAACATTAATAAAACTGAATAATATAACATATGGGAGATACTATTAGCAGAGTGATTATGTAAATAATATTAATGATCCTATTTTTATAATGCGTTGGTTTATTTTCAGTAAGTGAGATTATTTCTATAATTTAAAATATGTTCATATTCAAAGATTATAAATATTTTAACGATGTAAAATATTAAACTATATACACACACATATAGGATGTCTGAAAAATATCTACCAACTTAACATGATAATATGTAATATTATGACGAACAAGATTTAAACTTGTGTCCGAATACAACCGTAATCGCAATACATATTAGACAGTTCTGAGTTTAAAAACCGATGCTTTTATACATTCATACATGCACGAACCGGTCAAATCTATACACTAGGCCATACAGGTTAGAAGTCGACACTGCTTCAATAGTTTGTTCAAAAATAATGAAGCTTTCCTCTGTCCTGTTTTTTTAACATCGCGTTCTAGTAGTCAAAGTTTGCAATTTTGCCCTCAAGTTTCTATCTTGTTCATCATAATATGACATAAAAATATCTATAAAAATTTCTTCCGATGTTGTAATTTGTTGAGAAAATAGTTAAATCTTTCATTTAAAATTCAATTCTGAGTGTTATTTTGAATTAAACTTAGACACCTTTATCTCAACGGGCCGAACTCTGGCCGATTGGTTAGGGCGCTGATCGTCGGTACCGGAGTTCGTGGGTTCGAATCCCACTATGGCATGGATGTTCGTAGCCGTTCAGAATCAGCTTTAAGCAGTAGGTCCCGCTCTCATTAGCCCTCGTGTTCAAAGCAGTAGACCGTAGCGCTCCAAACCAAACCTTTATCTCAACGATGTTGTTAACAACACTGATTCTTGTACTAATTTTGGAACATGGTTGTTTAAATGGTCAAATCTTCAATTTCAAAATCAAGTCTGAGTGTTATATAGCAATTAACGTACATATTTCTTTGGAAAAAAATGATAAAAATGATAAAACATATTCTAACTTTGGAACATTGGTGGGTAAAGATTAGATCTTTAATTTCTTATTGAATCTTTTGGGTTATTTAGAAATTAATTTTTTACTTTGTAAAATACAAGTCTGCAACGGTACCAAATGCATAGGTAAAGTATTTAGTATTTATGAATATTGAAACACTTTGTATACAAAGGAAAATTCTTTAAGGATATATCGAAAAACTTTACACACTGCTTTGTCAGATTTGGAGTCTAACATTGAAAAGAAATACTGGAGAAAGTTACTAAAATAGTTTAAAAAATCGAAAAATAAAACTTTTGAGTACACACTTAGTCAATTGCTATCACAAACATTTTAAAGTTTAAAAAAAACTTTCCACACACTAAATAAAATCTGGCTTCAACAGCTGACAGAATAACTGTAGAGCACTTAACGATGGGTTATCACTTTGTAAGTTTCAGGAAAAACTTTAAATAAATATTATATTTGGAGATAAAATCCGAGGATTTCAGAAATAAAAAACATAATATAAAATGCCGAGTTGCGGCAAGAGAATGTAAACGTTGTAGGATTTTATACAAGGTGGCGTAAAATACTGGAAATTGTATTTAAGGAGACGGGAAAATATTGCAAAACATTTCCGGAAAATGTGAACTCGGAACTCTGAAACTTTTTACATGTGTTCAATGAAATATGAATTATTTTATCGCATAAAAATATGCTAAATTATATGATAATTTAAATTTGAAATTCAGTGGTTTTTAAATACGTAAATGTTTCTTCCGACTCAAACTTTTATAGACATCTAAAAAGTGTTTGATGTCTTCCAAATATATGTTAAAATAAACGTTTATATCTATTTCACCGTCATTTAGTATTAAGTTTAAATTTAGTGTAGTTGAAATGTATCACAAAAATTAAACTTTGAGATAGAAAATAATATCCTATTAAGTAACTATTCAATAATTTAACTATATCACCTTATTTGATGAAAAAATATTTTTTTAAAAATAAAGAGAAGTTAAGAGAAATATAGGAGAAAAAAAATTTAAAATCTAAACGCAAGATAGACATTAATAATGAAAGTTTTTAATTAAATTGATAAAATATTTGATTACATTTTTTAATGTCATTAAATTAAAAAAAATTAATTCTTCATATTTATTTAGTTATATATGCACAATGTATCATATTTACAGATTAATAATTTACAAAAAATTAGGTGATGTCTAATAATAACTTCTTATAATCTATGTATTAACGGATTATTGTTTGGATCGATGAATTAATCGATGAAATAACAGATAAATGTATAGTTCGATGATATAATCGATAAATTAACTGATTAATCAATGGTTGGATGAATTAATGGATGAATTAAGGTATTAATGTATGGATGTATGGATGAATTAATGGATGAATTATCGGTTTAATCTATGGATCGATAAATTCATTCATGAAATAACGGATTAATGTATGGATCGATGAATTGATGAATTAACTGATTAATGTATGGATTGTTTAATCAATGGGTGATTTAAGGGATTAATGTACGGATCTATGAGTTATTCAATGAATTAAGGTATTAATGCATAGATCTATGTAATAAGTGATTTATTAACGGATTAATGTATGGATTAGTGAGTTGTGTGATGAGTTAAGAACAATGTATCTATCCATGAATTAATGTATGAATTATCGGATTAATGTATGGATCGATAAATGTGCCACAAAATCAGTTGTATTGAATTAAATGACATTGAGGCCATTTGGGACACATTGTGTGAAATAGTGATCCATAAAATTTTAACTCTTAAAAATATTAAATTTTTTTAAAAAACACAATTTATTGAAAAAAAGCAAGACTCGAAAAAGTTTTGTCAACTGAAAAAGATAATCTGTATATTAGGATTCAGTATCAAAAGCTATGCACAAGAAAAAGAAAATAAATGAATAATCTTTAAACAAGAATAATTATCAGCAAAAATATAAAGACCGTGATTCGAAAAAAAATCTCTATTGGATATTACTCTCTTATAATGGATTAAGTCTGACACAAGTACGTTTCGCAGTCCATTACTCTTAAACCATTAGTAAAAAAAAAAAAAGATTAGCGATTCAATAGAGATTTCAAAGGATGATATATAACCACGCATGAAACTTTAAGGCTTTCATTAAATAAAAATTATTATTTTCTAGGAACTCAATGAGAGAAAAATAGTAGTAAAAAGAGTTTGTAAAGTAACTAAATATTTTACGACTGATACAAGGTATCAATATAAAACAGAAGTAAATTAGTTATGTTTTATTACATTTTATAAGTTAATAAAAATTTATTGTAAGTTATTAGAGATTCAACTTTATTAAATTATCCAAGTAAAACTAGATTAATTATATGACCTTAGTTCGTGGGTTCGATTTTTTTCGTTTAAGCTTTAAACAGTAGGTCCCGTCTCATAAGCCCTCGTGTAGCACAAAGTAGACGTAGTGCTCAACCAACCAAGTAAAACTAGATTAATTATATATTACCTTTTTATTTTTAAGTTAAGTTATAGAAATCAAAAATTAGTCTATGAGAACTATTACGTATTGTGCAAGAATAATAAATAAAATTATTCTTAAATACTCTTACTTTTTAGACTAAACTATTAATATATATATTTTATCACAAACTTTAAATTGTTATACCTTTTCTTAGAGATTTACTAGTAGAATGTCTACATTTACTGTAATCAGGGTTATTTTAAAATCTTAAACCATTGTTGTTTATAAAATGTGGATTAGGTATTGTAGATTTTTTAGACCCTTCAAGACAATATCTTATATAAAAAAAATTATTCAAATCTATGGTTATATCTATCTATCTATATATATATGTATATATATATATATATATATATACATATACATATACACATACACATACATATACATACACATACGTACACATACGTACACATATACATACATACACATACACATACACACATACACATATACACATATACACATACATATACATACATATACATACATATAATTACATATAAATACACATATACATACATATACATACATATACATACATATACATACATACATATACATACATACATATACATACATACATATACATACATACATATACATACATACATATACATACATACATATACATACATATACATACATATACATACATACACACATACATACATACATACATAGCATACATACATACTACATACATACGCATACATATACATACATACATACGCATACATACATACGCAGACATTACATACGATACAAATACATACATACATACACATACATACATACGCATACATACAACACAATACATACATACGCATACATACATAATAATACATATTAAACAACGCATACAACATATACATACATGATTGTACATACATACTCATACATACTACATATTTACATACATATGTACATACATATGAAAATATGCATACAATGTACAACATAAATACGCATACATACATACATATCATACATAATACATACATATACATACACACATACATAATACATACATTAACAATACATACTACATTACACAAATAATATAAAATAAATATAACTATTAACACTTTTTAAAAGAGTTAAGATAAGAAATTAAAACAAAGCATTGTAAACGTTTATAACTTGTAATGTTTAAACAATGTAAATGTTTGTAACTATTTATTAAATGTAAATGTTCTAAAAATAATTTTCTGTTGGAATTCACGGAAATTATTCCTACAATAAAATAATATTAAAGACCAAATTTCATCTGTATTAAAAATAATACATAAAATTATGTTAAAATTGTATTTTATTATTTGATTGTAGGTCAGTGGATCAGTTCAGTGGAAATATCGTAAGCAAAATCTTATAGCCATATTTTACATAGAATTTTAGGCATTTTTCTTAAAAATTAATAAATAACGTAAAATATCTTTTTTCCTGTAATCAGACTCAGATAAATATTTAAGTCATACATAGTGCAATTTATAAGACTGTTATGGCTAGTTACTTTGTGCCTATCCAGTGAAAAAAAACATTTTTGTTATTTTTTGGTAAAAGCTCTGCTCTTTATGTCAAAATACGAAAGAAGTATACTTTTAGTTCCGTATTCTGAAGCTTTCTAAAAAGTAATACATTATGCGACCACATTTTTGGACCATTCTCTTTAAATAGTGAGTTGGAGCTTTTAGCTGAATTTCCAGCTAAATGGAATGAGAATCGTTTTCAACCGGAAGTGGATATGTGACAAAGTAAATGGAATTTTCCACATTATGATGATATCTTATAGAATATTTTTCCTCTCGTCTGATGAATCTAATGGAAGAGATCATATACGGGTTATGTCTGGTCCATTTCTATGCATTTCGAAATATTAGGATTAAAATTCTTAAAAACATTAGTTCGATTAAATTTGCTAATATTTTTTCCCAAACTATATTATATGTGTTGAGCCATCCGTGACTTAATTTGTACCATTTCTTTTTTATAATATTTTATTATTTCCTATGTAATATTTTATTATATTCTATAAAATAAAGTTTTAAGTAGACTTGTTCAGTTCTCTTCAATGACGGCCGACTACATTTTTATTACTGCTAAGATGATTAGGTTTCACCTCGTCCAGCAGTTGTATGATTCCTGTATTATATATTCATACACATATATGTATATATTTAACTATATATATATATATATATATATATATATATATATACATATGTGTGTGTGTATTCATACTTATTATAATATATATACACATATGCTAGTATATATATATATATATATATATATTATATGTATTCATTCTTATTATAATATATATAAATATGTATATATATATATATATATATAACAAATATGTATATATATATATTTACATATATACTGATAGAATAAAAATATACCTATTTAACATTTTTTAAAAAGTTTTTAGTTAAAAGATATATATATATATATATATATATATATATATATATATATATATATATATATATATATATATATATATATATATATACACCAGCATATGTTTATATGTATTATAAGTATGAATACACACACACACACACACACACACACACACACACACATATATATATATATATATATATATATATATATATATATGAATAGATTTGTACAATTTTTAGTGTATAAGATATTGTCTTGAAGGGTCTAAAAAATCTACAATACCTAGTCTACATTTTATATTTGTATATATATATATATATATATATATATATACATATATATAATATATAATATATAATACATATAATATATATATATATATATATATATATATATATATATATTTAAATGCGCAACAGCCCCTAGGGGGCCAAGGCTTACGGTGCCAATCTCCGTTTGCGTGACCAAAGGCCCTGGGGTGCTAAGTTCCGGTTAGGTGGTCAATCTTACGTGGTACCCCCAGTGTTTAGTTCCCAAGCATGCTTGGTCCTCAATTTCTCTACCAACTGAAGGGATGAAAGGCTGATATATATATATATATATATATATATATATATATATATATAGTATAAAAATATACCTATTTAACACTTTTTAAAAAGTTATGATAAGAAATTAAAACAAAGCATTTTAAATGTTTCTCTGTTTATTAAATATTAAAGTTCTAAAAGTAATTTTCTGTTGGAGTTCACTGAAATTATTCCTACAATCAAATAATATTAAAAATAAAATTTTATCACTATTAGAATAACAAATTAACATATGTAAAATTGTATTTTATTAAATTTCATTATATTCTGTACTTTTTCTATTGTAATTCAGTAAAATACAAGAATATTTTATATGGTAAAAGAGAAAGAGGGTATTTCGTTTATGGTCGTAATTTTTTATAATATCAAAATTATTATTTGATAAATTATTTGATAACCGATATTAAACATTTCTTTAATAATAACAACGTATCTGAAGAAAAGAACTAAAAATACTTAACACCATGAACTCGTAATGAGGTATACACAATTTTTGGTCATAATTTATGATCGTAAACTGTTCATAAATAAGAACATCTTCCATATGTTAAAATATATATTGTTTAGAACAGTTTTTCAAAATGTTAGTTTTTTTTCAATTTACTAATAAATCCCTTTTTTTAATCGAAGAATCCCTTTTTATGACACTTGTAATTTCTAAAACATTTAAAATTTTTTGTTTATCATTTATATTAAGGCATTAATAAATATTTAATTTTCAAATGTTCCAAATGTCATTCAAATGTTTTATGTGGAAATAATATATGAATATAATATTAGATACTATGTTTATACATAATATGTAACACTTGAACAATTGAAATTTCATATCGTTAAATCGGATAAATTTAATTTAATGGTCCTTTACTATAACTAAATATAACTAAACTAATAAATCCTTTTTTTTAATTGAAGAATCCCTTTTTATGATATTTGTAATTGCTAAAACATTTATAGTTTTATGTTTATCATTTATATTAAAGCATTAATAAAAATTTCATTTTCAAATGTTTCAAATGTCATTCAAATGTGTGATGTGGAAATAATATTTGAATATAATAGTAGATACTATGTTTATACATAATGTAAAACTGGAACAATTGAAATTTCACATCCTTAAATCGGATAAAGTTAATTTAATGGTACAGTAGAGATTCCTCCAGAATTTATCTAATAAAAGCATACGGATATTGATAAAATAAAATAAAATCATTTGCCCCTTTCTGGAGCTTATTATTTTGTTTTATAATTTTTTTTCTTCTGGGATAAACTTTTTAAAGCACTTCAGTCTTAAGAATAGGAAAAATAAAATACTGCCTAAAGAATTCAGTATTTTTAAAGAAACATTTCGAGTAACAAAGTATAAAATTCCTTCGAAAATCCTACTTTCTAATCTATAGACATCTTTTAGACAGTTTTCGCTTCTTTTGTTTTGCTATATTTTATTGTCTTATTGATTATATTTTTAAAAAATAAAGAAAAATGTTCTTATTATAAAAACATATAAGTTTTATCTTAATATTGATATAAACTGATAAATAATAAGATATAGTAATAAAGACATAGTGTACTTCGTAATGAAAATAAACCTGAGTTGTATTAATTTATCCACTATATATATATATATTTATCCATTACTCGGAAAAAGCTTCTATTTCATACGCCAAAAGAAAATTTTTATAAAGAAATCTAATCATATTACAAGAAATTGATTTAATTATAATAGTTTGCTCTGTAAAAAAAATTCACATATGAAAAAAATTCTGAAATATAAACACCTTTATGCAATTATAGTTACTTTTTTCAGCTATATTTGTTCGTTTATTTTTAACATTTCTATAATATAAAAAACAAAATATAAAAATTAAAAAAGAAAATGGAATAAGTATAAATGCAATTTAAATTCTACATCTAGCTTAGTTTTTAAAAGTCCTCATAACCCTAAGCTGTTGATTTATTTTACTATTAATTTTGCTGTAGATTTATTAAAGGTAGTGAGTACTGATTGATTATTGAATAGACACAGAAAATGCTTTATATAAACAAGCCTTAATAATTTTCTTTTAATCTTATTTTCTATCACACGGAGAACATTTTTGCTTAGTGCGTTAAAATAATATATTTCTTTACAGATACTAAATTTAATTACATTATTTTTTAATAGTTAAATCATAAATATAAATAATATAAATTTTCTTCATCTTTTTTAATTAGTTCCAGACCTGTTTTGAAACAAACACACACATATACATATTGTCACGAATATTCGAATGAACACACCGTTTAACTTAAGATAAGAATTTATTAAAGCAAAGTAGCAACTAGCAACTTTACAAGATCGAAAAGTAGCTTACAGCTAGTGGGTATCAGCTTTTATACCCGAACAGAATATTCGAGAAATAACTAATTTACATATTAAAGAAAGATCTAGAATATTCAAGAACACAAGGAAACAATAAATAACATTTTTAAATTAAAAATCCGTACTTTGAATCAACTGCTATGGCAAGCATCGAACCCACAATCTTCAGGTCTGGATCTCGCGCTTTGACCATTCGGCCACTAAGCTCGTTGGCAAAGCTTCTTTATGCGGCAATATATATATATATATATATATATATATATATTATATATATATATATATATATTTATTTATTTATTTATTTATTTATTTATTTATTTGTTAACCGAAAAAAGAATAATGTAGGTAAGGCCTTTTTTTCTGTTAATTTTGTAGAACTATTTTCTATATTGAATGTGGTGACTTAATGTAATATTCGCAGAACATATATTGATAAATTACCAATCAAGCAAAGCATATATTTCTTAAATGAAATTTTCATAGTTTCTTCAAATTATTTAATTCAGTTTGTTCAGTTTTAAATCAGTAATTAGTTTCATATTAATTAATTCAGCAAGTATGTATAAATATATATATATGTAATATAAAAACTATATAATATTTATATAATTTATTTATATTTGTTTTTTTACTTATAATTTCTGATCAACAAATATATAGTCCTCGAGAACTTTTTTTAGGAAATATATTCATGTAGAAGCCATGCCCTTTGATTTTAGTTGTAATACACACTTCTACGATGTTTCCAAGTAACAAGCAATGTTTAGAGGTACCCCTTAATAACGGACTATTATGTGTGTTTAAAAATATTGCTTAATTCTTTCTAGACTCAAATAAAAATTGGAGAAATATAGAAATAAAAGGATAAGTGTCCCAGCTTGCCCTCTAATTTCGGATGGCCATTTTCCTCCTTTAAAATTTTGACCTCAAAGGGATTTCGATGTTTCCTATTCAAACTATAGGAACACCAGGTGTTTTCTAGATTTAACAGCGTTTTTAAACATTAATTGAACGCGGGTGGGAAAGCATTCATAAAATATTTTAAATTAAGGAAAAGTATTTAAATTTTAAAGAAATTTCTAGAGAAGGTGCCATATTTCGAACGTTAATTGAATCTTTTCCATTTTGTGTTAAATTTGTTTATTACAAAGACAATTTTACAAGATAATTTCAGGAGAGATGTAGCAGTTGCTTATTTCTAAAGTCTGACACTAGGTTCCATGTGTGGGGAAATATTTTTTTAATAGTGGTTATGAATTTTATGATGCCTATATTTTATTTCTTTCGAGTGTTTGTGTAAAAAATGTTCTTATAATAAATCATGAGAGGTGATTTTGTATTATTTTAATTATACTCTTATATAATACATAGCCTAAACTATATATAGCTTAAACTTTACAACTTTGATAGACATTATATGATCGATACATGGCAAGAATTAGACTCTCTCTATCTCTCTTTATCTCTCTCTGTCTATCTCTCTATCTCTCTCTCTATTTCTCTCTCTCTATCTCTCTATCTCTCTCTCTCTCTATCTCTCTATCTATCTCTCTATCTCTCTATCTCTCTATCTCTCTATCTATCTCTCTATCTCTCTATCTATCTCTCTATCTCTCTCTCTCTCTCTCTCTCTATCTCTCTCTCTATCTCTCTCTATTTCTCTCTCTATCTCTCTCTCTCTCTCTCTCTCCTTCTCTCTGTGTGTGTGTGTGTTTGTTTGTTTGTTTGTTTGTCTGTCTGTCTGTCTGTCTGTCTGTTTGTTTGTTTGTTTGTTTGTTTGTTTGTTTGTTGATAAATTTAAGTAAATAATAAACAGAAGAGATAAGGTTTAGAAACAAATATGAGTTCTTCTTAATTTAGTAACTATACTGTATAATATGTATAACATTAAAGAAAGTGAATATTTTATAATGCATATAAAGTAGTTATTATATATATATGCATCGTATATTTATTCATATGGATGAAAATAGCTTAATATTTTCTTCTATAAACAATTATTCTTTTATACATATAACTTAAATTTTATTTTTTTAGGTTTATTAGGACATTCCTTAAGAAATGGAAGCTGTGAAGATAACATATATTAAAAAGAACTTTTGTCAGAATAAAGACTGTTTTACGAATGAAGTTCTGCAAACAGCAGAGAATGAAAGAGGATTTCGGAAGTAATCAGTGAAAGACATTTTTTAGACAAGTATTTGTAAATTTAAAGAATCGGAAGTTATTTATTGCATTGGATCTGACGTGTGTTTGACGAATCTAGAAAATATTTTGCTATATGTGAAGGCTTATTGTGCATGTAATGAGATAAATAAACCTGAATTATACAATGCTAATGGTAAAGAAATATTATAATGCAACATAAAATTGCTTTAATTTGTAGATGCTTGATTATCTATTTTTAAATGGAATAAACATACGTTAAAGAAAGCGAAGTTATTTGCTAATTAGACGTGACTTAAGAAATTAAGCTTTTGAAAATTATTAAAGATATGACAATTGATATTTTAACTCTAATATACCAGGTATACTTTCTTTGATGTTTATAGAGCAGTTTTAAAGTACTTTAAGTTATTGATATGTACATAAAGTATGTTTATTAATTTAATTTTACGTTTAATAATAATAAAGAAGCTCAATGGTTTTAAAAGTTTTTAAATCTGAAAAGAGAAAAATATATACATATAATGGAATTTAGAAGTTCTGTTACGCTGTAAAATAACTTAGCTATTTTTATCTACGAACTTGTGTACTATAAATAATATTGGAATAATTTACTAGCAAAAAACATTCCGTTCTAATACATTTCGTAAAATACAGCTATAAATTACAAGATTCTAAACTATATAATCATATTATCTTTACTGAATATATCTGCTGTCGTGGAAAACTCGCTTCTGAAATATTAAGAATAGATCGAAAATCAGGTTTATAACGTATAGATTCAAGATTGTTCATGATTTTTAATTGGGCTTAAACAATATACCAATATTAGTTGTTATAGTAGTTGTAAAAGTATTTACTAAGCTCTTTATCTCGTAGTGAAGTAGAATAAAATAACGTAGATGGATTAGTAATTTGCTGTATATTTTTTGGTAGATAGATAAATGTTACATGTATTTATTGTGTCTCTATCAGTATACAAATGTAAGCTTCGATGAAGTAATGCTATAGTGTTTACCAGTACATTAAATTAGTAATTATTTGAGATTTTTAAAAACATCTAAAACTTGAAATAGCTGAATTAGATGCAACGCTGAAGATTTTTAGAAAAGTAAAACATTTGTGATAAATTTCTACAAATTGCTTAGAAATAGCCAAAAGAGAACGGCAAAACAAATTCAAAAAATTTTTATAATATGTAATTAGACTAAGCATTTAAGCAAACATAAGAAAAGCCTATACATTGGTTTTTACTATAGAGTTATGAACTAAAAAAAGAACTAACATTGTTTGAAAAAATATTACAGGTTTATCAAAAAGTCTGAAAACCCTCATTCGGTCTTTTAAGTAGAAACAAAAAAAAGGCATATTAGGAAAATTTCTTAGAGAAGATAAACTTTGAAAAAATATCAGTAACCGAATAAGACTTTGAAATCCAAAGAACTTTCACTATAATCTCTATTTTACTTACATTTGAATCTTAGATGGAATGTTGGATTTAAAATATTTTACTATATTCTTTAGCTCCGACTAAAAAGGAAATATTTTTTCACTTGAAAACTCTAAAACATCAGTTTAGAGCATAATCAAAACTCAGAAATTTGAACAGTGAGAGCCATTCTGATATTATTAAAAGTGATTTGAAACATATTGGAAAATCATTGAACTGAGAAATACTTTATTTACTGCTATATCATCGTGTATTAATATTAAATATAGTTTTCTAAACTTAAGTAACACAACATAAAGTAATTTTTAAAAGCGAAGAAACGATGTTTGAAAGAAATTAAACCCATAGAACGTTTTAACACAATATACGGAATTCAAAAAGAAAAAAAATAATTGAAATATTAGTATTCGATATCATTGAAAATTCACTTCAAAAATATTATACAGAGTGAAAAATAATTTGATAAATTATACAAGAAGCATTTATAGTCTTGTTCAGTATAAGAATACAAGCAATTTTGATTAAAAAAATACATTTTCAGTTCAAAAGATTTTAACTAATAAGAAAATTTACATCACAATTGCATTGTTTCTTTTTCTGAACATATTTTCTGACTTGTTATTGCATTTGGAGTACCACCAATAACTCAATCAATAGTACTGAAATCAAGAAAGAAAAAAGCTGGAAAAGTATATTATTTAAAGATTACTGAAATATAAATATATAGAAGTCAGTTGTTTAGTCTGACATTGCTGTCATAATTTAAGAAAATTTGAACCATTGTAAAATAATAATAAAACCATAAATAAAACCATAAATATAGAAATAACGTTAAATAAAACCATAATTAAAAAACTTGCAATTAGTTATTCTAGTAGACAAAAATATCAAGAAGAAAACAAATTATAAATTGTGTTTCATTTATGGAAAACTGAGCTATTCATAAATTTAAATAAGGCAGTATTTTTAAATCTTCGATATTTGAGGCTTAACGTCAGAAAAAAAAATCAGTAAAAAAGTTTACAGATTATAACTGCAATAAAAACGTTAAAAATAATTCAAATATTTGAAAAAATATTTTATTTAAAGAAAAGTGCAATGTACATAAATCTGAATCAGGCAGCGTCTTCGATATCTGCGGCGTAAGTGCGGGAGGAGCGTTAGGGCGATCTGGTGCTCTCCGACTAAAGAAGAACATTGAAGCATCGCCTAATCCCTTATCGTGGCTCTTCCTCGCCAAGAGTCGTGGCTTTGATTAGCGAGTACCGCCAGCAGAGGTATCGGAGCGTGTGGTTTCGCGAGGAGCATGGATCCCGTTCCAATCCGCATCAGATCAACCACGCCAACAATAACGTCGACCGCCACATAGCGGCTCGCGAAGCTCTACAAGGGAGCCCTGCACCTCGCAAAACGGCTGCCATTCCGCTAGAACTCAGCCGGATAGAGTCCGGCCAGAGTTCCGGCTTCAATCCGGCCCAGCTCTCCAGGACCAGCCTCTTGGGGAAGCCGCTCAAGTCCGGCAGGCACAGGGGACCCAGGTACCGCAAATCCCAAGCCCTGGTGTACAACTTTCTAGAGAGGCCGAGAGGCTGCAGATCCGTCGCCTACCATGTATTGCTGTGAGTACTAAATTCTATCTCTTTCATGCTTTTCCTTAACCCATATTGGACCGCTGTCCTATAAACAGGACAGCAAATAAAATTCCATTTAATAATAAAGTTATAAATACTTTCTATCTGTAATTATTTTCAACATCTTTAAAATAGACAAGCTTTAGCATACTAACAAAAACATTGAGAAATCCAATTATATTGTGTTGTAAAATCTATTTTCCACAACCATTTAAAAATTGCCATTTTTTAATCTTTAATTTTATATCTATTATTATTTTTTGTGGAGATTACTAGTAGTTTAAAAACGGAGCTAAAAATGTAGCTGAAAGTTTTCGTTCAAATATATATTTTGCAAATTATTATGGAAGGTACAGTTGCAAGATGTTCATGAAAAATAAACCTGTAAAATTTGTACCATAAATTATAGATGTTATCATCCTACAACGGGTATCCTTTTTGTATTATCTCATACCAAAAATGTCAGTTCAAGAACTGCAAGAGAAAACCAACAATAGTATGCTTAAAATGTAAATATGTTGGACTTTGACTGTTTCCCCAAATTTCAGATATGAATCAGCCTAATGCCACGTAAGTGATAATTGTTAAATTTTAGTAGTATATTGGACCATTGTCCTATTTATAGGACAATTACTTAAAAAATTAATTGGTAATTACTTAAAAAATTAAAAATATTTTTTCAAAATTTTCGTTTTATATGCTTAGCTACACCGTATTAATGATATAGATATACTTTTAATATCTTACAGAAATATTTAGTTGGTGTGGTGAAATATGGATTAATAAGGAGCTATATTTCGGAATGAACTGTTTATACCGTTGAAGAAACAAAATAGTTGAAAAAAAAAACAGGTTACTAATTATGTAGCAAAGTTAAGTGAAACTTATAAGGTTGCTGTCATCTAAAGCGATCAATATATTTTGTAAAAAAAATCAAGGGAATCTAAACTAAAACGTAGCTTTAAACTTTTTAAAGGTTTTTTAGAACATTTTAAAAAGTCAATTGTTATAAAATTCAAACATATCAAAATGGGGTATAGCATTACTAGTCTTATTTTGTATCCTGCTTCAATAACTTTTAAAATAAAGTTTAAGTTCATTTAACACTCTTTAGCTCTCTTAAAGACTAAATAAAAAATTTGTTAGAATGAATATTTTTAGGAATAAAAATCTTAACTTAAAAAAAACTATTACAAATATTTTGTACAGAAAAATGGATATTTTAATTATTTTCTTATTAAATTTTCAGTGGTAACAATTATGTTTAATTTTAAATTATGAAAAGTATCGTATAAATAAGTTATCCTATCATACGCCAAAAAGATAAGCATAAAATGTTTTCAATTTAGATAATTAAGTATGTAATAATATCTTCAAAAAATAATTCTTTACTTGAAAATTCATGAGTAACTTTAAATCACACACTGATTTAATAGCTGTCCAAAATAGGTTTTATATTATGGAATGAATTGTGTTTACTACTGAAGAAACAAAATATTTTAAACAAATCTAATAATAAAAATTAACTGTCGATTCAAATTATTGCTAAATGAATCTGTATCTCGGTCTGAATGAGTTTTCCCATTGAAGAATCGATGTATTTTATAAAATCTAGATTACAAATTATCTAGCAAAAAATTCAAGCAAAGCTTTTAAGGTTTCTTTCATCAAAAAAACATCAATACATTCCGTAGTAAAAAATCGGAAGAAACCAGACTCATGCATGCACACTAAAAGGTTTTTTTTTAAAAGATATTTTTCAAAACGTTGAAGTTTCAATATTTATCATATAAATAAATTAATATAAAAATAAGGTGTAACATTATTATTATTGTGTAAAGTGTATTGTATTATATTTCAGCGTATGCCTATTTATGTACACAGAAGAATATTTTAATTTTCTACAGAAATTTTTGAGAGTAAATAATATCTATATAAATACATACTTTAAAATGTAAGGTAACATTATTGTTATCATTATTGCTTAATGTTTATTGTTCATTTATTTAATTAAATACTTCTAAAGTGTTTTAAGTAATAATTCATAATTAGTTTCTGAAATAAAAACATTATAAAGTAAATTGAATTGTGTTGTCTAATGAAGGAGCGAAACAAATTACTAAATTTTAGAATTTAAATAATCCGGGAAAACAATTCTGTGATACTTTTAAGGTTTCTTTAGATGAAAGAGATTAAAGATCAAAATAGCCGATAGTAAAGAAAATTCTAAGAAATCCTAACTCAAATGCATATTAAAAGATTTCATAAAAATACAAATAAAAATGGGGTGTAATTTTGTTATTACTTAAATTGTTTTAAAGTGTTTTAAGTAATAATTCATAATTAGTTTCTAAGCACACACTCGTTTAATATTTTTCTGAGATAAAAACATTATAAAGTAAATTGAATTGTGTTTTCTAATGAAGAAGCAAAACAAATTACTAAATTTTAGAATTTAAATAATCCGGGAAAAAGCAATTCTCTGATACTTTTAAGGTTTCTTTAGACGAAAGAGATTAAAGATCAAAATAGCCGATAGTAAAGAAAATTCTAAGAAATCCTAACTCAAATGCATATTAAAAGATTTCATAAAAATACAAATAAAAATGGGGTGTAATTTTGTTATTATTACTTAAATTGTTTTAAAGTGTTTTAAGTAATAATTCATAATTAGTTTCTAAGCACACACTCGTTTAATATTTTTCTGAGATAAAAACATTATAAAGTAAATTAAATTGTGTTTTCTAATGAAAAAGCAAAACAAATTACTAAATTTTAGAATTTAAATAATCCGGGAAAACAATTCTGTGATACTTTTAAGGTTTCTTTAGACGAAAGAGATTAAAGATCAAAATATCCGAGAGTAAGGAAAATTCTAAGAAATCCTAACTCAAATGCATCTTTAAAGACTTCATACAAATACAAATAAAAATGGGGTGTAATTTTGTTATTATTATTTCAATTGTTTTATGCGAAATGTTTATCACTTTATCCACATATTAAGTATATTGTCTCAGTAAACTATAAATTAATTTTAAATGAATGTAGCATACTTTAACTGATAATTCGCTAATAATTTTACAGGGTCGTAAAAATTGTTGTTTATAAATGATGGGTTTGTATTCTTGAAAAAAAAAGGTATTGATGGAACTAAATAGTTATAAAATTTCAAATAATATAACTAAATTACATGAAATTTCTAAAGTTGTTTTCCCTAAGAGAAATCAATATATTGAGCTAAAAATACCAAATTCATAAATGTATCTTAAATCATTCATAAAATTAGTCTTAGAAAATTATCAGAAGACAATATTTGTCACATAAATACAGACATACTAAATTGTGGTGCAATATTATTATTATTGTATAAAATATATTTCATTTTTTATTCGTTTCTATTATTATTTATTTTTATTATGTTTAATTTATGTACAAATTGAATATTATGCTTCAGAAAGCTTGAAATACAATTTAAATTATTTTAATATGCATTAAATAATAATTTATAAATAATTTTAAAGTCCGTCTACGTATCAAAATTCTTCTAAATTAAGTATTTTATATTGGGGATTTAGTTGTTTATTCTGATAAGGGAACAAAGAATGTTATATTACCAACGTTCTTGCACTGTTAAGTGATACTTTTAAGGTTTCTTTCAGCAAATCAGAACAAAATATTTAGCAAACATAAAATCTGAAAGAAAGGGAACTCATAAACGCATATTACGGCTTGTATAAAAGATATTTCAAAAATGTATTAAAAACAATATTTTCTACAGAAATAAAGACGAATAAAAATATTGTGTAACATTATTATTATTATTGTGTAAAATAGTTGTTTACTTTACGTATATATTAAGTAAATTTTAAAACAATTTTAAATGAATTTATGATGCTTTGATTAATTATACAGGAGTAATAAAGGTAAGGCCTACTCTAAATTTTAACAAAATTAAAAAATGTATTACCTAGTAAAGTATTAAAATTTATTTATTTTTATTTTATATATAAATAATTATAGAATACAGACACAAAATTATTTTGTTTTCAACTATGAGCTGCATATTTCAAGAATGAAAAAAAGTTAACAAAACAAAACAAAATAACCCTACGTCTTGCAAATAATAAATATTTCACTTGTGTATTTTTCATTAAAATATTTCCATTATAATGGATAAAACGAAGTTATTACTCAGAAAATTCTGTTTCATTTATTATGAAAATTTATTTCTATCAATATCTGTTATAAGATTGATGAAATGCACTGATATATTCAATAACGAGAAGTGATTAAAATTGGAATTCCACGAATACCTTACGATTAAAATAAAAAGGATAACTGTGTTGAAATACTCTAGATTAAACATTATGACGAAATATTAGGTAAGAATGTCAAAATGGGGTAATTATTCTTAAATATCTTTGCTCCTAAGGATTTTATTAGAGAATGTTCCAATTAATTTTGTATTTTAGCATGATGCTGAAGATATTTTTATTAATGATTTTCCGTCTATACTACTTAATTGCACATAAATGACATCTTACGAAGAATATAGATAAAAATGATTTTGTTTACAGCTAAAGGTATATATTATTGGTTTGTTTAAGAATAAGTTTTTCTAGTAGTAAATTTTGATATCTGTACGTTTTTTTCAAATATCTAATACAATAATAAAATTGAGTTATGTAAATGAAAATACTCATAACTTATATAAAGGAATGATAATTCATTGACTACTATTTATACACTTTCTTTACATTTCAAAATGCTTTTGTGCATTTGTAAATGCCTTTACAATTGGTTTAATATAGAAATTTCAATAAACGAAGCATTACTTTTATCATTAAAATAAAATGTGTGTATAATTTGAGTTACTCAAGACGTAAGTACTGCTTTTATCGATAGTAATGTAACCCACTCATTGATATTTATTCTGAGTATACTGCCTTCCCTCCGTCAATGGTTGAAATACTTAGAATAAAATGAAGCACATTTATCGAAATCTGTGATTGCGCTTTGTGTACAGTGTTATATTACGTGTATCTTAGCTTCCTTCACTACTTGAAAACGTTGCATTTCCTCATGAAATGAGATCTTTGGCTTATTGAAATAGTGAAGAGGCTTTTTACAACTTTTCAGGTTTAAAATGGCTTTTAAAGTCATGAATGGAGAAATCGTTTATAATCTACGAAATAAATTCATGGACATTGTAAAGCATTTAGATTTCATTTCTGCTTTCCTTTATTTCAGGAGATTTTAAAATTTTTGACTTTCTTATGCAGTTTTCATTTTTACGCAAAGATTAGCCATAACATAATCAATTTGTGATAAAAGATATATCCCTGTTTTAAGACGGTCCGGAATTTATTAATCTTGAAATAATCACATTTTTTATTTTTTTAATGAGAACATTCTACAGAAATAAAAAATCTAACAATGTAAATCTCATGCTTCTATGATAATCACACAAAGATATATTTTATTACATTTTTATACATATTTTTAATTTTATAATGCTAGTCGATATCCCTCCCGATTCATGTGGTAATTATCCTTGAAAAATATTTGCGTATAAAAATTATTCTGTGTGCTAACCAGCTATATCTTATAAAAATGAATTTGTTTTAATGCTGAAAAAATGTTATTGTTGTTTTGCATTAATATCATTAAATTAATCTTAAAGTAGTGCAAAATGTAGCAAAAGATTAATATTTCTTAAACGAAGAATATTAAAATATCTAAGGCCAATTAATTTAGAAGGATTTTTTGTACTTAATCGGTTTAAATTGATATATATCAAATTTTATTTTAACTACATAGATGAAACAAATACACCCAATAAAAATATTTCTATAAAATCGAAATTTTTACTTTATTTATTATTAAAAAATTTTTTAATCAATATTTTTATTATAATCAAGAAAATTGAGCTTATATTTTTCCTATAAAAAATTAAAAAAATTAAAAGTGCTATTTATTCATGAGTTTATCACATTAAAATTCATTTTAAAGTTTTCAATTTTTTAAAAATTAAATTTTAAAATTTGAATATTATCCTTTTAATTATTAGACATTTTATATGTATACACATATTTGAGGAAAAGAATAAATTAAAATCTAATATAATTGAAAATGTCATTGAAATTTTTAAAATTAAAAAAAAAGACTTTCAAAGTTTCAGTCTGTTTCTTACGATTTTCCTTTTTTTTTTTTTAGACTACAAAGCTAAGTCTTCCCATAACTTATTTGTGATAAATGAGAAATGCGTATTTTCCCCTGCATGTCTGTCTCGGTCTAACTTGTCTAAATTTCGGATGTCCAATTCAACTGAAATTTTTCTAGCAATGAATAGTTTGTTACAATACAGGAGTCTGTCGTAAATTTATACTCACTATAGATAAACTTATTTAATTCAATGCATCGATTTCTAACCTTTTTTTATACTTGATCATACATGTTAGCAGTTCAGTGTTAAAAAGCCCGATTTTCACGAGAACTGCTCGGGCACGATTTCAGGTAAGATAATTTTATTCATCTTCTAATTTCAAATTTATTTTCCTGTTATGTAGCTATAATAAAGAATTATATAGGTTTTAAAGCTTGCATAATTTGTTTTTAACTTGATAATTAACTTACGCTCTCCATTGAAATTTTCTGTTTTTTAACATTAAAAAATACACTGCGAAAAGAAATTCATAACTTTCTGTATTTATTTTGTTTATAATCAAAACTTTCTTCGGAATAGCATTTTTACAAAATTTTAGAAAAATTGTTTATTTTGTCATTTCTAGTAAAATATTTTTAAATATACGTATTATTTGTTCATAAAGCGAAATAAAAGGAAATTTTACAACAAATATTATTTCACTTACATATATTTTTACAGATATTCTTTTACTTACATGCAAAATAACATTTAAAAATATGTATTAGAAACAAAATTTTTATATCAAAAGCTAAATTTAATTTTTTACTGTTTGATTTTCAGTAACATTTAAAATAGTAACTTATTTATAACGAGAAAAATACTAAAACAATAATAAATTTTTAGTTTTTAATAAGAATTTAACTTTATTAATCTTGTAATATATTTTATAATCTTAAAGTATTTTACAGATTAAAAAATATAGTTAATCTTCAGTTTTATAGAAAAATTTAATCTAAAATATAAAGATTCAAAATGTTACCTTGCATTTAAATAATTTTTCCTTTTTGGTGCTTACATTTTGTACTTTTTAAACAATATATTTCTTGAAAAGACAAAACTAAATTTTTATTTTACCATAAATCGTAAAAGAGATGACGTTAGAAAATATTTTTGGCTTGAAAGTTAAAATGCCCCCCCCCCTGTATGTTGAAAAGGGACACTTTACGTGCAAGATAGACAAAATAAATTACATAAAGTTAAGCATTTTAAATTTCTTGATGACAATTCTTTAAATGTTTGCTGTTTTTATAATTTTTAGTGTTATCTTAATGAAGGTTTTTTAAAGGCATGAAATACATAGAAAATGATTTTACGAAGCAGTTATTGTAAAAATATCTATAATATTTTTCAGCTACTATTTTGATATAGTTTTCACTCTACGACATTTTTTAATTTTTACTAAAGATTTTAATTACATAAATACAATCCATATATATGAGTTCTATTTATAGTAGGAGTGTTTTCAACCTTTTTAAAAGGTAAAAGTAAAATAAATTTTTGCCCCACCAAAAAGCAAAATTTTTCAAGAAATCTTTAAAAGAGCCGTAAATTAATGTCCTTGGTATATTCTGAAAATTTTGTAAAAAAATTGAATAGATCTACAGTTATGTGTGTGTGTGTATATGTGTATATGTGTATGTGTATATGTATATGTGTGTATATATGTGTGTGTATGTATGTATATGTATCTATGTATGTGTATGTGTGTGTATATGTGTGTATGTATACGTGTGTATGTATGTATATGTGTGTATATGTGTTATATATATATGTGTGTGTGTATATATATGTATAGGTATATATATGTATATGTATATGTCTATATATATATGTGTATATATATATATGTGCTTGTGTGTGTGTGTATATGTATGTATATGTATATATGTATATGTATATATATGTATATGTGTATATATATGTATATACATGTATATGTATATATATATATGTATATGTATATATATGAATGTATATATATATATATATATATATATATATATATATATATATATATATATATATATATATATATATATATATATATATATATATATATATATATATATATATATATATATATATATATATATATATATATATAAAAAAAATAAGATCCGTAATTTACATATTTAATATTGATTTAATAACTTCTGTTCATAAATTAAGTTAATGGGGTTTGAGAGGTAATTTTGATTTTCCCTCCAAACACGCTATAGATTTAATTTAGCCTCTGTCTGTACTTCTTTGACCAAGTAAACGCGTTTTCTTTAGACATGGGTATTTTTTATCACATAATCAATTATCCTAAGGGGTTATTCGTTTTCTTTTTACTCGAGAAATCCCTACTTAAGAAGTGTTTGTACACGATGTTGTAAAAGTTTTTTTCTGTGTTCATTTGATGTATTGTCACCAGAAATAATATTTGTTGTGTTTTTGGATGGATCTTACCCATATTTCATATGTGTGCGTGCGTGCTTGTTTGTTTGTTTGTTTGTTTTGAGATGTACTTCACGATGGGTGCTTGCACTCATGTCCAATAAAACTGATACCGTTTCAGCTAAAGACCTTTGTCAAGATAACGTTAGAGGAGGGGTTCGCACTCCATCATAGGGACAGGACAAATTGAGCTAGCATGAAGTTATATGTAGAAGACCCTTAACACCTGGGTCAACATCTCAGTCAAAATCTGTGGGAAAAATCTGCTTTCATCAGCGTGCATCTCCTTTTTGTTTGGAAATTTTCTAAATTGTCCGCTAGGCCAATGTAGAATTGGGTTCGCCCCTTTCACTAAGGGCGAAAAACTGTAACCCCAGTGGCAGGATAGGGGTTAAAAAAAGGAATGCGATAGGACTCTGATAACTTTTGCCTTTGATTTAAGATTTGAAAACCCCTGAGAATTTTCTTGGGGTTCTTAGGAGTTTTACACAAAATGCCCACATTAGTTTCCTGATCCAGTTTACTTTTCCTAACACACACACACACACACACACACACACACACACACACATATATATATATATATATATATATATATATATATATATTCTTTGGAATTTAGTAATTTCCTTAGTTTAAAGACTTCTTTCTTTGGAAACAATTCTGAGTATATCTATCGAAGTAGGTCTAAAAGTATGTTTCTATCTCATTGAACTGTGAAAGGTAACTAACTTCGAACTGAGGGGCTTATATATGTTAATCATTTTATATTGATTCTTATTACCACCATAACAAACAAATCGATTATTATTAGTTACTAATTAAAATATTTCAAATTTCTTTACATTTTTATGAATATTTGAAGTACTACAAATGTATATTAACTGTCACAGACCTTCTAAACTTATTTATATTAAAGACCCTCAATAAAAACTTTTTTTAGATTGAATATTTATAGGAACAAAATTCTTAACTTAAAAAAATTATAACATATTTTATACAGAAAAATATTTAAGAAAAATATTAAAGAATATTTTAATTCTTATTATCTTATGAAATTTTTAGTTGTAACAATTATGTTTAATTTTAAATTCTGAAAAGTATTGTATAAATAAAAATTATTCTATCATACCCCAAAAAGACGAGCATAAAATGTTTTCAATTAAAATAATTAAGTATGTAATAATATCTTCAAAGAATATTTTTACTTGGGAATTGTAAGTAATCTTAATTTAAATAAATAACAAACATTTGTATATTTCAATCTGGTTGAATTTAAATAAAATATTTGATAGAATATAATATTCTGATAGTTCACATTACCATTAATATACTTCGTTGTTTCAAGCGTACAAGAAAATTTTAGTTTCGTCTGAGGTATATTTTTACAATTAAATGCGGTGACAAGTATGAAGAGTAAAGAGGGAAAAGTAAAGCCTTTCAACACTTGCGGCCAATCTTACGTAACGATCCCTGTTTGACATATTTTTATGTAATTAGCTGAACTTAATTAGTGTTTGAGAAATGCAAATAATTCTGTGACGGAATATGCCTTTGGCAATACAGGGAAGGGTTTCTTTAATTATGTGAGCTACTGAAAGCTAACACCTGTTATCCCATAGACATATTTGTTTCTATAACTCTTGTATATAGTTTGAAGTAACATGTCTTTCTTTTTCTAGGTGAAATTAAGTTTTGTCGTTTCATCGTAGTTATGAAAATTGCGCTTATAATAATTTGAACTGAAATATTACAATTTAAAGGGACATAGCACCTTTCGTACTAAATAGTCTTCCTTAAAACATCTGATTTTCTATTTTACATACGATAAAATGTTCTACTCTGTTTAGAATAATTTATTTACTACGTTTTTAGTAAGGTTTTAATTTTATCAAAATGAATTAGTTTTGTGGTATTAATCAGAACTAAAACAAATCATTATAGATACAAATTAAAAAAAAATCCCTTAAAATAGCTCTTAAAATTTGTAAATTAAATACTATTTTTATATAAAAGAGAAGTCAATTATCTTTTTAATTCTATAAACCTCAGTTATATTAAAACGAGCAACATATCACATTTTAATGTATGATGAAGACCAAACTATGATTTCAGTTTCTTAGGAGTTTTATTTTATTTCAGTTTTAATATGTCAGATACCTTGAAAGGTTAAGTTATTGAATTAAGCAGATAATTATTTTTACAATTAAATGCGGTGACAAGTATGAAGAGTAAAGAGGGAAAAGTAAAGCCTTTCAACACTTGCGGCCAATCTTACGTAACGATCCCTGTTTGACATATTTTTATGTAATTAGCTGAACTTAATTAGTGTTTGAGAAATGCAAATAATTCTGCTACGGAATATGCCTTTGGCAATACAGGGAAGGGTTTCTTTAATTATGTGAGCTACTGAAAGCTAACACCTGTTATCCCATAGACATATTTGTTTCTATAACTCTTGTATATAGTTTTGAAGTAACATGTCTTTCTTTTTGGAGGTGAAATTAAGTTTTGTCGTTTCATCGTAGTTATGAAAATTGCGCTTATAATAATTTGAACTGAAATATTACAATTTGAAGGGCATAGCACCTTTCGTGCTGAAGTCTTCCTTAAAACATCCGATTTTTTATTCTACACACGATAAAATGTTCCACGGTGTTTAGAATAATTTTTACTATATTCTTAGCAAGGTTGTAATTTTATCAAAATGAATTAGTTTTGTTGTATTAATCAGAACTAAAACAAATCCTAATATATACATATTGAAAATAAAAAAAACCCCATTATTCGCAAAATAATTCTTAAAATTTGTAAATTAGATACTATATTTACATAGAAGAGAAGCCAATTATCTTTTTAATTCTATAAACCTCAGTTATATTAAAACGAGCAACATATCACATTTTAATGCATGATGAAGACCAATCTATGATGTCAGTTTCTTAGGAGATTTATTTTATTTCAATTTTAATATGTCAGATACTATTAAAGGTTAAGTTATTGAATTAAGCAGATAATTTTCTTAAAATTTATATAAACTTTAATTTCTTATATACTTGTTGTTATTTCTCGTGTAAATGAATTCTATTTTTTTCACTCATTCATACTTTTTTTTTAAAGTATAGTTTACTTATATAAAATCAAATAATCTTCTCAAACATAACTCCAAAATTTCATTTTGAAAAGAGAAAATTTTTTGTTTTATGATGAATCAAAAATTGTTAAAGGGGACATTCCCAAAAAGTATTTTGTCCCCTTGAACAGTACTGGATTTTAGATTAAAAAAAAATACACAGCATAAAAACGATTTATTTCAGAAAGAGATGATATTGTTAAAATAATTATCTATCAAAACTTGAAAATTTAAATTTAGTGTTTTAATTAACAAATGATAAATAAGATACAAATACTTTAAATATATACTTATACACACACACACACACATATATAATACACATATATATATATACACATAATATATTTATATCAAACACACACAAATATATATAGTTTATTAAATATATATAAAAATAAAGATGAGGGAAGGGAGTACACAAAGATAATATGCATTTATTATATATATATATATATATATATATATATATATATATAGCGAAGAGAGAGTGGAGAAAGGTAGGAAATAACAGAGGGGGAGAAAAAGTGAGGGAGAGAGGGAGAGGGAGTGGATGGAATGCACATATATATATATATATATATATATATATATAAATATATATATATATATAAATTATGTATATGTTTATACATGTAATATATATATATATATAATAATATACATGTTATGTATATATATAATACATTTATATATTATATATATATATATATATATATATATATATATATATATATATATACACATATACAAAACCTATTTCTTAGAAATGAAACTTTAGACTTTATATATTTTGGTTTTCTAATCTCAATGCAAATGTGAGACAATTGTTCTCGAATGTTGACCATGCATAAAACATGCTTGGATTTTGTAGTTTTCAATGACGAAGTTTTCGGGACTTGGAAATTTAAAAGACCACAAAAGAGGAAAATACTTCTGATTATCATGCATTAGAAAAACGACTTTCACAGAAATATTCGATAGCTGTTTGAGTGTTATTATCGGTTTTCTCAAAAATAGCAATTTTAGTAAGCAAAATATGAATATTTCTTTTTAAAATAAATCATGTGTATTCTTGCTAAAAATATCTCAGTAAATTTCTAATATTTGTACAAAAAATGTTTAAGGGCATAAAAAGACTTCAACTTTGATATTAATCAGAATTAAATATAAGATATCATCATATAAAGAAAATATTTATACTTGTGCGAAAGTTATTTTTTATGAGTAGACAAATTATACAACTTACATAAAAATAATATTATTATGAAATTCAAAACATTTGCAAGTTGAAATAAAATAAGTGTTTTTTTATAATCAATTTTAAGTAAAGTATTTGTTAATTAAACAAAAAATTAAAATATACGCTATACAGAATGTATTTATTATATTTAAACTTATTTTTAAAATATTTAAAGGCAGAATTTTATTTTATTTATATTTAAAAAAGTATTATATATTATACAAAATAGATAAATAAATTATATATTTTGTTCCTATTTTGAATATATAAAAATATTTTACCATATTATATTTCATATATATTTATATATGTTATATATATATATATATATATATATATTATAAAATATAATAATTTTATATAAATATATATATTTTCGATATTTTTAAAACTTATTTAGTTTCTATATACATTCAAAAACATTTTAAAGTATATAATATATATTTATAACAGAAAATTGCATAGAAAGTGATTTATATTTCTGCATAGAAGAGAAGAAAATAACAATTTCAGAAAAAAAAAGAGAGGAAAATGTATATTGTACTTTTATATTTTAAAATAAGAATAATGCCAATTTATAATAATATATATATTCTATATGAATAATATATATTAAATATATATATATATAAGGCATAGACATTTATATAATATATTATATAAGTTATTTGTGAGTCATGGTGGAAATACATACTATACAGATTCTAATCATCATTCTGATTTTTATGCTCATTTTATCTTTTATGCTTATTACTTATGAATCTTATCCTCGTAATTTAAATTTTGAAAGCGGGCTTATCATATATGCAACATCTTTAAATCAATCAGATGATTCTCTAATATTCAGGTATCTCTAGTAGACAAATTCATTTATAACAGACACAGAGCTACGTCTAGGGGCATTAAGAAATACAAATTAAGTGTTTCACTTAAAATATCATTAATGATATACACATTCTGAATCAATTTGAAAGATATTGCATATTTGATGTACCCGTCCTCGAAGGGTTAAGCTTCTTTTGTGTTATTATTTATACATTTTATTCTTATAATTTATGATTTATCTGCTCATTATTTCTGATTTATGGGATTATTCATGGATTATGGATCGCGCCTACTATAACGTATTAATTTCATCTTAATTGTTTTTGTACCGTGTATTAATTTCATAATTTACTTCTTTAATTAATAAAAAAGAATTATTATTTAGGTTTCTTAACTCACCTTTTAAGTGCAACTGTATTTAATTTTTAACTTTTTAAACTGTTCTTGCATTAAGTTTTAACTCTATATTTTTATTGTATTGGTTAGTATTCAGTGTTTAGGGTACTCAATCTTAACCACTATTATATATAATTATTTATTGTAACTCTATTTTAAAGAAAGAAGACTCAGCAAAAAGTTAGTATCTTTACAACAGGGGATTCAGCCTAGGTACCCCTTAAAACCATTTGAATGTTGAATGTTATTCATGGTTCAGAGTAGAAATCGTAATTTATGGTTTTATAAGCTGAACAGTTTAAATTTTAAACAAAACCTTTGAAATTACACAAACTAATTGAATTTTATTTCTGTATTAATGGATAGGAACTATATTTGGTTATATACAAGTAGTCAAGCTTCTGTTTTTCCTATCTTTGCTGGATATTATTAAAATTTGCTTTACAGGTGGTACACACATATTGTCACCTATTGTGGAAATTTGGTGTCTTGTTGAATGAATCGATAATAATAATAAAAATCTTTAGAAAAATACTAAAGCACAATAATTATTGATCTAACATTTCTTTATCGAGAACTAAAAATCAGTAGATTCCTTAAACTGAAAGAATAAAAGTTATCTCATACATACCTATCTAAAAATAAGAAATTACAGCCACATGGAATCCTAGAAATTACATCTGAATCGCTTATCTGATATGTGACATATTTCATTTAAAATCGAGACATTTCACTTAATATTTCATTTCAAAGTTGATTCACTCTGTCTGGGACGACAGTCTGATTGTGGAAGCAAATTGTCTAGACTTAGGGGAGATACGAATTTTATAGAAATCTAAGAGATTATTTTATGGTGAATGTCAAATTTTGCGGGGGTGTAATATTTATGTAAATTGAATATTTAGTTTGCGGTGGTGCGGTTCATAGATATTTGAGAGCTGCCTTGAAAACCTTTTATGTCTGATGTTTTTGCAAATCCAACGCAGTTTTGACTCTTATAGGTTATATAGTATTAGCACCAGTGTGTAATGTAATGCATTGTTATAAAATATTTTTTCAGAATTTAAAATTGTTATTTCCTTTGTTTATAATTGTTATTCTAATAAAAAATCATAATTTATAATTACTTTTTTATTGTTTTATTCATATGCTAATTATATATGGTTATGATACTCATAATTTATAATTGTTATGCTGAACATTTCAAAGTAACTTTATGGTAATATTAAATGTTATTTTTAGAGTTGATTTCAGAGATAGGGAATGTCGTGTCTCCGGGTTTAATGCTCAAATTCTGCAAGGTTTTGCTTTCATGAATGAGTTCACATATGAAAAGTTTCTGAAGAAAAGCTAAATAAAATAATGATATAGACTTTAGTCTCAGAGAAGAAAATTGTGTAACTGAAGCAAATAAACAAAGAAGTGTGGGAATGTTTATCTTAATTATATTTCTAAATATAAGAAATCACTGCTAATTTGAAAAAGACAAACTTTAGCTCAATCGCTCTTCTGATACCTGACACATCTCATTTAAAAACAAGGCGTTTTACTTAATATTTCTCTTTTGTTTTTAGCGATAGTTAGAAATACTCTTTTCTGACATATGTTGAGGAAGATATAAATGTTTTAGAACCCCTTCTAAAAAAGTACCTTTTTAAATTAAACCATAAATTACATTTAGATTTAAATAACAAATATGTCGGTGATGTAATATATATTCGATTTTTGATTTATGGTAGGTGTTTTTGACATTTGTCAGATTTTATTGGAAAATGTTTACATGTATGAAGTTTAGAAGTGGACTGAGATTAATTAAGAAATAATAATAAAAGTGTCCGAAGTAATTCACTGTAATTTAAATTTAAGCTCAAAATTTAAGATTTTTTAAGCTGAACATTTTAAAGGGTATCCTCAGAAACTTCACTGAATAACTAATTATGATTTTCAGTTTAATGGTTAGTTTTAAAGATTCATTTGATATTTCAATTTTAGATTGAAAGTGACCAGTCGCTCTTAACGCTGAGTTAGTGTTATAAGAAAAGATTAACCGTAAATAATTTCATTTATAATTATGGTAGAAGGACTTAAATTTAAATTTCAAATTCTAAACTAATTTTTTTATAAGCTGTAAATAAAATAAAATCATAATAGTCACTAATGGTATATGCCTTATCATATACTGTTTGTACAGTTTAAGGAGTAAGAAATGTCTTATTTAAAATGCTTTTATATATAGTAATTTAGTCCAAGAAACAAACCGAAGGCGTTTTCAATTATTGTTCTTTATTCCACATATCCACTTGGATAAAGACATTCATCATTCCCAGAATCAGACCATAAAAGAAACACAAAATCTTTTCATTACAGAAAAGTCTCAAAATTTTTTGCTCTGTAAAGTTTTATTCAAAAGTGGTGGATGGGATTTCTTGAACATCCCACGGTCTTAAGCTATACAATTTAGGTTTCCACAAGAAGAGCAAAAAGTTTTATTAACATAAATCCAATTTTTCTTTAAAAAATAAATACATAGGAAAAATACATATTGTATTTTAAACTACAAAATTGTTGGAATATAAATAGTTAGCGTAACTTATTTATCACTCTAATAATGTTTGTATATTACTATGAAATTATTGTTTACATAAAATATTTTTCTATTTATGTAACTTCTCCAAATGTATAGTTTGAAACACCGTTAGAAGAATTACATGTATGTTATTGATTTCTGTTGAAGATTGTGCATATGCAGTAAAAGTTTATTACTTAAGTAGATTATCAGTGTAGGAAAAATTATTTGACTAAAAAACCTTTTTTTTTTTAATAAACAAAAACGTAAAGGAAAAGCATAAATAATTATAGATTAAGTTCAGGTTCTCAAGTTGCCATCATTTCAATTTCTACTAAGTATCGAATTACCATGTTTTATAGTGTATAACACAATACAAGTATTTTTGAAGAAAATTACAGAATGTCTTATAATCAACCCACAAGTTTAAAGTGAAATAGCGCATGACCTTACGCATGATATTGCAGACAGCACAAGAACAATTATTTTATTGAAACGAACGTTGAAAAGGAAATTCGCACTAAACCTATCGACAGTTTTTACATGCATATTTCAACCTTCGAAATAACCAATTTTCAAATAAAATTTGTATTTTTTACAGTTAATTAATCCATTATTATAATTTAATTCTTCATCCCAGAATTCTCTTCTTCATCTACTTAAAAGCATAATTCACTAATTTATCTGCCTAACGATGGCCGAATGGTACAACCCTGTTCTTCGGAAGCAGAGTTCCCGTGTTCGAATCCCACTATGGCATGGATGTTCGTAGCCGTTCGGAATCAGATTTAAACAGTAGGTCCCGGTCTCATTAGCCCTCGTGTTGCAAAACAGAAGATTGTAGTGCTCCAAACCAAACCAAACCAAAACAGTTATTTATTTCTACCAACATTTTTTGCACTGGCCTTTTAAAAGCAAAATTTTTGAATTTGAATTCGAGTAATCCACCTAAAATGAAATACAAAAATTAGTGCTTCTGCTTTTGTTTATTTATTTCTCAGAGTTTGTAGCCTATTTTATTTTTACAAACAGAACTGATGACATTAAAAATATTTGAAATGCCGAGTACAGAGCTAGTGCTCGAATTTGAATGACCGTTATTGTGCCTCGGGCATTACCAGCAATCGTCGCTCTGTACACAGTATAAGTCAAACTGCATATAAGAACATGCCATTTTCTTCAATCGGATAAATTTTTTTTAGAAAATTTTAAATTAAAAGTAAGTTAAAGATATTAATGCAGAGAAAATTATAAAATTTCATATTTTTCCAGCTGCCAAAGGGCCGTTTTCGGTAGGTAACGGTAGTGCATATGATAAACAGGAAAAAAAACAAAAGAAAAGGGATATATATATTGAAAATATATATATAAATATATATATATATATATATATATATATATATATATATATATATATATATATATATATATATATATATATATATATATATATATATATATATATATAAATTTAAGTAGCTATACACTGTCTACCGATAAGTATTTGGATACCTGTGATAGAAAAGAAAAACTAACTTTATTCAAAATCAATAGTTGGTAGAGCCTCCCCGAGAGGCAATTACAGTGTGAACCCTCCAGGGCATACTTTCCACAAGTCTTTGTATTACAGCTAGTGGTATTGTCTTC
The DNA here is from genome assembly GCA_032207245.1 of Pardosa pseudoannulata. NCBI lineage: Eukaryota > Metazoa > Arthropoda > Arachnida > Araneae > Lycosidae > Pardosa > Pardosa pseudoannulata. The sequence goes on along the minus strand of CM063501.1, from coordinate 35,274,531 downwards.
CTGTCTGCTTGGAGTAAATATACAAGTTCCTTCACCGATTTTGTAGTGCACCTCTGAATTCGGTGATCCAACTCGTCCCAGAGGTTCTCGATAGGGTTCAGGTCTGGGCTCTGGGCAGGTCAGTCCATTCGATGAACTCCATTGACATCATACCAAGCCTTGGTTAACCTCGAAACATGACAACTGGCATTGTCGTCCTGAAAGTAACAGGGGTCCAACCCGTAAAACTGCCACAACGTAGGAAGCACATTGTCATCCAAAATAGGGCAGTAGGCATCGGCGTTGAGCTTACCATGAATGGGGACCAAGGGTCCCAGTTCATACCAGGATAAACACCCCCAGAGGATAATTCCAGCTCCGCCGAACTTGACTGTTGGCTCAATGCATTCTGGCGGAGGCCGTGATGTACCTCAGGACCGCAGATATCGTCATTTGCATAGGTGTCCAAATACTTATTAGTAGACAGTGTATATTATGAAAAAAGTCATGCAGTCAGTTCAAATGAAAATTTGGAAATTAGCATTTTTTATTTGTCTCGAAAGGGTACATTAGACTGCTCTCTTTTAGTGTAAATGGAGGATGTATTTTTAAAGTGATAAATATAATATAAGTAATATAATAAAGTGATAATATTCGTCTATTAATATCCGTAGAATTATCCTGGGGCATTGCAATGACAATTATATTCACCAGATGTTATTCAATGCGATTACTATTTTTGGGGTTACAGTAAAGACTTGGTGTACAAGAAGCCAAGATACCTCTTCAGATTCAAGAGATACATCGAAATTTCTTACGCAAGCATTAATAATGGAACAATTGAACTTCTGACTACTTTGAGACTAGCCTGCTCTATTGACTTAGGCTGCTTCTAAAAGTTCTCAATATGAATACATTATGGCTTAATTCCCTTTGTAACGCTCTTTTCAGTAAAATAATTATTGTTGCTATAGCGATGCTTGCAACATCTGATGTTAAGTTCTAGGTTATTTAAAAGACACTCTATACTTGATGCATAATAATTTGAATAGGTTTTCTTCCTATATTACCTATGTATTTTATATCTTATATAAAACTTAAACGAGAATATATTTTGCACAGTCTGGATAAAATTAAAAACCTTTATGTTAAAAATTATTTTTTTCTATAGTTAAAATTATACGAAATATATTTCCAAAGCTATTAAACAGGTAAGACTTATTTCAATGATTTTATTATTGATCCATATAGCAAAAAGTTTCTTGAATAAGATATTTTTAAAACTAAATAAATAAAACTGGTTTGAATGGAATATTTGTATATAATAATAGAATATAACATATTTATAAGTTGAAGCATTTTATGCAGCTAAAATTTTAGAATACTATCAGAGATACAATTGAAAGCTGATATTCCTTTCAGCTAAAATAAAAAAAAAAACTCCGGAATAGTTAGGAAAAATTTTCAAATAAGAAATAGATGGGTTTTACAAAATATTTTAAATAAGAATAAAATATAAATTATAAAATAAATTTTAAAAGTTTGTATTTTAGAATGAATATTTTACTTATAAAGCTTTATGGATACGCTGAACATTAGAGTGTATTTAAAAAAAAATTGAAATTAGTTTTTATTTTAACTGGAGCTATATGATAAAATGAAACAGTCGTCAGATGAATAGCCATCTGGATTCATTCAATATATAAGCAGTATAATCTTAAACCTGAGCTGTGAAAATCTATCATCAGAATTTGTTAAAGATGATTTTGGGCACAACATTCTTAAAAACGACAACATCTTTCTTTATTACTACCTTGTGCAAAATAGAGAATATATATTAATCATGAAACTTTCGGTATACGTAAGTATGTATCCCACATAATTAAAGATGGTTTAACGGTAAATTGAAGTTTTTACATATAGACTGTTGCAACGTTTATTTGTGAACCTCTTTTTGATTGTAATTCGTACTCTATAATACCAAACAGTAACTCAAAAATTGAAAAGCCGTAGAATAGTGGAGTTTTATACTTAGTTTTGAATAAAATTTTGCTCTTCATTTATTCATGTCTATCTTCTATTTAATTGATTCATCTACTCTTTAAGATAAATCTCCTAATTTTTAAGTTATTATTTTCTCTCCAGATGTTCTGGGGAATGTTTTTTCCTGTTATTAACAATCTTCCTCGAAATGCATAAAATTTTAACGAGGAACACTTACTTCTAAAATTCTATTCATTATTTGTTCCGCGAATCATTTCTCTCGAAATTTCGTATGATTTATGAAGTAACAGACAACCTCTTAAGCCCTTTTCGCGTGTCTCTTCACAAGTTTTTCCTTTTAGGTCTCAGCGAGAGCAGTTTATCTCCTCCCCCACAATCTAGTAGACCATCAATTGCTCGCAGAAAGAGAATAAATAATCCTCCTTCTACTCCGAGCACCCCTTTTATTCCCTCTCTTGACATTCTAGACTCTCTTTCCTCACCATCTGCAACCTGTCTCTGGCAATTTTTGTACGGTGTCACGATTTACGTGTGGTTTAACATATCACATAGGTATCCTGGCCTTAAATGGACTCAGTACGCTTATTTTTAAGAGAATTTCAGATTTTCGATTTTTTTGCTTGATATGTTCTTTAGCAGATTTAGTAATTCTGAGAAACTTTTATTACAATACAGTAATAAGAAATGCATAAAAAAGCATATTTATCCTGTTTGTGCTTGAGTATAACTTCATTATTTCATATACCTTAATGAGTTTTATAAATATAAACGGTTCAAAATAAGAGAATGCAGTATATAAACATAAATATTCAAGAAAGAAGGAATAATAGCAATAAGACACCCAAATACCCAAAGTTTCCAGTTTTGTCCAGTTATGACGTTTTGCCCGGTTATGGCAAAATTAAAAGACTGGTGCTATAAGTTGGCTGTTTATGGTCATTCGAAATCATGGACTGGAAGTTGTAGTTCCCGAGTTTATCAGGCCTCCTGTTGCAAGTAGACAGAAGTAGTCCAAAATAAACTGAACAACACGCACACACACTCTCGAGAGCTCCTTATTTCTAGTCAGAGTTTTTCGATCCCAGCGTTCTAGATATTTTTCCAACAAATACATTGGATATCAAATTTACTAGAGGTACAGCTGACACCTTTGACTTTATAAATGGACAACCATCTAATGCTGTTTACGGTTGGAAGGGAAAATGACTGGATGTTAAATGCATTAGTAAACTCTTTTTAATGTAGTATACAATAAATGGATCGTAAATGTGATTTTATTGCAGTCTAGTACAGCTAACATGCATCTCACGCGTTGCTATTTATATTTTTATAGTCTCCCTATAAAGGAGTAGGGATTTTTCCATTACAAGAAAAGAGAGTTCCAAAGAGAAGACTGAAAGAATTCGACGAAGCCATAGAAACATTTTTAGAGGGCAATACGCCAATGAAAGAAGATTATTGTATATTTTCTGGTAAACATACAAACAAAATACTGATACTTTTGGGGAATCGGGAAATTTTCGAGCAGACGAAATCGATATTACTTTTAGAAATAGGTTCACAGTTCTTTCGTTCGAAATTAAATTTGATTGCATATTTCTCATTCCACAGCATTCTTTAGAAGCTCTAGTAATGTATTAAAAATGGAAGATACGTGAAACATTTAGCAAGAATTTCACAGTCAGGTGATATTTTCATGCACTAAGTGGATTACAAGATCCATTGAAATCTAAATAAGTAAAAATGTTTTGTTAAATTTTTCAAATTTTATCACTTTGTAATTTTATTAACTTGACTTTGAAACTTTTTAATTTTTGAAATTAACGTTGCTACGTTGATCGTGGTAAATTTTTATTTATCTTAAGGAAATTTACAAAAGCATAGACAGTGTGAACCATTTTTGGATGTAAACATATTTTTTATTTCATCTCTATTTTAATTAACTGTTTCACTACATATAAGAAAGATCAAAAGTTTTGAATTAAAACCTCTTGTACATATTTTTGCTAATAAAAGATGAGGTTAAAAATACATAGTTGAATAACTAAACAGTTATTATGCAACAGTATATACAATTTTTGATCTACTAGAATTACAGTTTTATTATAAAAGAATCATTCATTTTAAAAATATTTTTATTGCTCTATTTTAATACTACTTATCTACTCATCTCTATTTTATATAACTGTTTCACTACTTATAAGGAAGCTCAATAGCTTTGAATTGAAACCTATTATACATATTTTTTCCAGGAAAAAGATGATGTTAAAAATATATTGTTGATTAACTAATCAATGCTAAGCAATTATTATGCAACAGAATATAATAGGTAGTACCATCCATCAAAAGTAATGCACTTTAATAATTTTTCTTCATTCTAAAATCTTCACAAATGTTAAATGTACTATTTACTAGAGTATATGTCGATAAGGTAGTGTGTAAACATTAATGCCATCCTATACAGATGAGTTAGATTAAAAGTAATGAATGCATGTTCTCATTTTCGTTATTG